>ML685815.1:8159454-8202154 GCA_007922175.1 Pelusios castaneus
TGAGGTCCCTTCCAACCCTATTATTCTATGATTCTATGATTCTATGAATTAGAAGGTGCACATTAAAGTTGTCCAACTCCAATCTAACACGTACTTTCCTATACCTTATTCTAGCTTCTCAGCATGCAGTTACACCCATTTACACTCCTAAATAGAACTGGGTAAATAATTTATTTGTTGATTCATTGGCAATTCAAAAAAATATACAGTAAGGGTTGACCAAAAATTGAGCTTTTGCTGAAAGTTCAGATAATTGAAAAAGTCAGAAATTTCATTTCCAACTGAATGAAACATTTTGTTTTGAATTTAGACTTATTACATTTTCCTTTAATAAGAGCAGAGGAAAAGAAGGGCTAGATTCCCCGAACCAGAGGAGAAGGTGGAAGTGCAGTTGTACCTCTACCTCTTCCTCTGGTTGTCCATACATAGAACTGAAGTTTCCTTGTGATTCAAGCCCCAATTTGGGGGCCTAAGTCACCAATTTTGTGACTAGTTTACGCCAACCTGAAAGTGCATTTTTCAGCACATCAACTATTTGTCTGAAAATTTTCATGCAGCTCAACTCCCAAACACTTTCACCTATTGATACAACAAATGACTAAGATCTAAGTCAAACTGAGTGACAGAGAGTCAATCCTACAACTTTGCTCATTTCTCCTCTGTGGGGTGAGTACAGACCAAACAGATAAAATACAGTAAATTGCTACCTCCTTTCCAGCATTTTCTTGAACTCCACTCTCATCAAGAAGCCGCGACACATGGCTTGTGTGCGGGTGATGAGCTGTGCCAGTTTATCATCTCTCATCTCCTCTAGAAGACCCAGGAGTCCTGCTTTGAAGAACACCTTGAGGAAAGGAATGTTACAAAACATCATTTTCATTCTGTACAGAATATAACTTGATGGTGAGTGTATCAAAGGGTGTTTGTACCTTGGTGTGACCAAATTTATATTGAGTATGATCAATCTCAATGGACCCAAGTAATTTCTCAGAAGCCTTCTTGCTGTCCATGAACTGTCCTTCTGGAACGGCACTTGCATTTAAAACCCTATATCTGTGGGAAAAAACAAACTATGAAGATGCATACATTGCTGAAGTCATAATCACGTGTCACTAGCTGATCCCATTGTTAGGATTCTACACTGTAGAATCCTGGAGTGAATGGATCAATGGAGCTGTGAAGAATGAATTTCCTTCTTGTGCTTTGAAATGGCATTCCAGACCAAAAGGAAGTGCATTATGAGTGCAAAGTGAGAAAGCTTGCACTGTTACTGCTTGCAATATGTTTATACTAACTATTCTCGAGGCACAGAGGAGGTTGGTCTCCAGGGGCATCAGTCTGACACATTTCACCAGCTTCAAGAGCAAAAAGTTCATCCCCAAGTAAAACACTTTGTGTGAGAACTATGCAAGCATGTAGGTTCAGAGGAGGAATCCACCACCCAACTCCAAGATGGGGAACAGTGCATCAGTGCAATCTAGCTGACCGCTAATACTGCCCAGGAAATTTAGTAGTATTCATGTCACTGTACTCAGACTAGCCAGAGCCATGATTCAGTGGGCCATAGAATTTTTGACCCACAGGCCACGTCTCTGTCACTTCCTTTGTCCTCACATGAAGCCCTATTCTGAGGTATTATAGATAGATTCATCACTGAATTCAACTTTAGGGTATTTAAAGGGCCATGCAGTCATCTGACATGGCCACTTTATTTCTCACCCAGCCTCCTCCCTTCCCACTGTATGGTAAAAGTGTGACATTTTTGCTGTTTTTATGGACAACACCAGTTTTGTGCTAAATCTCTTTCAATTTCTTCTGTAAACACAGCATGTGCTGGGTGCTGCATTGACTGCAGTAGTTAAAATAGTTACAGAATGCAAGCAACTCAAGGGAAAGAGTAATGAATAGGGCATAAGAGGAGTCTGACCTCTGTTTAAAGTCTGCATAAATGATTCTGCTGGGGAATCCTTTCCTGCAAATTCGGATCCCTTCCAATACGCCGTTACACCTGAGTTGGTGAAGGACGAGTTCATGTTCCATGGCACCTTAACAAATCACAGCAGGAATTAGCACCTTACTGTGCCGCCCAGAGGGAACAGCTGCATCTCACTAAGATTTCTGTACATGGGCGCTTCTTACCAGGTGTCTTGGTTTCATTGGGAATGATGCATCGCACAAAGTGAGGGTGAGTGCTTCTCAGATTGGTCATCAACTTGTTTAAATTCTCCTGTGAGACCAGAAGCAAAGGTTTAGGTTAACAAATGTTATATCCACATATGCAATGATAGATTCAGTAAACCTATTATGATGGGACCATGCACTTAATCAGTGTAGACAAACTGACTTGCAAAACTCCCATCTGGAGTTCTTCTAACCTAAGATGCCCTCTTCCTTTGCATCTTGAACACAGTAATTCAGGAGAGAGATAAAACGGTGAAAGTAACACTAATTGAGTGAGTTGGAAAAGGCCAGCAAACCAGGCACAGAAAATTATCAGAAGGGGCCACAAGGGCTGTCATGGAAGTCGAATGAGGACATTTTCAAGGAAAAATGATTACATGTAAACATCAGGCTGCCTTTCTGAACAAGGACAACAGAGTCCTGTGGCACTTTTAAAGACTAACAGATTTATTAATCGCATGAGCTTTCGTGGGAGAAAATCCCACTTCGTCAGACGCTTTGGTATTTCTTTCTGTTGATTATATGTGGGATGAGAGAGGAAGGGGACAGATGCAATGACAGAAATGGAGAACAAATGACCCAAACACACTTCCGTGTTTTCAGGTGCTTAAAATGTAAGCAGGATGGGCCATATTAATCCCTGAAATACAGAACTGAGTAGAAGGCTGTAGAGTGCATGGCCCTGTAATAATTTCAATGAAAGCAAAGGAAGAAGGGAAGGGGAATATTAAACCCTACGACCACATCTCAGTGTGTTTCTCTTCAGACTGATTTGGTCTGACATAATTGTTTCTGACATTGTCATCCTGGTGGAGGTGACGAAGCGACAGATTCTGACTTTCATTAAACTGATGTATATTCAAAGTAACTCAGCTACAGAATATACATGGAGTCACTTGTGGGCCACCTCCTCAGATGTGACTACGCTGCACTTGGCACGAACCAGGAGGGAGGCTGTATTGTTGGCTAGAAAGGCTCTGGGCAAGTCAAAGATGTGCCTTCTGCCCAACACACCAACCACCTGTTGTGACTTGCAGACATTAGCTGGATACAACAATAGCCCAATCATGCTGCATTCCCTAAGCCATATCCCCCCATGCCAACTGCTGGAAAGCAGGTGGTCTTGGACTCACTGTGCTGGCCCCATCCCTTCTGCAGATCCCCTTATTCCAGATGGGCAGCCAAACCCACTAATATTGGCAAAGAATGGCCACAGTATGGGGCAGACTTTAGCCTCATTGGTTTACTCCTGTGTAAACCAAAACAGAATCTAGTTCAAGTATTTTAGTCATCACCCAAAGCTGGGTGTCTTTCCATGCGTTCTAAGGCTCTTTGAATCAGACCATTTAAGAACAAGTGAAAGAAGTTTTTTGACTTAAACAGTTCACAACTGAGATGACTGGGAAACCAGCATTTTAGATTTAAAGACCATTTCCTACCCATTTCCATAGAGAAAGTGATAGCAAACAAAATACTGTACCCGGAAAAGAGCAGAGACCGTCTGGAAAGAAGAACCCTTCTTCTTGCCTCCCTTCTTGCCACCACTCTCTGAATCACATGTGAAAACAATACAATTAAAAGGATGTACTTTGGGGGTTGAAAGGTTATTCTCATGTTGGGGGTTACCTATAACCATCAGCCTGTTAATAAACATTGGTCAGGCAGTGAAAGGGCTAATGGTTTCTGCTGTAGCAGAGAGCTCACTATCACACTCATATGGAAGGGAGGTAGGAGAGAGGAGCTCACTGTGTGCTGTGCACACTCCTATCAATACTAAGGCTCAGCTTACACTTGTTCTTATTTTTTATTTTCGTGTTCATAAGACCTGGGGGTAAGTCTTTACCGACAGTAGCAAATTCAGCACAATCAGATTGATTCTTCAAGATTGGTTGAGTGGAAGTGGAGATCTGCTCAATCGATCTAGAAGTCAACTGAATAAATCCACCACCAGAAAAAGAGTTACTGTGCATCAACAGGAGAGCATTTCCCATCAGTGCAGTGTAGTGGAGACTGTGTGCTCATTAGAATTTAAGAAGCTTAGCGTAGCTTGCCTGTCGCCCATTGACTGGTGCTGAATTTCACAGTAGAGGTAGATCAGGGCCAAGCCACTGACAGAAGATGAGATTTCACTCTCTACAGAGTGCCACTAGATTAGAACTGGTAAGGATTCTAGAGGCATTTTGTGATTCCAGAGAAATCCATTTATTATGAAGTAGTTAAAATACTTATTTTTCTAACATTACCTGCATCTCCACCATATGTGGCAAAGAGCAAAGCCAGTGTTTTCATTGATGATTTCTGGTACAGCCCAATGACGGTTTCATTCAGGGGGTCCTTGTTCTTCTCAAGCCAGCCAGTGATGTTGTAGTCCACAGTGCCAGCATAGTGCACCAGAGCAAAGTGGGCCTCAGCCTTTCCTTTGGCAGGCTTGGGCTTCTGGAAGTTATTGGACTTGCCAAGGTGCTGGTCATAGAGCTTGTTCTTGAAAGAAGTGTCAGTTGCCTTGGGGAACATGCACTCCTCTTCCAGGATGGAGAAAATACCCATTGGCTGAAAGGAACAGCAACACAGAGAGAGAGAGATTACAAATCAGCCTCCTAGACAATATGAGCATTTCGTGGTAGTGTTCAGAAGGCACACTGCATCAGTGGCCATTCTTCAACAAGGTGAAATTAGGCTAACCTACCTATGTCTATTGGTAGATTTGAATAGATTGAAGATATAGCTCATGGAAAGTCACCTTGCATGTGCTAGACAGACTTTGTGTGGGCTAGAGAGATAATGTGAATGAAACAGGAATCATTGCAAACATGCTATAGCTGGGGGTGAGGTCAGTGCAGTTCTTTAGCTGGCCTTAAAATAGTATCTGTGCCCCAGTAAGTGAAAAGTGTTCTAAAACTGATACCACCCCTTTCTTTGTGGAAGGGAGCAGGGACTGGGGTTGCTGCTGTACAGTTACGTCTGGCTGTCTTGTGGCCCTATCCCAAAGTTTACTAACTATGGATTGGAGCTCATAAGCTCTAAAGTCAGAAGGGACCAGTATGATCATCTAGTCTGACCTCCTGCACAATGCAGCCACAAAAGCTCACCCACCCATTCCAAAAATAAGCCTCAAACCTATAACTGAGTTAGAAAAGTCCTCAAATTATGATTTAAAGACTTTAAGATACAGAGAATGCACCGGCAAGTGAAAAATTCCCCATGTTACAGAGGAAGGCAAAAAAAACCTCCAGAGTCCTAGCCAATCTGCCCTGGGGGAATATTCCTTCCCGACCCCTAATATGGTGATCAGGTAAACCCTGATCATATGGGCAAGTCTCACGAGCCAGTCACCAAAGAAAGAATTCTCTGTAATAACTCCAAACCCACCCCAATGTCATGGATATTTATTTAATTATTGAGAGAGTATTAAATAATTCCCATGCACTTGAGCTTGCATTTCTTCATTATCTTAAGCATGCAAAAGTCCATTAGAAGCTAAGAACCCTTGAGCATATAAGGGATAAGAACCTTCTCTATGAGCTCAATGCAGGCAGCCAGGTCCATCCCAAAGTCAATGAACTCCCATTCGATTCCTTCCTTCTTGTACTCCTCCTGCTCCAGCACGAACATGTGGTGGTTGAAAAACTGTTGCAGTTTCTCGTTGGTGAAGTTGATGCACAGCTGCTCCAGGCTGTTGAACTACAGAAAGACAAAAAGATGTATCTATTAGAAAATTCTGTGCACTCCTATTCTGGGCCTCCAGATATACATAAAAAAGGCTCCTCTTTCAGATCATCTTGTTTGGGTAACTAACCCTGCTCTAATGAGTGCTGAGGTCTTGTCCCTAAGACCAGCCAGGTGTTTGGGGATTTGAGTCTGAGCTCTGCCTAGACATTTGCAGCATCAGGTCCGGGCTTGTCCAGCTATTTCCGTATTAGTGACTGGGCCCGCCCAGCTCAGACATGTCCAGATGCTGAGTCCTACGCCTGCCTGGGAGCTAGTGAACTGCCTTCTAGGTGCCATAAACACCTACAATAACTTGCATTACATGTATGATCGTTTCTGTCCTACCCTGTTAACAATTTGAATGCCCTTTCAATACAGGTGCCATTTCTACATATAGCACATACACTCTACCCAGAAATTAAGCCACTGGCGGCCAATACTACTGTGGGGAGAGATCAAGAAACACCTGTTTCTCCAGAAAAGCCAGGCTTTTCCTGGAAATTATTTAAATAAAAAAATTGTTTAAAAAACAAATACAAAAAAAACCCCTCAGAGTTCTCAGAACCTGCTGTCAATTCCCTGCTCCTTACATCAAAGATCTCAAAGCCAGCAATGTCCAGGACACCAATGAAGTACTGCCTGGGCTGCTTGGTATCCAGTTGCTGGTTGATACGAACGACCATCCACAGGAACATTTTCTCATAGACAGCCTTTGCCAGAGCCCCCACTGAATTGTGCACCTAGACAAGTGGAAGAAGATCTGCAGTTACCATACAAAAGAGGAAGAAGCCCTGGTCTGTTAATTCAAACCACGAGTTCTCAATCACTGATTGTTACCTGCTGCACGGTTTGACCTTTGGTCACGTATTCATTCCCAACCTTGACTCGGGGGTAACACATTGCTTTGAGCAGGTCAGCCGAGTTCAGATTCATGAGATAGGCTGCTTTGTCAGCCACTAAACAAAGAGTGAGAGGAAGGAATTAGTATCTCAAAATTAGTTTTCTGTGTCTTTTATAATGACTAGAAAAGCACAAAAAGATGTGTCTGTATGTCACCAATTACCACATACTATTTAAAACTCCAGTAATTACAACTCCCTTTATTTCATAGATTTTTTGCTGAATTTTTTGCATGTGATTGAGATTCTCTGTACATCAAGTGATTGTAAGAATTTGTTCACAAATACCTCATAAGGGGCAAATAAAAAAAATTCAGGCAAAAGAAGCAAATGAACAGACAAATGAAAAGAAGGCTCTGAAGGTCTATCTTTGCCAGTTCACTATGTACTTTGTTTAGAGGCTCTGATTTCCGAATGATCAGAAGGAAACAGGTTAGTGGCCATATGTCATGCTCCTCTTCACCTGTGAATTCCATTGACGTCCGCTCTTGCAACTCCTATTGCTGCCAGCGTTTAACAGAATTTATTGGCTGAAATCACTTCAATGATTTCATTTCTAATATGGCTTGTAATGCTATTATTCAATATATCATGACTAGGTCTGTCATGGTCATGTTTCCTTACAGCTGTTTTCTTTAGTTCTATTGGCATTTGCGCTTAGATCCTTTCCCCCTTCCCCAAGAAACTAAAAAAATGTTCACTCTGTAACAAGCCATTCTTCTGACAGTGTGAATAACTACTCTTGATGCAAAGTATATTTATAGAACTGTCCTACATTCCCTTCCAGAGATGTATATCCTAGAGCTTGGACGATCAGAATCCTGGACTGAGCACAGACCTCTCACTCTTCAGAGACAACATGTGGCTTATATCTATTTATCTAACAGAAGGCCCCCGATTCTAACCTCAGCTGCTGTACCCTTGCACCATCTTTGCTGGAATAAAAGGTCGTAAACCAGACAGTTTCAGGCACAGGAAAATATCCTTGAAAGATATAGAGCTGTGGCTCCCAACCCTTTTGGCTCGAGGGCCACAGATATCATTTTTACAACCCTTAAGGGCCACCAGTCTCTGCCCCCCCCCCACACACACACACTGCAGCCAGACAGAAGGAGTTCAGTGAGGCAGCCTCCCTCCTCACTTATCTCCCATCCCCCTGGCTACAGCAGGGAAACTGCACATGTCCCTAGGCAGCGGCTCACCTTCTGCAGCCAGGGGGACTGGAGATCAATGCTCCCTTGCTTTTGGCTCCAGCAGGCACAACACCTAATGAGCACTTTTTTTTCTGCTGGAGCCGGGGGAAAGGAGTGCTGATCTCCCCTCCCTCCGGTTCCAGCAGGGACCCCAGCACCTATTGACCAAGGCAGGGTGCTTTGCCATGCTCTCTGCTACAGCCAGGAGGAGGAGAGAGAGCATTGATATCCTGTCCCCTTGGCTTCAGCAAGAAGCCTGCACTGATCTTTTAGCCCAGCAACAACACACTCCACTTGTGTCCTTAGGCAGCAGCTTCCTTCTGCAGCCAGTGAGAGAAAGTGGAGGTCAACTTCTGCAGGCCGCAGGTTGGGACCCACTGGTGTAGAGTAACTGGAACAGCTCGTCAGTGCCCCCCTTGCAGCCCATAAGCTATGGGGTGCCGCAGCCATGCTCCAGATACAGGGCTTGTGGCAGGACTGCTGCAGGATTTTAGCTATTCTCAGCTGAAAAAACGGCCCTTGGGGGCCGGTAAAGTTGAGCGTACATTAGAGCAGCTCTCTGGCCACAGTGTTAGTCAGCAGGATAGGCCCAGTGAGCTGCAGAAGCCCAGGGGCTGTAGAGGTGGTATACGGCCACCCCTGCCCTTCCTGAGATCTGCCAAGCTCAGCCCAAGTGAAGTGCAGAGTCAGTGCCTATGGGACTCATTCGCCGCTGCCTGGCATTTTGGATAAAATGAGCACAAGCTGCATGTGGCAGCCTCTAGTTCAGAACTCTCTGCTCACATATCCTTGAAGCAACATTTTATACACACTTCACAGAGGCACAAATGAGGGACGAAGTGCCAGACAACATAAAATGCGGCCCCTTCCTTCTCTGTTGGCAGAGACGTTGGAAGGATTCTTCAGTGCATTACTCTATTTTTACATCAGTGCAACATCATTGACATTAGTAGAATTACATGAATATAAACCTGGTGATGGAGGGGCAAATCAGTCTCTAATACAGGTGCAGTTATAGGGACACATTCACTAGCAAACTTTTGTGTATTGTTTCACTAAAGCAAAGCAGGTGGGAACTCAACTGAATTATCTGCTTAAGCCAAATTAATGTTGAGTTTTCAATATCACCGTTGCATGGAAATATCCAGGAAACCTCTGTAAATCTGGCCTTGAGTTATTGCTTGTATTGTTGAGGGTTTAGATACAGAATACCTTCTGTGCCATCTGGCTCTGCCTGCTCTTCACGCTGCTTCTGCTTGAATTTCAGATTCCCATAGTGCATGACTGCCCCTGTCAGCTTGTAAATGGCTGTTTTTTCCTCTGCACTGAAGCCCAGGATGTCAATGGCGCTCTGTCAACAGCATCAGAAATGTAAATATCTTGTCTAGTAAAGTTAATACTTCACATAATAATTTTCATGTGTTACTCACATCTGTGGCCATCAACTCTTCCTGGTCATCGATGCTGGCTACAGTGATCTCACCTTGACTCACAAAGGGGAAATCATAGGGATTGGTGGTGATCAGAAGCATCTCTGAAAACAAGCATAAAATACACATGGATTTAATGTAATTGACCATGGAACAGGGCTCAGCTGCGATCAGCTTCCACCCAAAAAGTTAATGTATTATTTACCTATTAGTTCTGGCCTCTTGTTGGACATGATCTGATAAAATATGTGGTAGCTTCTTTCTGCCTTCAACTGGAAAGTGACTCTAGATTTCTCCAGCAGATCTGGCAGAAAGATGAATTGCAATTAGAAAGAAAGAAAGAAAGAAAGAAAGAAAGAAAGAAAGAAGGTCCCTTACATGTTTCAATGTCAGCAGAAGCCAGTTTCCCAGTGGCACCAAAGTGGATTCGGATGAATTTACCCTTTAAAGAAAAGAAGTCATCTCATTTAAAACCCACAGAGGCAGACTCCAGGAATAGGGATTTGCAAAACTGCCCTGTGGGTCTCTCAAGCAGTTTTTCAATCCCAGCCTCAATTTGTATTATCACATTCTAATAACAGGAATGTAAATGGCCCATCATTGCGCTTCTGACCAGGACCAATTTGTCAAAAAGACTTACAAAACGAGAGGAGTTGTCATTCCTCACTGTCTTGGCATTACCAAAGGCCTCCAGCAGGGGGTTGGCACTGATGATTTGATCTTCAAGGGTCCCCTACAAATAATTATTGCCAAATTAAGGTTGTGTAAACCAAGCAGCAGTCTCAGAATGGAACATTGAACCTGATCTCTAGTGACCAACTCACATGCATTTTGCCTGGGTCTTCCTTCTTCTTCTCCCCACTAGCTGCAATTGTTGCAAAGTACTGGATGACACGCTTCGTGTTCACAGTCTTTCCAGCACCGGATTCTCCGCTGTCAGATCAGACAGAGAAGCAGAAAACACATAACCAAAGAGTTTCTATCTGCAGGCACACCAAAGACAGCATAAACCAGAGTGGGAAATATACATACGTGATCAAGATTGACTGATTCTCTCGATCTAGGAAAGAGACAGAAGCAAACAGACTTTTAATAGGGTTATTGAGTAACATTGAATTAATTAAAAGTTGAATGAAATAGATAAGAGCTAGAATTTGAAAAGGGCCTTGAACCATCAGAGAACTAACTAAAAGTCCATGAAAATTGGTCGTCTATGTCTCTTAGGCCCCTTTTAAAATCTTAGCCTAAAAAAATAATAAATATAAGTTCACATGGCTCAGTAGAGCCATCACAGTGTACATGAACTTTGGAGCAACTTATACTTTTCCCTTTCCAGAATTTCCTCTTATAGAAATCTTATCAAAATATTTATCTCCCTGCACAGCAAAGGGTTATACAGAATAATGATCATCTATAATCATCTGTATTTCATCTCAGTTTGTAACCATCTGTGTCGCACTGGCGCAAAAAGAGTGCAAAGGTCGTGTGAATTACTCCTCATGGAGTAGGGGAGTGGGGAAGTCTGATGTACCACTGTGCACAAATGTAAACAACACAAAGGATGCAAAGAGTCTCATCACTTTTTGACAGTTCTTCTTTGGGCCCACTTAGAGCCAGCATGTATAGAAGCAGATAAGACCAGTCTGTACTTTTTCCATTGAGCACAAGTTCATGAACTTTCAAAAAGCTTTGATTTGGGCTATTCATGAAACTCTGAGTCACTTCTGAATGCAGACTAATGTCTCGGTTAAGTTCAGTTTGAATGAATTCTTGCCTGCAATTGCTAGCCTTGAAACTGTTGGTGTCTTCAGCTCCATGGCTATGTCTACACTTGGTAATTTAAGTCAACTTTAACTAAGTCAACTTAATTAAGTCGACTTTAAGTCAACTTTGTTAAGTCAACTTAGCATGTTCACACTTAAAAATAAAGTCGACTAAAAGGGGAACTTAGAAAGTCGACCTAGAGCGTCCACACTGGACGCCTAGGTTGACTTCTAGGGGCTTAAGGGGATCTAGGGCAGGTCCACAGGGGCAGGGGGGCACCCCTTGCCCAATGCCAGGGGGCTCAGCCTTTGCCCCATTGTACATAGGTACAATGGGGCAAAGGGGGTCAGGGACCCTGGCAGGGCATAGGGGCAGGGTGGGAAGGGCTCTGCCCTGCCAGGTGGGGGGGCATGCCAGGCTACCCCTGTGCTTCTAGGGAGTCGACTTAAGCCTTAGGTCTACTAGAAAGGAGGTTTAATAAAGTCGACTTAATTTTAATTAAGTCGACTTTATTTTCCTTAAGTCGACTTAAGCAAGCTGCTTAAGTCGACTTAAGAAAATTGTAGTGTAGATGCAGGGCAAATTAAGTCGACTTAAGCAAGCTTAAGTCGACTTAATTTACCAGTGTAGATGCATCCCATGTCATATTTCCTACCAAGAACATCTGATTTGCCTTCAGAAGACACCAAAAATGATGAGTTGTGAATAGGGAAGTGGTATTTTTCCCATCACATAACACAAGAATCTGGGGTCAGCCAATTAAATGAATAGGCAGCAGGTAGTTTAAAAGTAATATAAAGAAGTACTTCTTCACAGAACACAGTCAACTTTAAGAATTCGCTGTCAGGGGATGTTGGGAAGCCAAAGTATATAACAGAGCTAAAAAAAGAATTAGGCAAATTCAGAGATTCACATCAATAACTACTAAGATGGTCAGGGATGCAATCCCACACTCAGGGTGTCCCAACTTCTGGCTGGAAGATGTGGGATGAATCACTCAATAATTCCCTGTTCTGTTTATTCCCTCTGAAGCATCTGACACTGGCCACTATACAAAAACAGGATTCTAGGCAGGATCGAACATCTCTCTGACCCATTGTGACCATTCTTATTAAGTTTTCACTATATAATCATTTTCAGGAGTTGAGCCACTCACCTGTTAACATGAACTGATAGGCGTTGTCAGAGATGGAGAAGATGTGGGGAGGGGCCTCTTGACGCTTTTTGCCTCTGTAGGCCAACACCACCTCTGGGTTGTACACTGGCAGCCATTTGTAGGGGTTGATAGTGACACAGAAGAGACCTGAGTAGGTCTGAAAAGGAAGGCAGATAACACGATCGGCTTCCACAGGATTTAGTGCAGCTATCAGTTTGGTAGTCAAGGGAAGACTTCAGCCTGTACTTACATAGATCATCCAGGCTGCATAACGCTCTTTGAGGTTATACAAGACCCCAGGTTCATGGAGATGGGTCATCATTGCCATGTCCTCGATTTTATCAAATTTGGGAGGGTTCATGGAGTAGATTTGGTCTTCCTTGACAGTCAAAGTCTGGAAGGAAACAACAGACCCATTTCTGTCAGCATTAAGAGCACAGAAGAAACAAAATACTATTCTTTACTCCTTGTTTTTACTCACTTCTCCTTTTTCAGTCTTGACTGTGACCTTCCCTCCTTCCCTGCTCTGGATTGTACTTTTCACAAAGGATTCCTTGGGATGCACCACAAAGACTGCTGTCTTGGCATCAAAAGGCTTGTTCTGGTCCTCAATTCGCTCCTTCTCTGACTTTCGGAGAAAAGGGGCTGCCACCCCAAAGACGGCCATCTCAGCATCCGAAGACATGGTTGCGGTTATCTAGGCAGCTCAGCTGAGCGCTGATGGGGAGAAAACATGTTAAACTCAGGACTGAGAATGAAAGCTGGGTGAGAAGCGCTCTCATCCATTTTAGACTCAGATACTCATTTCAGTCTTCACTTCATCACACTTTTCGTTCCCTCCCCCTTTTCACTTCACCTATTCAGTTCCCTATAACTAAGGGCCTTTCAATTTCAGTCTGAGGCACACCATGTGCCAGGAACAACAAAAGCAGATCCCTACACAAGGGACCTGGAAGAGCCAAAACTGCCCCAGGAATTATGAAAGCCTTCTTACGTCTTTGCTTGTGGCTACATTTTAGAGTGTGTCGTGTGCTTGCAATGAAAGGGCAGTGGTGAAAGGGCAGCAGGAGGGTACTTTGAGAGGTGCAGAGTGGAGGCAATTATTGGAATTTTCCTGTGTTCATTAATAAAATACCTCATTCTCATGTAACATAAGCTCTGCCTCTCTTCCCCATACCAGTTAACCAAACTTTATCAACAGATCTATATTTGCCATTGCTCCCTCTATAATTCCCTTATGTAACTGTACAAGAGGTGTACAGTGCTTTAGTGGCACACTCAGACCACTCAGAAGTGAGTGTGAAAGGGTCACTAGCTACCTTAAACTGTGCCCGTAACCCTCTTCTGAAGGCAGCTTCACACACAACTCTACATGTCCCGCACAAGGTTGCTCTGCACAGTAAGAGATGGCAACGATCTTAGCATTTGCCACAGAAACGTGTGTTGCTTTCAGCTGGGACACAACCAATGCTAGTGATGCTTGGGGTATGTGGGAAACGCAAATTGTGGATAAATGCTCATTAAAAGAATAGATTTATTCTGTGGACAAGTAATTAGATTCTGGTCCCTGGTGGGTCTCCTCTGTTGGGCCACTCTGGCCTGGTTTACTAGGGACCTACGAGAGGGGGGTTGAGAGGTCACTGTGTACAATTACGTTGTGATGTCTGTATTCAGGAGACATGTCTCAGAGAGATCACTAGCTGGCCCATCATGATTGGCCAAAAAAACAGACAGAGTCCTGTGGCACTTTTAAAGACTAGCAGACTTATTTTATCACATGAGCTTTGGTGGGAGAAAATCCCACTTCGTCACAAAGTGGGATTTTCCTCCCACGAAAGCTCATGTGACAAATAAATCTGTTAGTCTTTAAAAGTGCCATAGGATTCTGTTTGTTTTTCTGCAATAGACTAACACAGCTACCCCTTTGGCACATGATTGGTCAGTGGCTTCACGTCCAGCCACTTTGAAGACCTGCCACGCATGGCAACCCAGCCCCAGCAGAGTATGCAGTGTGTTTACACAATGGGTGTAAATCCTAGCGGATGCAGTCTGCCCATTCAGATATCCCACCCTACAGGGTCACTCACCACCCCTTGGGAATCAGTAAATCAGGATCTTACCTCTTTTATGATACCAGATGGATAGTGTGCAGACTGGAAGCTGGTCAATATTCTACAACAGAAATAGAAATTCCCTTCTTATTGCTGCAAGAAACTCCAGTGACAAATGGCAGATTGAACATATAGAGATGCCTTGAAAAGTGGCTTGAAAATCCCTGAGGACAGAGCCAGAGCCTTGTGGAAAGGAGTACTAGCGGCAGCAGGAATGCAATAGAATGTGTGGAATGCAGGGGTACTTTCTCCTCTCTGCAAGCCAAGATCCCCCCATACACTTACCTTGAAGCTTTCTGTGCAAGGACAAGACAGATTCATCTTAGGAGCACTTTTATAGGGTCCGATATACACATGTATCAGCCTCCTCCTCTTTCTTAGGTCAAGACATTTTTGGCAAAGCATTGTTTGGCAAACTTGAGTCAGAGCATGATTGTCATTCATATAAGTCGTAGATATATTTAGAAATATTTGTTGTCTTCCCAGCTATGTGAATAAATCTCCTATAAATATTGTGAGTAGGAATTTGAAAAGTGGAAGTGCTCGCTAGCTGGCTTGTTGTTTTGGCTCGGCCACTCACCTACTATTTGACACTTTAGATTGATGTGCCACAGAGCTCAGTAGAGATGAAAAGGTTTTATTATTATTATCGAGGTTTTTTGGCAGGCATGGCCTGCGAAATCTTGCAGAAGGAGAGAGAGATGGAACAGTTCTGCTCCCTGTAAAGGCAAGTGGTCTACACGTGGAGCTGGAGCGCTGCATTCCAGCTCAAGGCCACATCCCCGTGCCAGTTCGAACAGAGCAAAGCCATTGGCTATGCCAGTAGTGTGTCGACCGAAGCAGCAGGAGAGGTGAGCCACTCGAGGACACACTTAGTGTCTCAAACAGATACAGAAATAATAACAATGAAAATGTCTGTAGTTTTTGAGCTTTTTTAACATTTTTTAAATTTTTTCAAAAATAAAATTAAAGAATTTTGAAACAAAAAAGGAATCCGTTTTGTTTAGAAAAAGGCAAACAGAAACATGGATTTTTTGGAATTTTGTAAAGAGTTTCTTTTGACTAAAACATTTCAGCAAAATTGACATGAATTCACAAAATGGTTGGGGGTCAAAAAGCTGCATTTTTTTGCCAAAAAATGTTTTGGTAGAAACACTTTGTCCAGCTGCATTTGGAAGCCACTTTCAAACACATTGAAGGCTTCTGTTAACTTCCTTTTTTTTTATTATTCCATGGGTGTTCCTCACTTTTTAGGTGTCAGTCTTTGTAGTGAGTTGCATTGCAGAGACCAGTCCATGGAACAGGATCCCATCCCAGAAGCTCATATTACCCAGTAAAGGGGATGACATATAATGAACTTGTCAATCATGGCTAATCTCTTCTCCTGTCTTCATTCCATATTTGTTAATTAAACTCAAAAAGAAAGTCATGCTCGTATTCTCCCAATACTCCCATCTCACTGCACCTGGTGTGTCCCCATCGTATTCAGCGATGCCCTCATGGCATTTCACGTGTTCTCTTGTGCTATATAATCTGATCTGCAAGGAGCAAGTCCATGAACAGTTGTCACACCGGAATGTGCCGGCTCCCACTGAAGACTTGGCATGAAGCTGGGCCTTTTTTCAATGAGGTTTTCATCTCTGTCTTTTTTCAAGCATTTGCAGCTTTATTCGTGGTTGTTTTCCAGTTGGACCTGCCTCGGCTATGTCTCTGAAGTTATCGCGGCCTCTACATACACAACCCCCACCTCATTCCAGACCCTCCCTTCCAGGCCTGTCGTTATAGGCAGGGTTTGGAGACACCACCCTTCTTGTCAGCCACCTTTACTGTGAGCCACCCTGAAACACTGGTCTGAAAGCTCAGCTCAGCCATCCCGGAGCCTACAACGGTCACACCTCTGCACTCTTCCAACAACAGACATCCCCTGTTAATACCAATGGTCCAGAAATCTGGAGGTTTCATGCAAATCACGTAAAATATTAATCTGCATATTTGGAGATTGTGCTTGAGCTCATTTACAGAAACAGCAGCTAGACTGCGGGCAGTAACCCACCAGGGTTCAGAACACACTTCTAGCTAGCTAGCTTTGGATTTTCTCCCTCTCCTTCTCAGTCATAAGAACTGTGCTTTTTCCTTACAAGAAGGGCATGGGAATAACTCAAAAGTGCTAAGCGGTAGCTTCCTGCTCACAGAGAAACCCAGCATCATGTCTCCTCCAGTCCCTGGTTGGCTTTTGGGGGGGAACTGTCGCATGTTCAAAATAACAACAAAATTGCAGCACAAGTATACACATCAAAAATACATCTATAGTCCATGTTGCCAGAGGAGACATAAAACCAAGATGCTACGCAGCTATGTGGGGTATTCAAAGATCTTGTGCTGCTTTTAACTACTACTGAAAGCTGAGCTGTCTAGCTGGAAGGAGGTTACTAGCGGAGTTCCTCAAGGATTGGGCTTGGGACCAATCTTATTCAACCTTTTTATTACTGACCTTGACACAAAAAGTGGAAATGTGCTATCGCCAATACAGAGGAGGATCGGGATATCATACAGAAAGATCTGGATGACCTTGTAAACTGGAGTTTTAGGAATAGGATGAAATGTAATAATGGGAAGTGCAAGGTCATGCATTTAGGGACAAATAACAAGAATTTTTCTTATAAGTTGGGGACAAATCAGTTGGAAGTGACAGAGGAGGAGAAGGACCTGGGCGTACCAGTTGATCACAGGATGACTATGAATCGCCAATGCGATGCGGCCGTGAAAAAAGCTAATGCGGTTCTGGGGTGCATCAGAAGGGGTATTTCCAGTAGAGACAGGGAGGTGTTAGTACCGTTATACAAGGCGCTGGTGAGACTTCATTTGGAATATTGCATGCAGTTCTGGTTCCCCATGTTTAAGAAAGATGAAGTCAAACTGGAACAGGTGCAAAGAAGGGCTACAAGGATGATTTGCGGAATGGAAAACCTGCCTTATGAGAGGCAACTTAAAGAGCTTAGCTTGTTTAGCCTAACCAAAAGAAGGTTGAGGGGAGATATGATTGCTCTCTATAAATACATCAGAGGGATAAATATCAGGGAGGGAGAGGAATTATTTAAATACAGCACCAATGTGGACACAAGAACAAATGTATCCAAAATGTCCATCAGGAAATTTAGGCTTGAAATTAGACGCAGGTTTCTAACCATCAGAGGAGTAAAGTTCTGGAATAACCTACCAAGAAAACTGTGGTGGCATAAAACAAAGTTGCCTTCAAAACTGAGCTTGCTAAATTTACAGAGGGATGATATGACAGGACAGCTTAGTTTGGCAATTGTCCACTTTTTACTACTGGTGATAGATATGCCAGTGACCTGGGAAGGGGCGTTAGATGGGGTGGGTTCTGAGTTATTACAGAGAATTTTTTCTTGACTGGCTGTTGAGACTTGCCCACATGCTCAGGGTTTAACTGATCGCCATATTTGGGTCAGGAAGGAATTTTCCCCCAGGGCAGATTGGCCTGGGCGCTGGGGGGGGGTTCACTTTCCTCGGTAGCATTGGGCATGGCTCACTTGCTGGTTGATTCTCTGTATTTTAAAGTCTTTAAATCATGATTTGAAGACTTCAATAACTCAGTCATAGGTTAGAGGTTCATTACAAGAGTGGGTGGGTGAGCTTTTGTGGCCTGCATTGTGTGGGTCAGATTAGATGATCATATTGGTTCCTTCTGAACTCAGAGTCTGTGAGTCTTCTCTGTAAAGATCAGGGCATGAACACAAGTCTCCGGGCCAAATGCTAGACTCAGCAAATCTTTTCTGCCCCCATATTTCCTCTGCAGTTTGAATAGTAGTTACTGCCACTCCTCCTCATATTCCTCTTGCCTTCCTGCTGTTTGAGAATGACACTTTTCCCCTCAAGTTAACCTCTGCTCCATGACCCCTCTTGTAAACCAGCAAAGCTGCTTGAATTTGCTATATATGACAGAAACCCACTCTCACATTATCAGGGGCTGTGCTTCCTGCTTCCTCCACCAGCCTGCCTTCCCTGCCACAGGGACTTTGCTGGGGTTGCACTCTCCAAAATCCATTGTTCTGTGGTTCCCTAAAGCCACTCCCCATTGTGTGAGTGAGGTCCTGGGGTGGGGCTGGCAGTCACTGAGTGGTGCACCCTGGATGGTGCAGGTGCCTGGTACGCCAATGGACAAGGAAAGGCAACCCAGTGTCTTACCCAGTGTGCCACATCCTGATAAGATCCTGCTCTGGGAGGACAGCCATGATGCAGTCTGTGCCACTGACAGCTATGCAGTGGAAGCAGACTAGCTATCACCCTTTAGTGCTGCTTTTCAAGTTGCCATTGCATAGAAGTCACTGACGGCCCAGAGCAATAAGAGAGTCAGGTGTCCACTTGGACAGCCTAGAGAGGAACCCATTTCTGGGGGTCTCCCAAGAAACCCAGTGTCTCAGAAGGTTGAGAGTCTCCTCCCCTCCCACATGTCCCACCCCAGCACTACCACGAGGTAACACCCCAGTTTGCTGTCAGACAGACAGGTTCCAGTAAGTTGACTTGAGGGCAGCCCCTACTGTGCCACATGGCCTGATGGTTGAAACCAGTATCACCATCCACCTGACCCTATGGCCAGAGCCAGCGTCACCACCAACCTGAGCCTTTGGTCAAGACCCAAAGCCAACATCACGTCTTGTCTAAATCCCTGTCAGCCCACCTTGTCCCATCGCTGTGTTTTAGGCTCCGTTGTGATGCTCAAAACTCCTGTCTAGATACCTAAATAGATAAATAGATACCTAAATTCACTCTGTGCCTACATTTTTGCAGTAGAAAGGTCCCTAGGCACTTATATTTCTGTCTCTGGGGATGCAAAGTGCTGCCTCCCTCAGAGCAGGTGTCCTGGCACCTACTTTACACGTAAGCCTGAGAGTGATCCACAAACCAGGGGAGGATGAGTGTTCCTCTGCCTAAGTCACATGCAAGTCCTGATCTTATGGGCATGCTCAGAGACCACATAACAGATAGGATCCCATTCAAACTGTGACTGGAAGAGGAGGTGGTTGCATTATAACTTTCAGCCCAGTAGCTAGAGTACTCACCAGAGCTGTAGGAGACCAGGGTTCAATTCTTTCCTCCTCCTGGGGAAAGGTGCTCTAGCTACAAACATCTGGAATAGTCTGAGGTGCACCATCCATCAGTTTCTTCTATAGAAGTTGTTCTATTTTGATTAAATAACTGAAGAGTCACTAGAGCAGAGTTTAGTTTGAACTTTCAACATTAAGATTTGGAATTTCTCACTCTTGAGCACTCAACTTTCTCAATTTTTGAGCGACATTTAGCATTATTTTTCCTCTCATATAGTAATGTATAATGGATGGAGAAAGGCTATATGATCAGGTAATTAAAGATGGCATTATAATGGATGCATGCAAGGGACATGCATTCAGTGCACAAACCTTAAAAAGACCGCAGAGCCAAACTCTAAAAAACAGAGGCCACTGCTAGTTCTTTGTATGCAAAGGTCTCTATAATCTTTATTTCCTAGACACTGAGGACAGAATAAACAATAAATACAACAAAGTGACAGAGAGTTTCACATTTTGTGCATTTCTTCAGTCACTTTGCAGCTTTTTGACATCCTCACTCTTCTCCTTCAATCTTCCTGTGAATCTCACGGCTCTTCACCCGGAGCTTGTTGACTTGGGACTCCGCAATGTCAGCCCGCTCCTCAGCCTCTTCCAGCTCATGCTGGATCTTGCGGAATTTAGTGAGGTTGACATTGGATAGTTCCTCCTGAGGATGGAGAGAGTGTTGTGAAGACCAAGTGCTGGCAGCTCCGCTTTGCCAGGAATCAGGGCATTCTGCAGTGCTTGCCCCATAGCCAATCTCCGGGCAACCTTAATGAATGCAACTGGCCTAAAATAGGCTGAAAAATTGACTAACACCCTGACTGGCTGGAAGGATCAGCAGGCCAACTCTTAAGCCCATGAACAGCAGCAGTTCAATGGCTCCTCTAAGCACTCACCATATCTGTGATGTCTCTTGTTCATTGCCACCTTTGCTCCTACCTTGTTCTGGCCCTGTTTCTCTCTTGCACCCAGCCTCACTCCATGTATCCTGGTTCTGAACCTTGACTCTGACTTATGACTCTGGCTCTAACCCTCAGCTCTGACTCCTGGCTCCTGCCTCCAGCCATGACCCTTGGTTCTCTCATCTGGACTCTGGCTCCGACCCTGAGCTCCAATTCCTAGCTATCAAGTGCTGTTCCACCCACTAGTCCTGACTCTTGTTCTGACCTCTAGGTATGACCGCCCATATCCCAAGCACTGACACTCTGAGCAGCCCAGCACAAACCAATACGAGAACTTGAGCCGATACAGAGGAGCATGGATTCCACAAAGGCCAATCTCTCTCTGATGGAGATAGTGGGAGCACTACAGATCTTGCAAGCCCAAGTTGCCACCTGTAAGTTTAGAATGCAGTCCTGCAACCTCAAGCTATCTCACCATCATCTCCAACCCTCTGCTCATTGTGAGACCAGGCTCCCCCCACACGACAAATTCAATGGCAATTGCAACCAATGTCATGAATTTCTATGCCCACAGTTGTACCCCACTGAAAAATCCTGAGTGTGCATGATTATCACCCTGCTTACTGGGGCCTGGGTGTCTCTGCTCCTGAAAAAAATCATGCCCATTTCTGGGACAATCTGGTTATTGTGTTAGAGCTGCAGTGCTGATCTTCAATGATGCAAGTCATTAACATACAGCTGATCCCACTCTTCAGGTATTATGGCAGGGACTCTGGCAACTTGCTACGTGTGCAGTGAAGTTCTGAAACTTGGTAGTAAACACGAAGTGGAATGAGACTGCCCAGCGTGGTCATTTCTGGCTTGGTCTTGACGATGATGTTAAAGATGAACTGGCAAAATGGAATTCCTGTCCAGCTTGCCTAATCAATCTTTCCATCAAGATCCATGACCACCTGATTAAACACTTCCAAGGAAATAGATGGTCCTCCCACATTCTGCCAGCCCTTCCAGCTCCACACCCTGCCTCGCCCTCCTTTCTCCCCATCACCACTCTTTAATCTGTCATTTAAACCCATGCAAGTTGAACAGATTTGGTCCCACTTCACCAACTGGGAGAAGAATCAATGCCAGGCAATGGGCCTCTGCCTATACTGCAGGGAACACCCTACCACAGTCCACTCTGCACCTGGATCAGGAAACATTATGCTGCAGCCCTTATGGGGGCAGGGGTCTAAGATAGGATGGTGCCCTTTCCCTCTTCCCAGCAGTCAACATCAACACTTGTCTGCTAATAGCTTGGTGATGACCAATCAATGTCCAATGCCTTTCTAACTCCCTCTCCAGCTCTAGAACGCAATGATGACTCTCACCAACTTAGAGCTAGTGGTAGACTCAGGTGCCTCGAGCAATTTTATAGATCTGGAGTTTGCTGAAGTATACCATAAACCCACCTCACCAAAGGAGTCCATAAACAAGTCACTCCTGTCACTTTGTTGGAACTTAGCACCACCCAGACAGCTCCCTTAGAGGTGACTATCCTTTGAAGCCACTGAACAATTCTCAACTTTGGCCTAATTTGTGCCCCACATTCATTGACTATTCTTGGCATCCCCTGTCTTGTTGCTCATGATCCTACACCTGCTGGTAGTTCAGCATGGGTTGCTTTAACTCCCATCATACTGCCAATCCTGTTTCCTGATTACCAATGCAGGGCCTGCAACCTTTTGACTATTACTCAGTCCTTGGAAGAATTCAGAGATACGAAAAGAGAATTCAAAGGCAATCCCCATGACCTCGCCCACAACTCCAGGGATTCCTATTAAAAATCGACACTTCGCTGATCTGATTGACAAAAAGAAAACTGTCATTCTACCTCCTCTTCACAGCTAAAACTGCCCCGTCAATCTCCAGTGGAGAGCAGAGGTTCCCTTCAGGTGGGTTTACTTCCTCTCCAAACCCAAACTATAGAAGCTCTGAAGCTACAAGGAAAACCTGCTTAAGGGGGTAGTTGGAATAAAAGAGAGAGTAGTTGGAACTGGGAGGGGGGGAATCAAATAATTGTTTATTTCCTAATGAAGTCATAATGTCTCAGGTGAGTGGGGAAGGAGGACACCGGGAGAAATTGCAAGGGGGAAGATGCGACAGGAGGGAGAATCGACAGGGCAAAGTAGGGCAATGGGCCCGGTATCTTAGGTGCCTGTACACAAATGCGAGGAGCCTGGGAAACAAGCAGGAAGAATTGGTAGTACTGGTGCAGACAAGGAGCTATGATATAATTGGAATAACAGAAATGTGGTGGGATAACTTGCATGACTGGAGCACTGCCATGGACGGATATAAATTGTTCAGGAAGGACAGGCAGGGGAGAAGGGGGGGAGGAGTAGCGCTATATGTAAAAGAGCTGTATGACTGCTCGGAGCTCCACTATGAAAGTGGAAACAAGATGGTTGAAAGCTTGTGGGTTAAGTTTAGGGGAGAATGCAACAAGGGGCATGTTGTGGTGGGTGTCTGCTACAGACCGCCAGACCAGAAAGAGGAGGTGGATGAGGCGTTCTATGGACAACTAACAGAAGTTTCCAGATCGTCACAGGCCCTGGTTCTTATGGGGGACTTCAATTATCCTGATGTCTGCTGGGAAGATAATACAGCAGTGCACAGGCAATCCAGGAAGTTTTTGGAGAGTATTGAAGACAACTTCCTAGTACAAATGCTGGAGGAACCAACTAGGGGCCTTGCACCTCTAGACCTATTGCTCACAAACAGAGAAGAATTGATCGGGGAAGTAGAAGGAAATGGCAACCTGGGCAGCAGCGACCATGAGATGGTAGAGTTCAGGATCCTGATCAATGGAAGGAAGGAAAGAAGCAGAACACACACCCTGGACTTCAGAAAAGCAGATTTTGGCTCCCTTAGGGAGCTGATGGGCAGGGTCCCATGGGAAGCTGATCTGAAGGGGAAAGGTGTCCAAGACAGCTGGCTGCATTTTAAAGAAACCCTGTTAAAGGCACAGGAAGATAACATTCCGATGTGCAGAAAAAACAGCAAATGTGGACGGTGACCAGCGTGGCTTAGCAGGGAACTCTGCGGGGAGCTGAAACATAAAAGGGAAGCTTACAAGAAATGGAAGCTTGGACAGATGACAAGGGAGGCGTATAAAGATATTGCTCAGGACTGCAGGGATCAAATCAGAAAGGCCAAAGGACAATTGGAGTTGCAGCTAGCAAGAGATGTGAAGGATAACAGAAAGGGGTTCTATAAGTATATCAGCAACAAGAAAAGGGTCAGGGGTGGTGTAGGTTCCTTACTGAATGGGGCAGGCATCCTCGTGGTGGATGATGCGGAAAAGGCTGATGTACTCAATGCTTTTTTTACTTCAGTCTTCACAGGGAGGGCCAACTCCCAGGCTACTACACTGGGTAATGCAGAATGGAGAGAAGAAGAGCGGCCCTCGGTGATGGAAGGTCAGGTATGGGAACACTTAAAGAAATTGGATGTGCACAAGTCCATGGGGCCGGATGAACTGCATCCGAGGGTGCTGAAGGAGTTGGTGGAAGTGACTGCAGAGCTGCTGGCCATTATCTTTGAGAACTCGTGGCAAACGGGGGAGGTCCCAGAGGATTGGAAAAAGGCAAATATAGTACCTATCTTCAAGAAAGGGAAAAAGGAGGATCCGGGAAACTACAGACCGGTCAGCCTCACCTCAATCCCTGGGAAAATCATGGGGCAGGTCCTCAAAGAATCCATCCTGAAACACTTGGAGGAAAATAGAGTGATCAGGAAAAGTCAACATGGATTCACCAAGGGCAAATCATGCCTGACCAATCTGATTTCCTTCCATGATGAGATGACTGGATTTATGGATGTGGGAAGAGCCATTGACGTGGTATACCTTGACTTTAGCAAGGCTTTTGATACGGTTTCCCACAGCATTCTCGTCGGCAAATTGACGTATGGGTTGGACGAGTGGACCGTAAGGTGGATCGAAAAATGGCTAGATCAACGGGCTCAGCAGGTAGGAATCAATGGCTCAATGTCTGCTTAGCAACCGGTAACAAGTGGAGTGCCCCAGGGGTCGGTCCTGGGGCCGGTTCTATTCAACATCTTCATTAATGATCTTGATGATGGAATAGACTGCTTGCTTAGTAAGTTCGCAGATGACACCAAGTTGGGGGGAATGGTAGATACTCTGGAGGGCAGGGACAGGATCCAGAGAGACTTGGACAAATTGGAACACTGGGCCGAAAGAAACCTCATGAGGTTCAACAAAGACAAGTGCAAAGTACTGCACTTAGGACGGAAAAATCCCATGCACTGCTACAGGCTGGGGACTGATCAGCTAAGTAGCAGCGCTGTAGAAAAGGACCTGGGAGTTATGGTGGACGGGAAGATGAATATGAGCCAACAGTGTGCCCTTGTTGCCAAAAAGGCCAATGGCATGTTAGGCTGCATCAGTAGGAGTATTGCCAGCAGATCGAGGGATGTGATAATTTCCCTCTATTCGACACTGGTTAGGCCGCATCTGGAATACTGTGTCCAGTTTTGGGCTCCCCACTACAGAAAGGATGTAGACAAATTAGAAAGAGTCCAGCGGAGGGCAACAAAAATGATTAGGGGGCTAGGGGACCAGGATTTATGAGGAGAGACTGAAGGAACTAGGCTTATTTAGTCTACAGAAGAGAAGACTGAGGGGAGATTTGATAGCAACCTTCAACTATTTGAAGGGGTGCTCCAAAGAGGAGGGAGCTAGGCTGTTCTCGATGGTAACAGAGGACAGAACAAGAAGCAATGGTTTCAAATTACAGCTGGGGAGGTCAAGGTTGGATATTAGGAAAAACTTTCTCACTAGGAGGGTTGTGAAGCATTGGAATGGGCTATCTAGGGAGGTGGTAGAATCTCCATCTTTGGAGGTTTTTAAGGCCTGGTTAGACAAAACCCTGGCTGGGGTGATTTAGTTGGAGTGGTCCTTCTTTTTAGCAGGGGGTTGGACTAGATGACCTCGTGAAGTCCCTTCCAACCCTATTGTTCTATGATTCTACGATTCTACGATTTACTCCTTTACATACCTGGTGGAGGTCTCAAGCTTCTTTATAACAAAGAAAGAGTGCTTCCTGCAGCCTTATATAGATTACCATGTACTGAACAAGATTAGAATAAAAAACTAGTATCCCTCACTGCTTCTTAATGAGCAGTTTGAAGCTTGTGTTCTGCTAAGGTCTTCACAAAGTTGAACCTTAATGGAGCTTATAACCTGATGAAGGTCCAAGAAGATGATGAATGGAAGACACACTTCCATACCATGTATGGCCTATTCAGGTATTTAGTCATGCTATTTGGGTTATGCAAGGCCCTGGCAAACTTCAAGCATTTCATAAATGAGCTCTGTCAGGGTATGTTGGACCAATTTGTCAGCATTTATCTGAATAACAGCATTCTAATTTTCTCCATAGTCATCATGTGCAGACTCTCTTGGAAAAACTCGGGTAGAATCTTATTTATACATAACTCAAGAAATGCAAGAGCAGTAAGGACACTCTGGAATCCTTGGGATATATTATCTTGCACCAGGAACTCACCATGGACCCATGTAACATGGTGATAATAATCGACTGGATTACACCCGAGAACATATATGACATGCAGCAATTCATGGGGGTTGCTAGTTACTACAGGTGATTTATTAAAGGACTCTGTAGGCTGGTTGCATCGATAACAGTGTTCCTGAAAAAGGGAACTTAGTTTTCCCAAACCAAAGAGGCCCAATCAGCCTTTAATTTACTGAAGAAGACATCCTCTTCAGCACCCATTCTGATTCACCCAAATCCTTCTAAACCATTTATAATCAAGGCTGACACCTCAAACTTTGCCAGAGGTAAAATATTATCTCTGCATGCAGGCCCCCACAACCAACTCCAACCCATGCTTTTTTTCTTGGAAGCTAACCCTGGTACCATAGGTGATCTTAGCGGGTGGGCAGTGTGGGCAGCTGCCCATGGCCCTGCGGGAGAAGGTCCCCACCTGCTGCAGCTTTAAGTATTGCCACTTTAAGTATCCTGACAGCACACACTTGCGCCAACTGGGGCAGGAGCACCAGCAGCAGAGTCACTAAGCTGGGCAGTAGGTAGACAAGGGTGGGGTCAACAGGAAGGCTACAGGGGAAGGGAGTGGCTGGGGGGGGGGAGTAGAGGACGCAGGGGGAAGGGGATGGCCGGGGGGAGAGGCCACAGGGAGGAAGGAGGCGGCCCAGGGGAGGCTGCAGGGGGAAAGGGAGTGGCCTGGGGGGCAGCAGAAAAGCTGTGGAGCTGGTGTGGGAACTGGGGGGACTGGCTGATGGGGGCCCTGGCAAAGTCTGGCTGAGGAGGGCGGCTGGGGAACTG
The DNA here is from genome assembly GCA_007922175.1 of Pelusios castaneus. NCBI lineage: Eukaryota > Metazoa > Chordata > Testudines > Pelomedusidae > Pelusios > Pelusios castaneus. The sequence goes on from ML685815.1 coordinate 8,186,284, forward strand.
GCGGGGGGCGGGGGCTGGAGAGGCAGGGAGGGCAAAAGTCAAGTACAGGGCCCCATATGTGGTTGAGGGGCCACATACTTGACTTTTGCCCCAGGCCCCAGAATCCCTAAGACCGCCCCTGCCTGGTATAAAAAGGTTACAGTATTTGGGACAAGGAGCTACTTGCTATTAAGATAGCTGCTGAGGAATTGCACCAGTTACTAGAAGGAACAAATTACTTCCAAGACCTGACAGACCATGAGAATCTGGAGTAGCTATGGAGTATTAGATGCCTTAATCAATGCCAGATCTGCTGATCTCTCTTCTTCACTTCCTTTGACTTTGTTGTAACCTATTGCCCAGAGACAAAAGATGGGAAGGCAGATGCCACATCCCACAAAAAAATAATTGGCAAAGAGTCATCTGCCACTGTGCTCAAGGAATCCAACTTTGTCAACAGGATGATCAACAGCAGTCTGATGTCCTTCATCCAGTATCTGCTCCCTGATGACCCATTTGCAACCAAGATCTGCCAGACCGACTAGACTCCACGTTCTGTTTACAGAATGACAGAATGTCCCCCTGTATTGCAAAAGTTGTATTCATGTTCTGGAGGGACAACCTGGGTGTTGGGTATTGGAACTATACAATGATTCACCACCAAAGGGCCATTTTGGCCAATTCAAGAGCTGGAATTTAGTCTCAAAATAGCTTGTGCCTAGGCCTATAAGCTTACATCCAAGACTATATAAGGTCCTGCAATCTCTGTTCCCAGACCAAGAACCCACAATCAAAGCCCCTAAGTCTCCTCCAGCCTCTACCTGTACCTTTGCAAACTTGATCTATTGTATCAGTGGACTTCATTGCAGAACTGCCATGCTCTCAGGAACACCAAGTAATCCTGATTATCGTTGACTGAACAAAGACATCACATTTCATCCTGTTCCATACTGTTTCTCTATAGGTGAGACAGCTCAGTTCTTCCTGGGAAATGCAGTCTGCTACCATTGGTTATCTGATGAACATTGTATTGGACTGGGGTCCACGGTTTGTCTCCTGATTCTGGTGGGAATTTCTCAAACTCCTTGTTATTGTGTCCCTCCAGTCATCTGCCTGCCACCCACAGATTAATGGGCGAATACAAGGAGCATGTTCACAAAGAGGCAAGGTCTCATCAAGCCATGCTAACAACTGTGGCTGCTGTTAACTGACTCAAGTGTGCACTTTCAATCACTGATCTTTTTTGTTATTTTTAAGCTTTCCCCTACAAACCCATCTTGAAGAATCTGACCCATGGTAACTTAAGCACATGCTAAATCTGGAGGATTTTTTGTGCAACTGTGATTGAGTTATTAGTAGAGGTAAGGAAAGTGTTCGGTAGACTTGATAGAATTTTTTTCATTCCAAGCATTTCAATGAAAATAGTCTTTTTTCCTAAACAAATTCTTTCAGAGATATCCATCAAACCAGTTTTTCATTGAAACTGAAAAGTTCAAAACTTTGAATTTCAAACTGCTTTCCCCTCTCCCATCCTTGCATTTTTTCCTTTTTCCTTTTTGCAAAATGAATGTGAAAGCATGAATGTTGTTTCATTTTTCATCTTTCTCCCTTTTCTTTTTCCTTTTGACACCTGCTAACTTTTCAAAAGGCTTTCAACTTTTGAAAAGTTGTGCAATAGCAAAAGGTAAAAGGAATTCTGTAACTTTGCATTCTGTAACTTTTCCAAGATTGAGAATATTTTGAAAACATAGTGTAGCAAAAAGAAATTTTCAGTGAGGTCAGAGCTCTCTTGGAGATATATGAAAAATACGTGTGACTAGCACATATAGATTTCAACTCCTCAAGTCAATGATTACTGTTTTAGGCAGAGGTCCCTAACTGGCATGTAAAACCACAACCTTTCTCCACTTTCAGCAAGATTAACAGCAAAATGCTGTAGAATTCTTATGTTAATCGGCTTATTTAGGCTTATAGTTCACAGTACATTGTATGTAGTATTTAATAAATGATAAATTATCTATATAATGAACATTAATTATGACCCTAAATACTGACAAATAAGCTAGACTTGTCAAATATTCTTATATATTATTCTTTTATTATTTTTGTTTCTTTGTTTAATCTTTTAGTAATTTGTTCCACAGATGAATTACCAAAGTGCTGTTAAACTTTAAACCTTGTTCTGCTAAAAAATTCAGCTTCATAATTTCTTATATTAACCTATTGAGTACAGTTCCCAATCATTAGCAAATAACTATAAGATCTACTCAGAATAATACTTACAGATTCCTCAGCTTGTCTCTTGTAAGCTTTCACTTTCATTTGCAGTTTATCAACCAGATCTTGGAGCCTGAAAATATTCTTCCGGTCTTCCTCAGACTAAAATAAGTTAATGAAGTAGAAAAGAGGTGAGTTTATTTGCCCATCATATAAAATGAAAATTCCCCCACCACACCCCCACGGATTCAGGTGCAAACAATTTGCACTCCCAGATGTGACAACACAAAGCACTTCCTTCCTTACCTGGTAAGTAAGTTCTTTTACTCTTCTCTCATATTTGCGAACACCCTTGATAGCTTCAGCACTGCGTTTCTGCTCACTGTCAACCTCACCTTCCAGTTCACGCACCTGAAATGAGAAATGCATCGTTGACTTTCACTATGACTGGAAATAAAAAAAAAAAATATTCCATAATGAACAAATATCAGGAATACACACCCTGGCCTCCAGTTTCTGGATTTGCTTCTTGCCACCCTTCAGTGCCAACTGCTCTGCCTCATCCAGACGGAGCTGCAGGTCCTTCACTGTCTGGTCCAGGTTCTTCTTCATCCTCTCTAGGTGGGCACTGGTGTCCTGCTCCTTCTTCAGTTCCTCTGCCATCATGGCTGCCTAATGAGCAAAAAAATAAACCAATCTAGAAAACCAGCCATTGCAGGTAAAATCATGACCATGTGCTCCAAAGAAAGATGCTTACAACTCACATCAGTGATTGCCTTCTTGGCCTTCTCTTCTGCATTACGAGCTTCCTGAATTGTCTCCTCCATCTCACTCTGGATTTGGGAAATGTCTGTTTCCAGCTTCTTCTTGGTGTTGATCAGACTGGTGTTCTGTTTAACAAATATCAAAGAGATGTTGTTACTGTTAGCAGCAAAATACTGATTCTAGAGCATGAACTCAATATTTCTATTTAATTTTCAGGTTACGATTAACATTTTTCTGCAGCAGAATTCTCCTCTAAATGAATCATCACTGCAGAACATTGACAGCTACTCAGTTATGTGCTGTGACTATTTTAAGAGGCTCTCATGAACATTGTCTAATCTGGCCCATTCCAAAACAAAATGATCATTGTTTAGAAATATTTCCTGAGTCCCAGGCAACCACAAGGATGACTTATAATCATTCAATAATGGAAAATATACAAGAGGCAGGGAAGTCGCTCCCATAACCTCAGAGACACTTGCCCATTCCATAACATCATTGCAATTATAACCATTGCCATCCCGTGTAGCCTTCAACACAGCAACATGAGGAAAAGTTCTTGCAGCTTTATCCTTCATTTTTAACAAAGATCCATCTTCTAAATCTTCTAAACGCTCCCTGTCTCTCCCCTTTGGAGCAGGGCCCATATGTACCAACTCCCTGCTTAGGTGTTTGTAGGTTCTCTTTTCCCACTAGACCCTGACCTGGGTGTGCAGGAGCTGCACTCGTTCACTTGCATCCAGAAGCTCTTGTTCGGCCACTTTCCTGGCCCTCTCGGTCTGTTCCAGAGCTGCCCTTAGCTCCTCAATTTCAGCCTGCATCAGGTTAGCTCTGCGCTCCACCATGGCCACCTGCTCCTTCAGGTCTTCCTGGCTTCGGAGAGCATCATCCAAGTGTATCTGGGTATCCTGTAAAACCAGGGAGAGAAATTACTCACAGGCACAGACTGCTGGCACACTGAGGAGATCAGCTGAGCCATAGTCCTAGGCACATGTCTGGCTTACAGTACCTTGAGCACTCCTTGTGTGTTTCTCAGATTCTTCTGTGCCTCCGCAGCCAGGCGGTTGGCATGGCTCAGCTGGATCTCCATTTCATTCAGATCCCCCTCCATCTTCTTCTTTAGCCTAAGGGCTTCATTTCTGCTCCTGATCTCAGCATCCAGCGTGCTCTGCATGGACTCCACAACTCTGATATGGTTTCTCTTCAGCTGATCAATTTCCTCATCTTTTTCAGCAATCTTCCTGTCAACTTCAGACTTCACTTGGTTCAGCTCAAGTTGGATGCGGAGAATTTTGCCCTCTTCATGTTCAAGTGAAGCCTTAAGAAGAGCAAACAAACAATTAATAACGGGACAAAAATAACATTTACCTTCCAAATAAAGTGTTAACTACCTCCAAAAACTGGAATGTAGAGATCTGTACAGCATGGAACTGAGTATATAATCTACAAAGCAGCCGTGTGCTGTCCTCCTGTGTCTGTGAATTATCTCAGCTCCAAGGCTTTCTAATTCTCTGTTTGCAAACCCGTGATTAATGGTATTTGTACCTCAGCTTCCTCCAGAGCAGCCTGGATTTCTGATTTCTCTTGCTCAATCTGCTTCTTCACTTTCTCCAGCTCATGGATGGTCTTTCCTCCCTCTGCAATCTGTTCTGTTAGGTCAGATATCTCCTCTGTTGGATTACAGACAAATTACATAGTCAGACAAGGGTACAAGGAAAAAGGCTCTTTAGGAATGTCACTAACAGACAGATTCAGGTTGGTGTGTTGACAAAGTTTCCAGAAGCCCCATGTTAGGAGAAGAAATGAGGGAACTTACGCTGCAAGTTCTTGTTCTCACGCTTCAGAGTTTCAAGTTGGTCCAAGGTTTCCTCATAAGCATTCTTCATCTTAAACAGCTCCGTGCTGAGAGAACGAGACTCCTTCTGGGAAGCTTCTAGTTCAGCCTGCGTTTCCTCATATTTCTGCTTCCACTCTGCCAGAACCTGAAGAACAACAAGACCTTAGTCTGCGGTATGGAGATCACGAGAGGATGCTCCATCCAAGACCCATAAGGCTGGAGCCTGAAATACCTTGTCAAAATTCTTCTGCTTCTTATCCAGGGCTGCGCAAGCAGCATTAGATCTTTCCACATCAATCATCAGGTCCTCCACTTCATTCTGCAGCCTCTGCTTTGTCTTTTCAAGGGAAGCACATTTGGAATTCACAGCTTCAACATGTTCTTCAGCATCCTGCAGACGCTGGGCCAGCTTCTTCCTAGAAGATTGTAAACACAGGTCCCATTTAATGAGCAATATGGGAGGCAAACTGTGTGCAGCTGCTCTCGGATTTGTGAGAGCCCATGTCACCTCTTCAAGGGCTGTGACCCCATTGCTTATACAGGACAGATCCTTTCTCAGCCACTGTTATCCCAATTCATGTTCAGTATATGTCTCTTATGATCTCTTTGGCCTCAGCACATACATACTATCAACAGAGTATAGGGCTCTCTCAGCCTTTTTAAACCTAATGTGCATATTTGCCATTTTTCCAACTGTACCACTAAGTGTATATACTTCACAAAGGACCCAGAGAACAGAGAGGGAATTGTCCTGTTAGGTCACTTAACCCAGCCCCTACCAGTGCACAATTGGCCTCTTCCAATTTCCCCATTTAGTTCTTGGCTTCTACCAGTCCTCCTCCCCAGCACCTACTTGGCCTCTTCCAGTTCCTCTGTGCGCTGAATAGCATCCGTCTCGTATTTGGTTCTCCACTGGGCAACTTCACTGTTGGCCTTGGACAGGGCGCGTTGCAGCTCACCCTTGGCTTCCTGCTCCTCCTCATATTGCTCCCGAAGCAAGTCGCAGTCATGGCGAGCAGACTGCAAGGCGTGGGCCAGTGCGTTCTTTGCCTGCAGAAACAACAAGAGAAGCACAGTAATGCAGCTAACTCAGCTCACTATCCGGGGGATTCTCCTCACAGCAAGCTCTGTCAGACTGTGGGATAGTGTCCCAAAGAAGGGGTGGTAGATCCAATCCATGATAATGTTAAAGCTGTGCTTTGATAACCGTAAGAGCCCTCAATACCCCGATTGTCTACCTGTGGCACACAACAGTTTAGTCTCCTGATCATTTTAACACTTCAGTCTAATTTTGGATGTTGGATTTAGTAAGCCGGGTGCTGAATTACGCTGGGGACTATGATGTACAGGAGGACATATTAATGATCTGGTGGTCCTTTCAGGCATGACACTCTGTGACTCTATGAAAGCACTCAGTACTATCCTGCATTGTCAAGGGCTGCGTTAGTTGACCTAACAGGACATTTCCCCCTCTATTCTCTATGGCGCTAGGGTTTTATCTGAGGCTCACAAAGGAAATCCAGCTTCACAGAATAGGCTGTCGGAAAAATCCTCACCTTTATCTCCTCCTCTAATTGCCTCTTCAGTTCCTCAATCTGTTGGGTAAATGCCTGCTTGCCTCTTGAAAGCTGAGATATCAAAGCATCTTTTTCCTCCACCTGACGTGAAAATTCACCTAAGAAAAATTTCAGCTAGATTATATTATATAAAAATGTAACTGACCATAATACAATATCATATTATTTTAAAACAGATTAATTGAATTGGGCCCTCTCTAGAGGATGATAATCTGATGTAATCAAAGTGCTAATAGCAAGTGTCATGCAACTTGTTGGTCTCATAATGTACATAAGATATCAATTTCCTGCTACCCCAGCATCTTCTGTATTCTCTTACCATTCTACATCCAAACGTGTGTGTGTGTTTTACCTGATTCTGTCTGTAGACGCGCTCTTTGAGCACTGAGGTCATTGATTGTGCGCAGATGTTCTTCTTCCTTTGTCTTAATCTCACTAAGTTGGTCTTCCAGAGTACGGCACATCTTCTCAAGATTTGCCTGTATGCAACAAGCACAAAAAAGGAAGAAGATAAATGGATGGGCTCTCCAGTATTCTGAAATCAGTTAAAGCAATTGCATGTGCACTCAAGTAGACCCAAATATTAAGCAAATTATAATATAGTAATCATAATCATATTATACACATTATATGACAATGGCAATAACTTCAGTTAATTTTTCTTTTTTTATTATTATTTATGATTACTACTAAAAGTGCAGCTTTTTTACTGCATAAGCATATAAATATATACAGTTCTGTACCTTGGCTTTGGAGACAGTCTCCAGGTTACTAGCCAGATCATCAATCTCCATCTTCAGTTCACTCTTCTCCTTCTCCAGCTTCTGCTTGACTCGTTGCAAGTTGTCAATTTGCTCTCCAAGCTCGGCTGTGCTGTCTGCATGTTTCTTCCGGAGGGCGGCAGCCGTGGCTTCATGCTGCAGCGTGGCCTCTTCCAGGTCTCGACGCATTTTCTGGAATTCTGCCTCACGCTTCTTGTTCATCTCAATCTGAGCCGCTGTGGCCCCACCAGCTTCTTCCAGACGCTCACTGATCTCCTCAAGTTCCCTGGAGAGATCACCCCGCTGCTTCTCTGCTTTTGCCCGAGCGGCACGTTCGGCCTCTATCTCCTCCTCCAGTTCCTCAATACGAGCCTAGAGAACAACAGGAAACACTAAGACCAATGCTTCCTTTCAACTAAACTCATTCTTGGAATGGAACAGAGATAAATTAGGACTAGCCTGTAACTCTTTGATCTTCTTCTGCAGCTGGATGCCCAAAATTTGCTCATCCTCAATTTTGCTTTGGAACTGACTGATTTCAAAATCTTTCCTTTTCACAAAAATAAAATAAATGTTAGTGCCAAAACAAAATCCAAATGTAACAGCATGACACTATGGGTGCGTCTACACTTGTAAATTAGGTCAACGTAAACTTGCTTACTCTACGTCCACACTACATTTTCCTTAAGTCGACTTAAGCAACTGCTTAAGTCGACTTAAGGAAAAATAAAGTCAACTTTATAAAACCTCGTTTAAACTTTACTGGCTAAGTCAACTTTAGAAAGTCGACTTAGCCAGTGTGGACATGGGGTAGCCCTAAGTCAACTTTAAGTTGACTTAGGGGGCTTTAGGGCTTCCCCACTGCCCTCCCTGACAGGGTGGCTGGCACAGCCACAGCCTGGCATACCCTGCCCACTCTGCCCCTATGCCCTGCCAGGGTCTCTGTCCCTCTTTACCCCCTGGCACTTGGCAAGGGGTGCCCCCCCTGCCACCGTGGACCTGTCCCAGGTCCACCTAGCCCCTAGAAGTTGACCTAGGCATCCAGTGTGGATGCTCTAGGTTGATTTGGCAGGGTCCCCTCTAAGTCAACTTAAATTTTGAGTGGGGACATGCTAAGTCGACTTAAATTAACAAGTGTAGACATAGCCTATGACACTCCTGGAAACCATACTTACTTCTTCAGTTTTTCCTCCAGCTGTTGCTTATCATTTTCCAAATCCATTATAGATTCCAGGGCCAGTTTTAAGTCTCCTTCAAGTTTCCTCTTAGCTCTTTCAAGGTCCATACGAAGTTTCTTCTCTTGCTCCAGTGATCCTTCAAGCTAAACAGAAGAAGGTAATAAATTCTCTGCTAACCAGAACCTAATTTCATACTGGATTTGTTTTCTCCATATGATATTTTGCCTACATCATCCACTTGCTGCTCCAGCTTGGTTTTAGCTTTGGTCAACGTATTAACTTTGTCCTCTTCTGCCTGCAGGTCATCCAGGGTCTGCTGATGGGCCTCTTGGAGAGCTTTCTTTTCCTTTGTCAGTTTAGCGATAGTCTCATCCAAGACTGACATCTCCTCGGTGAGGTTTTTCACCTGTCAGAGTTGAACAAATGTAATTAAAGAAAATGGATACAACATATTGTTTGTGAAATGACTGTCATTTTAAGTTTAGATTTACTAATTCTGATTTTTTAACCAACATTTTGTAAGACTCAAGCGACAGATACTGGCTGCATGGAAATTTAATATAATAAGCAAACATTACTGTCATGTCTGAAATCATAGCTACCTCATTGTCTTTTGTGTGGGTGAACTCAGAAAAAGCTGGCAAAAGATTCTTTTGAAACTGTAACTGAAATCTCCCACATCTGCCCCACTAGTTCCATTGTTCCATTTCAGTTTGAGGTAATAGCTTTCCCTCACCAATAAGAGATCAAGCAACAAAATATTACAAAATCTTTAATGTCTATGTTTCAAAGAGGTCAGTTCTCAGCTTTTAGGCACTGAAATATATACCCAGATTTTAAAAAGCCCTAACTGCACAGAAACAACTCAGTAGACAGTTTAGAGTAATAAGGATTTTAGAAACTTCTTCTCCAGTTGTCAGTTCTGGGCAGCTTTGAACATCTTGTCAGTTCACTGCTGAAAAATAAATTAGGAGGATACCTATACGATTACTGGCTTATCATACCCTATCAATGCATTAACACATTTATTATTCTTTACTTGGAGAGCAAAGGATAAAAGCATATACATTATTATGTACTGATCTTTTTAGTAAATGAAAGCAAAGTATAAACTAAATATCTAAATGAAGTGTGGGCGTGTGTGTGTTTGTGTGTGTAAAATTATCACACATACAAACACTATGTTAAAAGAAAATTAAGGCTTCAAAGTAAAGCACTCCAACATTAGGATATTCCTGATCAAGTTTTCCAGTGAATCCTGAATTTGGCCCCCTTGAAGATGTCTGTCACGATAGAGTTTTCAATAACATTACTATATACTGTTGTTTGCTATAGGACTCCTACTTCCTTCAGTATACAGAACAGATGGTGCACTTTCTACTTGCCCAGCCAGTCCCAGTTTTTTCCTTCCCAGCTCTTCACCTGATGTCTTTCCCTGACCACCTTGTTTCTCCTGCTCACTTTCTTCATCCTACTAGCTTCCGATCCTCCAAGCTCACATGTACAGATCTCTATCTCTCCCTCTATTTCATTCATATATGTATGGCATTTACCTTGTTTTCTGTGGCATGTTTTTCCTTTTCAACCTTAGCTAATGTTAACTCAAGGTCATCAATATCTTTCTTCAACTCTGAACATTCGTCCTCCAGTTTCCTCTTTTTGGCTGTCAGCTCAGCATTCATCTCTTCTTCATCCTCCAGTCTTTCAGTCAGCTCCTTAATCTTAGCTTCAAGTTGGATTTTGGTTTTGATCAGTTGGTCACATCTTTCCTCAGCATCAGCCAAGCCTTCAGATTCCTATTGGGAAAATATAGTTTTTTCCATTACTTTGTGTTGGTGACTTATAGCTATTTCTGATATGACGCTTAATAAAGAAAATGTAATTAAAGCTAAACATGTTTATATTTCATCTCAGTACAGAATATTGTTGTTTTTAATAGTTTACTTGGTTTTGAGAGGACAGGTCTATCAATGGCTATTAGCCAAGATGGTCAGGAACGCAACCCCATACTCTGGGTGTCCCTAGTCCTCTGACTGCCAGATGATGGGACAGATGAGAGGGGACAGATCACTTGATGATTGCTCTGTTGTCTCCATTCCAGTTCAAGCATCTGGCATTCGCCACTATCGACAGACTATTGGGCTAAATGGACCATTGTTCTGACCCAGTTTGGCTGTTCTTACGAGATGTGTGATCATGAAAAATAACGTCTAAATTAATTTATTTGTGTTTATCAATAGACAAAAATTAATGTAATACCTATATATGAATATAGACAATCTGTCCCTAAACCATTAAGGATCAGAGCTTGTAAGCAGTTTTTGCACATGTTCAACCTGAATAATGTGAGTATTCCTCCTGACTTTCCATTCCTTATATGGTAGTTTATGTTAAGTGTGTGAGCTGGGTCAGAGAGAGAAATGCATATACATTTCCTATTAATTGTATAAGATGATTTGTTTTTAATTTGGGTGGGGGTCTTTAGTTTTTTACCCTCCTGTCCATTGGTGTTACCTGTTGCATTTGCAATTTGGATTTTAATGGCCTGGTTTTATAAAATGTGGGGCACCCAGCAACAATGATTGTTATCAGTGAGACAGCTGGCACTTGAGAGCAATGAAAGCTGTTTTAGATACTGCAGTCTTGAAAATCTGGGTCCTGGGGTCAGAGATCTTCCTTTTTTTATATGTTTGTAAAGTACCTCATTCACATTTGATCACCGCATAAATAATAATAAATAAAAAGTACAATTTTACTAACTGAGAAAAATTGTAGAAATTCTTTTGTGCTCAGTTACCTCAAAACGGGGTATGCTTTAGAATATACGTGCCATATACTGTATGTAGCATTATTTGAAGACTAAGGGCTTTTTTATTATTAAAATAATTTAATCTAGAAATAACTAAATTATACTTACATAAAATTACTACACTGGATATATGCAGTGTTGTTTGTAGCCATGTTGATCCTGGGATATTAAAGAGATAAGATGAGTATGGTAATAACTTTTTTTGGACCAAATTCTGTTGGTGAGAAAGAAAAGTTTTCTAGCTTACACAGAGCTCTTCTTCAAGACCCGAAGAGAAGGTCTGTTAAAAGTTGGTCCAATAAAAGATATTACCTCACCCACCTTCTATTTCTAACACACTTGAAGGCGACTTTCTCTTTTAGCCACTTACTTATGGGCAATGCCCCCAATACGTACTTTTTATGGGAGAGAGAATGGGTTTGAAGTCTACATTTTCTTAATGCTGGTACTTTGTTTAGTATCATGCTTATGCACCCCTTAAAGAGCTTGGCCATCTCACTGATTGCAAACAAAGCAAATCATCTCTTCTTGTAAAAAAAACCCCTTCTTAGCTTTCTAAATGCTACCTGTCTCCTGATCTATAGAGTGATATGACAGATCAAACTATCAGTATAGCTCATATATAAAAATCTAGGTTAGGGGAACAAAAGTTATACCATAGAAAACAAAAAAAGTTTGCTTGATTATGCTAGTGCAGATCAATTAAATATAAAGGATTTGGAAGCCCCAGGTTCCATCACCACAGATGACCCACAGGGCCTCATTGTATATAAATATATATGGATATACTCCAGATATTTTGACACACACATTTTTGATAGTGCCCAAATGCAGAGGCCTAAATTTGAAAATGTAACATTTAATGCTTGTATTTTAATTTGAATTGTAACATTTTCCTAGTGGAAGGTAACTGTCAGTTTTTGCTTCTCTTGTTGGGACAGTTACATTTTGAACTTTCAGACTTAGTTTCCACTGTGCAAGAAAGGTCGAACACACTGAAGATACTCACAGACTGCACTTGCAGCTGCAAGTCATTTTTCTCTTGCAGCAGGGACACCATTTTTTCCTCCAGTTCTTTCCTCTTTGCCTCAGACTTAATAAGCTCTGCCTTGGTTTTCTCAAACTCTTCCTTCAAGTTGGCCATCTCCTTCTCAGCTTCAGCACTCCGCAGCAAGGGCTTTATCTTAAAGTACAGCTTCATCCAGGGCCAGTGCTTGACGTTCATGAATGAGCGAATGTTGTACTGAATACAGAAGACGGACTCTCTATATTTAAATTAAAATATATGTTCAATATTATGCATCTGATGAATATAGATACAGTAGCCCAAACACAATGGTTCCAGGCAACATGACATATTGCTACCTCCTTTCCACCATTCTTTGATACTCCAGTCTCATCAGAAAACCACGACACCTGGCTTGTGTACGGGTCATAATCTCTGCCAGTTTATCATCTCTCATCTCCTCTAGAAGACCCAGAAGTCCCGCTTTGAAGAACACCTTGAAAAGGGAATATTACAAAACATCACTTTCATTCTGGACAAAATATAAATGGACGGTGTTTGAATCAAAATCTGTTTGTACCTTGGTGTGACCAAATTTATACTGGGTGTGGTCAATTTCAATGGATGCAAGTAGTTTCTCAGAAGCCTTCTTGCTGTCTATGAACTGTCCCTCTGGAATAGCACTTGCATTTAAAATCCTATACCTGTAGCAGAAAACAGAATATAAGGATGTTTGTATCATCAAAACCACCAAATTTTTAACATTAATTGGCTCCCATGTTGTAAGTGGAAGGCAATAAAAAGGGCTGATGGGACCTGTTCTCAAGCCTAGAGACTGTCCATTTGTTAGGCTGACACACAATTTTAGGATACTGTGAGAAAGATTGTACTGCAACTTTATCCTACCACATGTGCTCTCTACGAAGAAGCCTTGCGACTCCAAAGAGAACAAGCTCATTGTTAATCCACAGGAAGCTACTTTAATTTGATATTTACAACAGAGTAAAGAAAATATATGTTGAACAGTGCAGTGAATATAGCATTTGAAATAATTAGGAAATACAAGCCACTCAGCACAAACATAACAGGCGGTATAGGGAAGGTGTCTGACCTCTGTTTAAAGTCTGCATAAATGATTCTGCTGGGGAATCCTTTCCTGCAAATTCGGATCCCTTCCAGCACGCCGTTACACCTGAGCTGGTGAAGGACGAGTTCGTGTTCCATGTCACCTTAACAAATCACAGCAGCAATTAATACCTTACTGTGCAGCCCAGAGGGAATGGCTGCATCTCATGAGGATCTCTGTACACTGATACATCTTACCGGGTGTCTTTGTTTCATTAGGAATGATGCATCGCACAAAGTGAGGGTGAGTGCTTCTCAGATTGGTCATCAGCTTGTTTAAATTCTCCTGTGAGACCAGAAGCAAAGGTTTAGCTTAACCAATGTTACATCTGCTTGTGCACTGGTAAACCCATTATAATGGCATCATGCACGTAATCAGTCTAAAGAGACAACAGAGTCCTGTGGCACTTTTAAAGACTAACAGATTTATTTATCGCATGAGCTTTCGTGGGAGAAAATCCCACTTCGTCAGACGCTTTGAAGATAGGAAAGTTACAGAGTGGGAGGAAATTAAATGCAGGACAGACTAGCTTGCAAAACTTCCCAGTGACAGTCATTCTAACCTATATTCTCCTTTTTCTTTGGCTCTTGAACATAGTCATTAAAATGAGGTATAAAACTGTGGAAATGGCACTACCTAACAGTGGGAAATGTAATATTCCCATCCCACAATTTTATCATGTCTACCTATATTTGGTATTTGCCTTATGCCCCTTTTCCTGGAATCAATTGATTTTGGGAGAAAGTCAGTTTTTAATTTATAATTAAGAGTAAGTTTCTGAACCTCATGGTTGAGAAGAAAAGATGGAATACATGACCTAAGTGTGTACTGGAGGCTCTGAGACCAGAGGGAAAGGGGAAAATATTGATTATTTCTTGAAATTATATTTCAATTTGAATGAATTTTGGTGGGTCCAACTCATGACTTTGGAATGTTGTGGGTTTGCATTGTTTCCCAAAGGAGGATAGGTATCTGGTGACAGAAAGGACACTGGAGCTGTCTAGCGAGCGATGGAGATCCTTTGTTTTTTATGGAAAGTATGTGAAGGAGAACAGAAAAAGTAAGCCCTAGTCTATACTTGCTGCGCTTTTCAGTGGCAGTCGATGGGAGATATGCAAGGTACATAAAATACCTTGCGTATCTCCCGCCAACTTCCTAACCACCCCTTACACATTGCACTAAGCCAGCCGGAAATGGCATCCAGTCGGTGTAGTGCTACTCCAGTTATGGAGCCAGAGTTACAGCTTCGTTTCCATGTTCGATTGAGCATGCCTTAACAGACTGCTCAACTGAACACAGAAGAGCACGCTGATGGTGGTGAATCTGCCACGGTCAGTATAGACATAGCCTAAGAATGGAAATGGGCAGAGCAGTGTGGGGTAGTGAAGGTGGTGACTTCTAAGTATCCAAGTGGTTTCAATGTAAGCAGTCTGGACCTGTAACAATGGACTACTCTTGGGGCATATACAAGTATCCACATACCAAGGTTCAAGACTTTGGCAAGAGGATGGGCCCAGGGTCATATGATGGTGGCCTGTCTGTCAGTGGTACTGAGAAGAGAGCCAGTCCATACTGAAGAGTATGACCCAGGATCAAGAGAAGGACTTGGAAGGAGATTTTTTCAGGGAATAGGAATAGAAGCCTTGGCAGAGAAAGTCTTTTGGAAATGCTAGACAGCAGGAGCTAGGACCGGGAATTAATTGTAAAGTCTGTCGGTAAGAGTTGTAGTGAGCTGAGTTGACATGAGTTGTTAATAAACCACAGCTTAAAAGGAGATGGACTTGAATCGTGTAAGTCTACATACACTCTTCAAGAAACACTGTCAGGGAAACTGATGTAGCAGATACCTAACCATATGGAGAACTGAACTGCTTCACGGGGCCACATACAGCCCTGAAATCCAGGGCTGGAGCAAGGAGGGCCTGTAACAACCTTTTAGCAGCATTTCAGGGATGTTCTCTTAGAAACTGCTTTTGTTTAATATCATTGTTTACATTATCAACCTGGGGTGGGGAAAAGATGTACATTGCACTCAGTGCAATGGTGCTTAAATAGAGAGACAGTAGGTTAACTTCCCATTAGAATCTGGGCCAAGAACTTCAAGAGGCTTTTACCACAACTGACCCACCTGGAAAATAACCATTTGAGATTTAAGGTGAGTTTTCTCATTATCTTTGCAGAGAAAGAGATAATAAACATTTTACTGTACCCTGAAAAGAGCAGAGACGGTCTGAAAAGAAGAACCCTTCTTTTTGCCTCCCTTCTTAGCGGCACCGCCTTCTGTACAATGAAACAAAAAGAAAACATGCCTTAGATTTTTTATGTTCCCTTTTGTGACTCTAGAAGAAGTATACCTCTGTCTATTGGATATTGTAGATAAATGCAAATACCTGCGTCTCCACCATACGTGGCAAAGAGCAAAGCCAGTGTTTTCATTGATGATTTCTGGTACAGCCCAATGACGGTTTCATTCAGGGGGTCCTTGTTCTTCTCAAGCCAGCCAGTGATGTTGTAGTCCACAGTGCCAGCATAGTGTATCAAAGCAAAGTGGGCCTCAGGCTTTCCTTTGACAATCTTGGGCTTCTGGAAGTTCCCAGACTTGCCAAGGTGCTGGTC
>ML685815.1:8207154-8228829 GCA_007922175.1 Pelusios castaneus
GAGCTGCAGGGACGGCCGGCAGAGCTGCTTCTCGGCCAGGCCGCTCCCACCCTGAGCACGCTCTGTCTGAGCATGCTCAGGGCGGGAGATTTGAATCTCCCCAACCCGGCCGCAGCAGGAGTCTGCACTTAGAGGGAAGAGCCAAATTCAAGGGGCTAAAGAGCCGCTTGTGGCTCGCGAGCCACGGTTTGCCGACCACTGATATAGTTTATGTCTAGGAATTCTATCTCGATTAGAAGTTAGGAATTTGATGTTATATCCATATTTTAACTTGTGTCATTCTGGAGGAAAGCCTTAGACGGGAAGGTGTGAACAACCATTGTCTCCTTAAAGTTTAGGAATTTTCCAGGTAGAATGGTCCCAGGTAGAATGGTCCTGATGAGCCATTAAGGACATAAGGAATACACCCATTGCGTCCTTAATGGCTCAACGGTTTAGTCCCTGGGACCATTATCCCTGGTACATTCCTAAACATTAAGGACACAATGGTTTGACACACCCACCCACAGGTATTTCAATAAAATAACAGAAGTTAAAGTGCAGATAGAATACCCAATTCCTAACTTCTAATCCAAATAGAATTCCTAGACATAAACTATATAATCATTCCCAGCAAATTACTACCTTTCTATTGATACCAAACATGGCATAGTTCCTATGGATTATAGAGCATTTATGAGATACCCATTGAAAATAATATCATAAATGCTTCCCTAAATCCAGACAGCATCACACACAGGGCTCTGCCCTGCCCTTTGGGGGGCATGCCAGGCTCCCCCTGTGCCCCCCCCCGGCAGGGAGGGCAGTGGTGTAGTCCTGGGGTAGCCCATGTCTACACTGGCTTAATTCGACTTTAGAAAGTCAAATTAAGCCTTAGGTTGAATAAAAAGCAGGTTTAATAACAAGCTGCTTAAGTCGACTTAAGCAAAGTGTAGGGTGGATGCAGGGCAAATTAAGTCGACTTAAGCCAAGCTTAAGTCGACTTAATTTGCCAGTGTAGACGCAGCCTTAGATAGCAAGGAAGCAGTAGATGTGATATATCTTGATTTTAGTAAGACATTATCTGACATGACATTCTCATAACCAAGTCGGGAAATGTGGCCTAGATTAAATGTCTATAAGGTGGATGCAAAACTGGTTGAACGACTGTACGCGAAGAATCAATTGTTCCTTGTTAAACTGGGAGGATTTATCTAGTGCAGTGGTTTTCAAACTTTTTTTTCTTGGGACCCAGTTGAAAAAAATCATTTATGCCCACGACCCAACAATTACATCTTTGAGCAATCCATTCCAGTCTTTTGGTGGCGACAGCAATGGGGGGCACGGCCCAGTGCCTGAGTATTGATGACCCAGGACTGTGTTCTGACCCTAAGTTTGAAAACCACTGATCTAGTGGGCTCCCTCAGGCATCAGTCTTGGGTCTGCTACTACTCAGTATTTGCATTAATAATTTGGATAATGGAGTGTAATGTGTGCTCATAACATGCATGGATGACACCAAGCTGAGAGGGGTTGCTAGCGCTTTGGAGGACAGGATTAGAACTAAAAATGACCTTGAAAAATGGAGAACTGGTCTGGAATCAACAAGGTGAAATTCAATAAAGACAGATGCAAAATACTACATTTAAAAGGGAAAAATCAAGTTACAAAATGGGGAATAACTGGCTAGGCAGCAGTGCTGCTGTAATGGATTTGGAGGTTATAATGGATCACAAATTAAATTAAATTAAATTAAATTAAATTAAATTTTCATGGGACTTCACCCACGAAAGCTCATGCAAAAAATAAATTTCTTAGTCTTTAAAAGTGCCACAGGACTCCTTGCTTGTTTCACAAATTAAACATGAGTCAGCAATGAGATGCAGTTTCAAAAAAGACTTATATTCTGGATTATTGTATGTAAAACACAGGAGTGTGTTATGTAAAACATAGGAAGTAATTGTCTATTGTCTATGCCACTCTATTTGGCATGGTGAGGTCTCAGCTGGAGACCCATTTCTAGGCTCCACACTTCAAGAAAGATGTGGGCAAACTGAAGAGAGTTCAGAGGAAAGCAACAATAATGATAAAAGGTTCAGAAAATCTTACACATTTAGCCTTGTGAAAAGAAGATAGAGGGGGTACCTGAAAACAATCTTCACATATGTTAAGGGCCATTACAAAAACTATGGTGTTCAATAGCTCTCCATGTCCACTGAAGGTAGGACAAGTAATAATGGAATTAGTTTACTGCAAGGAAGATTTAGCTTAGATATTAGGAAAAGCTTTCTAACTCTAAGTGTAGTTAAATTCTGGAATATCCAAGGGAGGTTGTGGAATTCCCATCATTGGTCCTGCATCAACACAGACAGCTGCACGAGGTGGTGTCTCTATATTTCTATGACTAATGTTTCTATGCCAAAATATATTAAAGTATGAATCAAGGTATTTTTAATAACTAAGGATGAATGTATGGAGCCAAGCAGGGAAGAGTCTCTCTAAAATTTAATATGTCCCCCAACAACTAAAGAATTCATGAATGAATTAAGCATTTGAACTAAAACAGGGGTTAGCAACCTTTGCTGGACCCAGTGCCAGCCCTGCCCACCACACCTTTAGCAGGTGCCAAGGGCGGGGCCAAAAGGGGCGGAGCCAGGCATCCAGTGCCCTGCCAGCCAGGACCTGGGCCAGCATCCCCCAGAAGGCGGCCTCCGGTTTCAGGCCCCGGGGCTGGCTCACATCCACAGGGGCAGCCCATGGCTGAGGACCCCTGCTGGACGGCAGGACCAGAGCGGGTCACGTCGCCCCTCCCCGGGCCAGCCGAGAGCCGCGCCGCTGCGGCAGAGCTGGCCCCGGCCATGGCCGGCAGGAGGGCAAGTTGGCATGGCCCACCCGGAGCCACCTCTGCTGGCGGGAGCTGTGGCCAGGAACCGGAGGCTGCCCGCCGGCAGCGGCGGCTCTGGCCGGGCCAGGTTGGGCCGACCCACTCCTTGCTGGCCATGGCCAGCGCCAGTTCTGCCCTGCTGACAGCGGTGCGGCTCTGGGCAGGTGGGGCGACGCAACCCGCTCTGCTCCCCTCCACTCCCCCCTGCTGTCCAGCAGGGGGCGGGGCCAGCAGGGGCCCTCAGCTGTGGGGACAGCGGGAGAGCCTGAGCGGCACCACATGCCACTCAGGCTCGGCCCGCGTGCCAAGTGTGGCACGCATGCCAGGGATTGCCGACCCTGAAATAAAAAGATACCTTCTCTATGAGCTCAATGCAGGCAGCCAGGTCCATCCCAAAGTCAATGAACGTCCATTCGATCCCTTCCTTCTTGTACTCCTCCTGCTCCAGCACGAACATGTGGTGGTTGAAAAACTGTTGCAGTTTCTCGTTGGTGAAGTTGATGCACAGCTGCTCCAGGCTGTTGTACTACACAAAGACAAAAAGATTTATCGATTAGAAAATTCTGTGCACTCCTATTCTGGGCCTCCAGATATACATAAAAAAGGCTCCACTTTCAGCTCATCTTGTTTGAGTAACTAACCCTGCTCTAATGAGTGCTGAGATCTCGTCCCTAAGACCAGCCAGGTGTTTGGGGATCTGAACCTCAGCTTTGCCTAAACATTTGCAGCATCAGGCCCCAGCTTGTCCAGCTATCTCTGTGCTATCGGGCCAAGGTCCACTCAGGCATTTTTCAGCTCTTGGTCATGATCCTGATCAGATTCTAGCAAGTGGGCCTGCCCAGCTCCTTCTGAGCTCTCAGGCTGCTCAGGCACATCCAAATACTCACCCCAAGCCCACCTGGGAGCTAGTGAGCTGCCCTCTACGTGCCATAAACACCTACAATAATTTGTGCTAGGTGCAGGGTTGTTTCTTTGCTATCCTGTTAACAATTTGAAGGCACTTTCTGTGCAGTTTCAATTTCTATGTATACCACAAACACTCAACTCAGAAATGAAGCCATTGGAGGCTGATACTACTGTGGGGGAAGATCAAGAGACACCTGTTTCTGCAGAATAGTCAGGTTTTTCCTGGAAATTATTTAAATAAAAAAATAGTGTTTATTTTAAAAAAAAACCCTCAAAGTTCTCAGAATCCCCAAGTGTCCCATCCAGTAACCTGCTGTCAAATCCCTGCTCCTTACATCAAAGATCTCAAAGCCAGCAATGTCCAGAACACCAATGAAGTACTGCCTGGGCTGCTTGGTATCCAGTTGCTGGTTGATACGAATGACCATCCACAGGAACATCTTCTCATAGACAGCCTTTGCCAGAGCCCCCACTGCATTGTGCACCTAAATGAGTGGGAGAGGGCCAGGAGTTACCATACAAAACAAAAGAACCAGCCCTGGTGTGTTAATTCAGACCTGAATTCTCAATCACCGATTGTTACCTGCTGCACGGTTTGACCTTTGGTCACATATTCATTCCCAACCTTGACTCGGGGGCAACACAGGGCTTTGAGCAGGTCAGCCGAGTTCAGATTCATCAGGTAGGCTGCTTTGTCAGCCACTAAATGGACAAAGTAGAAGGAATCAGTAATTGGACAACCAATAAAAAGTGGTATATGAGAGATTCTCTCGAAAACAAGTGTGAGGTTAGATGTTCTGTTAATGCAGTTCTATTAATATGACAGTGGAGATGTTGCAGGCATAAAAGTCATAAAATTCAAAATTAGGCTGTTTTGGAAGTCAATAGTGATTAAGCACCCAGTGCCTTCAAAAATGTATCCTCAAGCATCTAAAAATAAAGGACTTGAGACTCCTCCAACAGAACTGAACTTCAAAGCTTTGATATTGTGACCTAATTCATCTTCTACAGATTGAGTTCTGACTTGCATTATCGAGAGTGTAGATTCTCTTAATACCTTCTGTACCGTCCGGCTCCGCCTGCTCCTCTCGCTGTTTCTGCTTGAATTTCATGTTCCCATAGTGCAGGACTGCCCCGGTTAGCTTATAAATGGCTATTTTTTCTTCAGCAGTGAAGCCCAAGATGTCAATGGCGCTCTGTCAGCAGAATCAGTAAAATGAAGATTTTGTCTAGTAAAGTTAATACTTTACATAATTATTTTTATGTGTTACTCACATCTGTGGCCATCAGCTCTTCCTGGTCATCAATGCTGGCTACAGTGATCTCACCTTGACTCACAAAGGGGAAGTCGTAGGGGTTAGTGGTGATCAGAAGCATCTCTGAAAAGAAGAAAAGATACCAGTTTTTACCTGCTGCATAGTTTGACCTTTGGTTATTGATTCATACCCCACGTTGGCTCAGGGTAACACAGGATTTTCAGGGTATGTCTACACCCCACTATCAACCCAGGTCTGTGAGCCCCATGCCAGTAGACTCAGTATTTCCAAGCATGCACATGTGCATCATGCTGCAGTGTAAACCCAGGTTTACAATTGATGGACCTCGATCTCAGAGCCATGCTGATGTGTCCATACAACTTGCAGATCCGAGTTAGACCTTCTACTTCTGGGGACCCAGGCTTGAGCTGTGAAATGATAGAGGTTGGACCCAAGTCAAAATGGGACTTGAGATTGGACCTACCACACCTACTGTGTTCTAGGACACTGGCCTTCAGGGCTTACTGACCTGAGCCAAACAGATTTGTGTGTGAACTGTAGGGATGGGGTTGGGCTAAAACTTGAGTCTGAGCCTGGGTTTACAATGCAGTGTAGACACACCTATAACTCCCAACGTAATGGAGCTCATCAGTAGGTGTTACTCAATGATAAGCTACACCAAAAAAGTTAAAATAATTCTCACCAATTAGTTCTGGCTTCTTGTTGGACATGATCTGATAAAATATGTGGTAGCTTCTTTCCGCCTTCAACTGGAAAGTGACTCTAGATTTCTCCAGCAGATCTGGCAGGCAGATAAAATATAATTAGCCAACAAGAAAACACAATGAGAAAAAAGGAGAGACAGAGAACTGGGTCCCTTCAAGGATGGTTTCTTACATGTTTCAATGTCAGCAGAAGCCAGTTTCCCTGTGGCACCAAAGTGGATTCTGATGAATTTACCCTTTAACAAAAACAAAACAAAAGCAAAAAAAAGAGTTGCTGCATTTAAAACTGCAGAGGCAAATTTGGGATGAAATCCTGGCCCCAGTGAAGTCAATGGGATTGCCTTTTACTTCAGAGAGGCCAAGATTTCATCTTACATATATTTAATTAATATGTAACTAAACTGTTAACATCCAGAGTGACCAACATAGCCACAATTGTACATCACACATAAGTTGAATGCACAGAAGAAAGGGAGGCCTGAATGCACCATAGTATCCAGGCACCTATATCCCTGTTTTAGGTTTGTTAAGTCCTGGTTTCATCATCAAGTCCTGGTTTGTGCATCACAGTGATGCACAGAACTTCAGCTGACACTCTGTAGGGCTATGTCTACACTATGTCTACACTAGAGGCTCTGTTAACTAGAGGCTCTGTTAAGTCGACCTTGTTAAGTCAACTGAGAGTGTCTACACTAAACACTCCTGTCGACTGCCTGTGTCCACACTGGCAGGTGCTAGGTCGATGATCTTGATGATGGAATAGACTGCGTGCTTAGTAAGTTTGCGGATGACACCAAGTTGGGGGGAATGATAGATACTCTGGAGGGCAGGGACAGGATCCAGAGAAACTTGGACAAATTGGAACACTGGGCCGAAAGAAACCTCATGAGGTTCAACAAAGACAAGTGCAAAGTCCTGCACTTAGGACGGAAAAATCCCATGCACTGCTACAGGCTGGGGACCGATCAGCTAAGTAGCAGCGCTGTAGAAAAGGACCTGGGGGTTATGGTGGACGGGAAGATGAATATGAGCCAACAGTGTTCCCTTGTTGCCAAAAAGGCCAATGGCATATTAGGCTGCATCAGTAGGAGTATTGCCAGCAGATCGAGGGATGTGATAATTCCCCTCTATTCGACACTGGTCAGGCCGCATCTGGAGTACTGTGTCCAGTTTTGGGCTCCCCACTACAGAAAGGATGTGGACAAATTAGAAAGAGTCCAGCGGAGGGCAACAAAAATGATTAGGGGGCTGGGGCACATGACTTATGAGGAGAGACTGAAGGAACTAGGCTTATTTAGTCTACAGAAGAGAAGACTGAGGGGAGATTTGATAGCAACCTTCAACTACTTGAAGGGTTGCTCCAAAGAGGAGGGAGCTAGGCTGTTCTCGAGGGTAACAGAGGACAGAACAAGGAGCAGTGGTTTCAAATTACAGCTGGGGAGGTCAAGGTTGGATATTAGGAAAAACTTTCTCACTAGGATGAAGCATTGGAATGGGCTATCTAGAGAGGTGGTAGAATCTTCATCTTTGGAGATTTTTAAGGCTCGGTTAGACAAAACCCTGGCTGGGATAATTTAGGGGGAGTGGTCCTGCTTTTTAGCAGGGGGTTGGACTAGATGACCTCGTGAGGTCCCTTCCAACCCTATTATTCTATGATTCTATGATGGAAGAGTGTTGTGAGGGCCTGGAGCTATGTTCTCTCTAAGCTGCACGGATGCACAGCAGCGCAGGGGCTGCTGCACACCAGCGCACGGCTCACAGACACCTGTGAAGCCCAATCTCTGTGTCCCTTCTCCCCAGCCCTACATCACATGCAAGGCCTGATCTAGCCGGTGTGCTCAGAAGATCCCTCCTGGATCAGGTCCCTCAGATGCATTCCAACAGAACAGCCAGGAGAGAAGGAGTGCACTCATAATCTTTAGCTCAGTGGTCAGGGTGCTCATCTGGGCAGTAAGAAACCCCTCCTCTGTCTGAGTGGAGAAGGATTTTGAACAGAATGTACCTCCTTTCAGGTGAGTATATTAACCCTGGGCTCTGATTTATTCTGATGTAGAGCTCTCACTGTTGCACTCTGGATAATATTAAAGAGTCACTAAAGCAGGGGACTAGACACTGGCTCTCTCACCACTCCAGCTAGTGAGTCTAAACAGTAGGCTATAGACTCTCTCTCTCTCTTAAAGTCGCCCTTATTAAGTCAAGTTAACAAAGTGGTGTCCATGGACGTGGACTAAGTCCACTTTGTTAAGTCAACCTAACTGCCCTTAGGTCGACTTAACAAAATGGACTTAAACGTCCACACTGGGCTTAGGTCGACCTAAAGAAGGGTTAGGTCGACCTAAGGAGGGTTAAGTCGACCTACCCAGCGGTTCTTAGTAAGTTGACTTAAGCTTTCATTAAGTCCACTTAAGGAATTTCTTAAGTCGACTTAATGAAAGTCTGGTGTCAACGTGGAGTAATTTAGGTTGACTTAAGCCTCCTTAAGTAGGCCTAAATTGCTAGTGTAGACATAGCCAGAGGTTGGTCCAATAGAAGATACTACCATCTTCACCTGCCTTGTCTCTCTGATATAATTTCTACTATTTATATGTATATTTAATCTGCCACTGTTTGAGAATCAATAAAGACAATAAAAATTTCTAATGATATAAAGATAAATTGTGCCATCTCTGAACTGGACTAAGTGACAGACACCGAACACTCATGTTTACCTAGAACTAAGGTTGTGTCTACACTATGGCCATACTGCTGCAGCTGTAAGGTCTCCCACATAGCTGCTGTATGGTGACCAAACCGATAAGTGGCAATAGCTATGTCAGCTGGAGATAGTGCTGTCCACACCAGTGTTTTTGTCAGCAAAACTTATGCTTGACCAACAAAAGTTTTTCCAACACAAGTACTAGAGTAGACAAAAACCTAAGAGCATTTCTGACAAAAAGACTTACAAAACGAGAGGAGTTGTCATTCCTCACGGTCTTGGCATTACCAAAAGCCTCCAGCAGGGGGTTGGCGCTGATGATCTGATCTTCCAGGGTCCCCTACAAAGTAATAAATATTGTCAAATTAAAGTTGCTCAAAACCAGTATATAAGCAGCAGTTTCAGAAAAGAGCATTTAATCCCACCTCTAGTGACCAACTCACATGCATTTTGCCTGGTTCTTCCTTCTTCTTCTCCCCACTAGCTGCAATTGTTGCAAAGTACTGGATGACACGCTTTGTGTTCACAGTCTTTCCAGCACCGGATTCTCCGCTGTCATATCAGACAAAGAAGCAAAGAACACATAACTAAAGAGGTTCTTCCTGCAGCATACAGCATAAATCAGCAGAAACCAGAGCAGGGAAATATACATACGTGATCAAGATCGACTGATTCTCCCGATCTGTGAAAGAAACAGAAACAAAGAGACTTTAAATGAGTTACTGAGTAACATTGAGCTGAGTGAAATGTGTTTGAAGAAAATTCAAAATTGTGAAAATTTTTATCTGAAATTTTATTAAAACAAAAACTAGTCTGTTTTTGAAACTAGAAAAATACTTTGTTAGCTACCAATTTCCTCAGCTTTTGTTGAGTTTTTTTTAAATCAGCATTAGAAATTTTTGAGTTTTGAGGAGATCCTTTTTCTCCTCCCTTTTTCCCCCTTTTGTTTTCTTTTTTTGCCATAAAATGCCAATAAAATGAATGAAATCCAAAGTGGGTTGGGGGAAGGTTGGTCACTTTTTCCATTTTCTTTTTTTCTTTTGTTCATTTTAGCACTAGACTTTCCCTTCTCTTCAGTATAGCTATTTTGAAACTTTCCAGAGTTGAGGAAGTTTCTAAAAGTTACAAAGTGGAAAAAGGAAAAAAACAAAATGAAAATGTGAATATAAAATAAAGATATGGACATCATCCACTCTACTGCAATAAGTGATAAAAAGGGGAAAAAAGAAAAAGGAAGAAAATAAAAACAATATTTTAAAAATCTTTCATTTTGAAATGAAATTATTTCAAGATTTTGATTTTTTTCAGGACTCTCCCTCTCTCATAATCAATGCAGAAATTCCATGCTAGTTAGGTTTTAAGTTAAGCTCATGTGGATTGACAGAACCACAGGATACATGGATTTCAGACCCATTTATACACATTTTCCTTTTCATCGGTTTCTATTATTCAGAAATCTGATCAAATCTCTGCAGGGCAAATGATTATATAAACAATACTCAACTAAAAGATAATTAAAAGTTTGCAACTTCATCTGAAGTTCTAGGAGTTGAAGTTTATGAGATCATAGTAGTTTCAGCATCCAGTTATGTTGGACATATCACGAGACAAAACATTTTATCAAAATTTTTGCACTTTTGTTGTAGGCCTAATTAACCTGGTTAAACCTGAGAACAAAGAGTAGATAACAGATATATTTTTAGAAATACTAACCAAACTTTCCAAAACACCAAAAAAAAATGGGTGAAATTTTGGGACAGGTTTGGATTCAAGTGCTGGGCAAAATTTTAGGTCAATTTCAGGCTAGGTTTGGATGAATTCTTGTTTCATTTGAATCAGTTGGCCTATCTCTATTCTTAGCCCTTTCTGTGTCTTGACTAGATGTTATTGGTTTGATTTTTAGAAAAACTAAGTACAGATATATGTGTCTTTTGCATTGCTATTGATGATGGCTGGGAGGAAAACAAGGGTCAAAGATGTATGCTCACAGGTGCGTTCACCTAATGTTCCTAAACTCAGCCCCAGTGATTCCTCATATGAAAATTTCACTGGATAATCACTTTTCAGGAGTTGAGCCACTCACCAGTTAGCATGAACTGATAGGCGTTGTCAGAGATGGAAAAGATGTGGGGAGGGGCCTCTTGACGCTTTTTGCCTCTGTAGGCCAACACCACCTCTGGGTTGTACACCGGCAGCCATTTGTAGGGATTGATAGTGACACAGAAAAGACCAGAGTAGGTCTGAAAGAAAAGGAGATAACACGATTGGCTTCCACGTGATTTGGTGTGGTTTGGAAATCAAGGCAAGACTTCGGCTTGTACTTACATAGATCATCCAGGCTGCATAACGCTCTTTGAGGTTATACAAGACCCCAGGTTCATGGAGATGGGTCAACATCGCCATGTCCTCGATTTTATCAAATTTGGGAGGGTTCATGGAGAAGACTTGGTCTTCTTTGACAGTCAAAGTCTGGAAGGAAACAAGAGACCCGTTTCTATCAGCACTAAGAGCACCGGAGGAATAAAATGCTATTCTTTATTCCTCGTTTTTACTCACTTCTCCTTTTTCAGTCTTGACTGTGACCTTCCCTCCTTCCCTGCTCTGGATTGTACTTTTCACAAAGGATTCCTTGGGATGCACCACAAAGACCGATGTCTTGGCATCGAAAGGCTTGTTCTGGGCCTCAATTCGCTCCTTCTCTGACTTTCGGAGAAAAGGGGCTGCCACCCCGAAGACGGCCATCTCAGTATCTGAAGACATGGCTGCGGTTATCTAGGGCAGCTCAGCTGAGCGCTGAAGGGGAAAAAATAGTACGTGGATGAATCGACAATATGCTGCATCAGTTGGGACACTTCTGACATTCTACCTTTGGGATGGTTTAATGGGAGTACATTTTTCAAAAGCATCTTTTGAAAATCAGTGGAACTAAAGCTCCTTACTGGCATGTGGAATGAGTGGGAAAGATGCTGAACTAGGGTCCTGAAGGTTTGCCTACTCTGACTCTAAAACACCACCTTGATTTCAATTAGCTGCAGACATTCCCCATTCCACGGGGTCAAAGTACTCCAAGGTAGCTGGACATGATGCTTCCACATTGCTCCCTAGTGTTCTGTTACCTATGAAAGTAACATGCCCTAATTATATCAGCCTGACAAGCCTTTGGCGTACGGGAGTTTGACTCCTAACTCAGTTAAGCATTGCAGAGCATAGCAATGTTTAAAAATCTCAGTCTAAATCTACAAAGAAGGAACTTGCTATTTTGCTCTCATGATTGGAGGCCCAATGTGAGTTATTGAATTGTGTGAATTGGTAATTGAACAAACAATAAAAAACATGGGTAACACAACTTTAGTGAATTGCCACTGCTCAGTTTTAATCATTCATTATTACACTTTCCACAGTTATAAATGTACTGGAATATAGTTTATAAAAAATAATTAAGGCCAAGATTTTCAAAAATAGGAGTTGGAATTCTAAACCTATTATTAGGTTCTTAGATAATTGATGGATTTCTAACAATTTGGAACTTCTGAGTTCTCATTTGTATTGAAAATGAAATCTTTGCATTACATGTTACAAAATGAATTGTATATTCAGATGACAAACTTTCTCAATAAAATATGGTACAGCAAATTCTTGACAAAATGATAATTATAATAATACATACGTCTAAGGAAAAAGGATAAGATTCTGCAATATTCTCTCAGCTGGTGAGCTCCAGCCGCCTTGGATACAATCTTATCAAAGACTTAAAGTCTAGAACTGATCAAGCAGATGGGGAAAAAGGAGGACATAGGAGAGGGTACTGGCTGGCTCAGCATCAGTAGCTTCTAGTCCGCTTTGGAATCATGGATGCCATAGCCCAAGCACAACATGTAATGAATTGGCAAATTGGTCATAAATATTAGGGGCTACAGCAACTGCCCATTCAGCTCTACAAATCTATATATAAATCCCACCCTAGAGAGTTTCTTCCTTTGCCCTTGGAATTAGGAAACCAGGATCTTACCTCTTTTGAGATACCAGATGGATAGTGTGCAGTCTGGAAGCTGGCCAACACTGTAAAATAGATATAGAAATTCCCTTCTTATTGCTGCATGAAACTCCAGTGATAAATTATAGGCTGAAAATATATAGGCACCTTGAAAAGCAGATTTTTAAAATCACTACCAACAAAGACAATCCCTCATGGAAATGAATGTTAGCGGTTTCAGGAATGTAGTTGGATGTGTGGAATGCAGGGGAAATTTCCCTTCTCCACAAACTCAGATCCCTCCATATGCTTACCTTGAAGCTTTCTGCGCAAGGACAAGGCAAATTTTTTCCCAGGGATCCTTTTATAGGGTCTGATCTGCATTTGCAACAGATCTTCAGTCAAAGCATTTTTGGCTAACCTTTCTCTGGCAAAGTATTGTTTGGCATACTTAACTAAAGGCATAATTGTCATTTGACATGACTAGATATAATTAGAAATTTTTGATGTCTTACCGGCTATATGAATTAATCTCCTATAAATAATTTGACAAGGGAATGTGGCCTAGTGGGTCAACTAGAGAACTGGATCCAGGACTCCTAAGTTTTATTGCTGGCTTTTCACTAACTCATGGAATGTCATAGTGCAGATTACTTTGTATTGCTCTGCCTCAATACTTCTCGCTATAAAATTGCCAGAATAATATTTATCCACCTCAAAGGCTGTCGTGAAGTGTAGGAAGAAATGCTTTAAGACTTGCAGATAAAATGTGTTCTAAAAGTGCAAGTGATTACTACTATTACATGCTACTTGATAATTGGCAATTCTGTGAGTAAAACCTTGAAAAAAGAACAGAGCTGTGTTACATAGAGCTGAGCAAATAATTTACTTTGGGGGGTTTTTTTGGTTCAGTGATTAAAAAAGGGAGTGGGAAGGGAAGTTCCTAACTGAAACTGAGTGTTTTCCTTTTTTTCTTGCCAAACTGAAAAACAGCAAAAATGTCATTTGGATGCAACTAAATTTCAAATTTCTACTTGAAATGACATTTTCCAAACAAACTGTCAATTTGAATCAACATTTTGCTTCCAAAATGTTTTGAATTCACATTTTGTTGAGAAAAATGATTACAAATCAAACGCTGAAACAGTTACTTCATAAAAACATCAAAATGAAACCCTGTAACATTCCCAAAATAATTTTTCAGCCAAAATTCTTCACTAAATTTGACCTTGGGGTTGTTATTAAATAGGTTTTGTGACTCAAAAAATGCATTTTTCAGTAAATTAACTATTCACAGTAAATTGTCCCCCCCCAGTTCTAGTATTATACCCAGTTTCCTGTAGTGAAGCATGCTAGTGGCCGAGGGGGTCTGACAGCAATGGCTGGTGGCTGGAATCCAAGAGGTAGTTCTCAGAGCAGAGAGCTCCTGAGATGTTTCAGGATGTGAGGTGACCCTTGAGGTATCAGATTGTACACACAGACACTTCATATTCCACAGAAAACTGAGAGATGCCCATTGAAATGCTTCCCTCCTTCATTGAAGGAGGGGCTGCAGGTATCTGTGGCACATGCTATACAAGAGATCAGATTAGATGATCAGTGAGTCCTTCCAGGCCTTAATCTCTAAACTCTATTAATTGTGGTGCTCCTGCCCCTGGCATAGTTGTAGGGACCTCCTTTCTTTCACTTGTCCTTTCCCCCCAAACATTCCTGGTAATCTCTAAAGTGAATACTTGAATTACAGAGCTCAGCCCATAGAAATGTATCACATCCTAAAAGCTCATGTTACTTACTAATGGGGGATGTCACACATGGACTATATCAGTCAACATTCTTTCTGCTGCCTCTTCTCCTATCCTTGTATTGTCCTTCCATTGGATAATCAATTCAGGCATAGAGATGACTCATGAAGTGGTACAGACCGTCCCCAAACACATGCTTAATCCACAAACACTCAGTAACATAATCTCCTCCTAGAACACACAAACACAACCACTCCCTAAGCTTCCCTCTCACATATCTGCACTCCCACTGGTAACCTCACAAACAGCTCCCTCAGGCAAATCAATATACACTAAAATCAGACACCTCGTCTCCACATCACTCATAAACACCCCATGAACATGCCACATGAACATATAGCTCCAGGCCTTACTATTGCCTCAATCCAACACTTCCACCCCACCACTACATATCCCTGGCAGACTTGCTCCAACTTTACACAACCTGAGAAACACACAAGAAAGCTTGCCTTATTGCAGGAACACATTACCTAGAGATCAGCATTTGAGAGAAGAGCTGACCCTTCAGAATGCTAGGACTATCAGAAAGAAGCAGTTTGAAGATAGAACATGAGCATACTGATGTAGTTTTAAGAAAATGGAAGACTTGCTTGAGCGATTTTAATTCCTGTCAAACTATGAACAAGTTGTTATCCTGCTCATTAATTGTTAGGCTATTAAAATAGCTCAGAAAATAAAACACATACAAGATCAGAACAATAAACTATCAAATCTCATACAGTATTGCAACGTCATTGGCCCTAAGTTTCAGAACAGGGTAGACCTCCCATATTACTCACTTGGCCAATTGTAAAACACTGCACATAGAAATAGGGCTATAATGCTCATAGGACCATGCTCTGCTAATCTTAGAAGAAAATTAAATTAGCTGTAACCGTGAGCAGTACAAAATTCAGCTAATGGCAAGATGCGCACTTGAAGCTGACCATGGTGTATGTCTGTGTCTAGCTAGTTAAGTGTTTTGAGAAATGTCTATTAACTCAGCCCAGCTAAAAATATGAAGGTGCCTTGTAAAAGAAGATACCCTGCTGCTTTCTCCAAAAGCCACCTGGAGCATGCAGGACTGTGCCACCATTGGGGGTCTGACCTTGACGTGACTCGCTTGCTGGGTTATGCCGTGACGGCTGAGTGAAATAAACAGCAGGATTCCGCTGTTGCCAGGACTTAACAGAAGGCCAGGCAGAGGAAGGAAAGAGCAAATCACTCCCTCTCCATGCTACTGCTGGACCCCTGCTCTCTCCACATGCTGTGTCCAAACATCTCTTCTCCTACTTTTTTCCCCATCTGCACAATACACAACTGGGGAAGCAACACTTCAGAGTAGAGACTAACATGGCTACCCCTTTGGATCGTGAATGGAAGTAATTCTAAAAGTAAATGTGTGTTTTGTTCAGGACCCTAGAAAGATGTCATAAGGCTACCCAGCAGTGCTGTCTCTAGTTCTAATAATAACTCCTCGTATGAAAAGATTTCAGTGACACGGCCCTCGGGCCAATATCCTAGTCCTCATGTGGCTCTCGTGGAGATTTGAGTTTGAGACCCTTGTCCTAGATAATGTTGTTAGGTTAGCATGTGCTTTACATCTTTTATTTGGGTGGCGGTCACTCACCATCCAGACTTTATTACTTACAGCAGTTAAATGGTGTTGAAATGGGTCATGTTTTGCATACCAATGTTGTTTGTGCTCACACAATAGACCATATATCTGTGGAGATGAAACATAGTTTTCATTTCATTTCATTTCATTTCATAGTGTCATTTCTCAGCAATATCAAATTTCTGTTTTAATTGGTGAGAGTACGGGTTTAAGTAAACTTTCTTGTCCTATAATTTACTTGCACATAACTTTTGATGCAAACATTGATCCTGTTACATTTTTTCTTGATCTGATTGAACTAGGTAGCAATGATGCTGATGGCATAGTATTAGCTTTGCTGCAGTGTTTGACAGCACATGGGTTCATGGAGGAATTTCTCAAAGATAATTGGATTGGTTTAGGTACAGATGGAGCCTCTGTCATGTTAGGCAGTCAGGCTGGTGTAGCTGCAAAACTAAAAACACAATTTCCACTTTTGATAATTTGGCATTGTTTTAATCACTGGTTGGAATTGGCTGTGGCTGGTATTATCAAATGCTGCAGTGAAGTTAATCACTTTAAATCATTTGTGGATTCATTGTATGCTTGTACAGTCAGTTGCAGAAGTGCTTGAGAGAGTTGGCTGACTGTGCGAGTGGTCTGGAAGTCCAGTTTAATAGCATTGGATGTGTACTTGATGTGTGTTGGGTTGCCCCTAGCTGCCACACTGTACGAGTTGTTTGGTAGTCATATGCATCCCTCCATAGCCGCTTCTTGGAAAAAATCAACTGTTTTCTCATTAGAAGGGAAAGATAAAGCAAAATTTGCTGGCATGGCAAAAAACCTGGAGAATCCAGTTTTTGTTAAAAACTTGGGTCTCATGCTTGATGCTCTGGAGGAACTTGCAGACCTGTCCTTGATGTTGCAAAAATCTGATGTAACATTATCTACAGCTAGTAAGTTGATAAGTCGACAAGTTCAGGTGTTTATAGCTCACAGAGAGTGTCATTCAGAGTTCTATCAAGAGACTTGTGAGGCGATTGCTGAGGTTGCTTTAAAAGTGTATGTGTAAACATGTCTGTGAATGCTGGCAAACAAACTGAAATTTCTAAATGTCAGTTTTACCAGACCTTAGTGGACTGTATGAATGCTAAATTGTTGCCAAACTCAGAAAAATGTCTAAGCAATGCTGTTAAAGCACTTAACCCATCACATTTCACTACAGAGCTGTCACCAGAATTTGGTGAAAGTGACTTAAAATTTTTGTGTTCCAAGTTTGCCATTGCATTTAATGAAGTGAAATGGGCATATCAGGATCATAAAGATCACAATATTTATTGTGTTATGCAGTGTTTGCTAGTTTGTGACAATAATTGATATAGACATAAACGCCATATAAAATTATAAATATGTTTATGGAGTGATAACCGAGGCATATGGTACTGAGAAGTGGTGTATATGCCTACCTGGGCTGGGGCCCGCACATGCATGAAGGGGGCCCGGACAACACGGGAAGGGGGCCCAGAGATTAGGAGGGTTCCAGGGCCCGTCAAATTATACTTTATCCACTGCCTTCGGGAGACATATGCATGTGAGAAGCCCCTTACTCCATCGGTAAATAGTAGTGTAATGAAGGCCTGAAACTCTGACCGGATAAGGGGATGGGTGTCTTCACCCACCCTCCAAGCCCCCAGTTGGCTATGGAGCTAACAGGAAATCTCACGCCTAGCATCTGCTGTCAGCTCCCACTCTCACCGCACAGGATAGGAATGCCAAGCTAGAAGAGAGGCCTTCTCTCTCACAAGTGCCTTCCCTCCAAGGCACAGATCAAATGGGCACTGGCTGAGCCTCACTCCCCCAGCCTGACACCCCTCTTCCCACTCAGGTGCCCCCCCCACCTGCAGCCTGACCTCCCCAATCCAGGATCCTAACATCCACTCCTCCCCTGGAGTCTCAGCCCTTAAGGGAACCCCCTGTCACTGGGAGGCCTGGTAGGGGGATCCCCTGAAGGCTTCAGAAAGTGGATGGACTTCAGGCTTGCCAGTTGGGGGGGTGGGGAGGCAAGGAGCTGGGTAGGTGAGTGAGGCTGGGATTCCTGGGGCTCCTCGTCCCTCTTTTGGTGAGCCTTCTTCCACTTCCCGGAGTCCTCAGGGGAGCCCCCTTCCTCAGGAGCCCCTGCCTCCGCCCACCCTGCTCCTTACCTTACTCTCCCTGCTGGCGAGCCCCATTGTGTGAGGAGTCCATCCCACTCTCCGGTCAGCCCCAGGCCAAAAGAAACAGCACAGTTTCAGCAGCCAGCACGGGAGAGTTTGGAAGGCTGCAGAGAGGGACGCAGTGGCTGGCTGGGCCTTGCCCCACTTCCAGCCATGACGTGCACAGCCAGTAGTTAAGATGGTTGCACATGTGTGCAGTGAAAACCAAGAAGATTACCACTTTTTGCCAGCCAGGCCATGGTCAGACCAGCAGATGGAAACTTGGAATGCATGACACGGCCCAGAAACTGACCTCACACCTGAGAGAAATGGCAAGGGAGCAGCTGGAGTGTGCGGCTACTCTGAACCTGCATTACATGCAGAAACTGGCCAACATCCAAGGGAAAGGAAGGGGTCTGTGAATTACCCAGCATACAATCTGAATGAATAAAAAACTACATTCCCTCAAGTCTCCAACCTGCCATGCCTTTTACACTGCTTCACTGTGAGAGCCATCACTCCTGGTCCGCCCACACACAGCATCCGGCATGTAAATCACTCCCAGCAACTCTCTATGAGAGTTCTAGCCACCCACTCCTGATTCATATTACAGAACAAACTCCCAGTAGCAGACTTGTCCCCAGAAATGTGCATCTTGTACTGCCAGCATCCTCCTGGACAGTAG
Source organism: Pelusios castaneus (assembly GCA_007922175.1). Taxonomy (NCBI): domain Eukaryota; kingdom Metazoa; phylum Chordata; order Testudines; family Pelomedusidae; genus Pelusios; species Pelusios castaneus. The sequence continues at coordinate 8,225,828 of ML685815.1, forward strand.
TAGCTCATAGAAATTCTGTCCTTTTGCTAACGGGCAATGCTATGCACAAACTTTGTTTTCTTAAATCAAGGCTCCTAAATACATCAATCCAAAAACACACTGGTTCAGATAAAACAATAAAACAAGTTTATTTGCAACAGAAAGATAGATTTTAAATAATTTCAAGTAATGAGGCATAAAATCAGAATGTACAGTCCTGAACCAGTTTAATTCATCCAAAAAGATTGAGAGTGACCTGATTACCGGATATAAGTTCCTTTGCAGGGAGCAAATATCAGGTACTATAACACAATCCAATGACTGGAAGCTGAAGCCAGTCAAATTCTGATTAAAAATAAAAGAAAAATTATATACAGAGAAGGTGATTAACCTCTGAAACAAACTACCAAGGGAAGTGGTGATTTCTCTATCTCTTGACCTCTTTAAATCAAAACTATTTCGCTTTCTGGAAGATCCATTTTAGCCAAATTCAAGTTACAGGGCTCAATGGAAGGGCATTTGGGACATTCCGTGGTCTGTGCTGGACAGAAGATCAGACTAGATGATGAGCTTAATGGTTCCCACTGGCCTTAAAATCTATGATTTGTTAAGCAGATTTTGGGGCATGTTAATATTTCTGAACAAATTTTTTAAAAAATTGTAAAAAGTTGTCAGAAACATTGGCAATGTAGTGCTGGGGAGATGTGGGGTGGAAGAGTCTGTCGTCTGCAAGATGTCTGTTGGGGTTCCTACTGTAATATCAGACCAACTCCCAAGGGAGAATCACCAAAATCCACCAGTGAATGATCAAAATAACCCAATGATCTAATTTTCAATATATTGCTGCCTTCATACAGTAATTAAGCTGCTCATCGATAGGCTACTGTAACCCTAACTCTGTTCACAGTTAACTAGTATATCTCCTGCATGGACTTCATTCTAGAAAAATGAATTTGGATGAGTCATAGAACTGGAAGAGACATTCTGTGGTTACCTAGTCTAGTCCCCTGCACTTATGGCAGGACCAAGTGTTACCTAGACAGGTGTTTGTCCAAACAGCACAGGAGTTTGTCAAACCTGTTCTTAAAAATCTCCACTGATGAAGATTCCACAACCTCCCTAGGCAATTTAACCTAGACTGCACAGTCAATAAAGTGGTGGGCAGGAGCCCAGAATGTACAAAACTTCAGCTTTATCAGAAAGTCACCTCCATTAAGTAACCAATTTTGCTCGGTCCCTTCAGCCAATAACTTAAGACAATTGTTCCTAACTAATCGGTTGAACTCGTCTTCCAAACAAAGTCCAGGCACTCTTTTAAATTTTCCTACCTCTTAGATTGATGTGTAGCCGGGAAGGGCTTGTCTGTATGGTGAATTAGAGCACGGCAAACTAAGGTGTGAATCTACAACCCACTGTGTGGACACTGCTGCAGTGCAGTGAAAGGCCTGGAGTGTGGCTGAGAGGTTATGCAGCATTCTGGGACTTTCTCTGCACTGGAGCAGCATCCAAATGGACTGTTACTGCATGGCAGGGGCATAGCCACAGGTGAGCCTGGACAGACAAGCCCAGGGCCACACACTTGGCCCTGAGGCCTCCCCTTAGTGCCCAGCAGCAACACGAATTTTTCCGCTGAGACTGCAGGGTTGCTCAGCAGCCAGTGGCCGTCCTCTGTCCCACTCACGGCCATCAGCTACTGGCTGGGCCCACAGCCACAGCAGAAAAGTTCACACTGCTGCTGGGCATGATGCATCATGGGAAGGAGCAGAAAGGCACTTCCGCATGAGCAGAAGCTGCCCTTGGCCAGGTCCACCCTTCACTTTCAGGGGTCCAGCCAGAAATCAGGGGCTGGCTATGTCCCTGCTGCATGGCAAGCTGGTTCAGTACAGATTCACACCATGGCTTGCTGTTCAGTAACTTACCATGTGAACAAGTCCTGAACAAGCTGTAGCATCAGATTCTGGAGGGAAGTGATCCATACTTCATCCCCAGTACAAAATCTAACATGTTTCCTGCCTACTGTGATATTGAATTGGCTTTGTTTAGGCACACAAGAAATTGTCATTTACTTCTCAAATCATTATGTTCTTAAAAAACTGATGCTCACATGGACTGGCACAGTGGGGCATGGCAGCTATATACAGTTCTGTATCCAGACTTTGTGTGGTGGGAATGTGTGAGAATGGAAAAAAGAAAAAGAAAAATATAAACAGAGCAAATACAATAGACCTAAGAAAAAAAATGCTTTTGACCAGCCTAAAGCAAACTACCAGTGTCTCTGACTCTTCTCTCCAGAAGTGGTCAAAAAAATCAGCAAATGGATTTGTATTTTTCTGAACAAAAGGGAAGTGAACATCTTTGCCCAGGCCTTATAGACAAGGAAGATTAGAGATTTGTGTAAATAATTTCTTTTGCCACCTGTTCTGCTCTTTCAAGATTGCCAGTGGTTTCTCTTCTCAAGGATGGACAGGGTAAAGCTTCTACACATCCACACCCATACCCACACACACCAGCATATATCTTAATAAGACCAAGATTTAGTAAAACCAGAGAAAATGGAGCAAGAACAAAATAAACAGTGTGCTTAACATACCAAGATTTATACTTCTCTTGAACTAAACTAGGTGAGGGTCTCTTGGCTTTTAGTTCCACAGTGTAGAGGAAGCTCTGACATGTTTAAAGAGCCTTTCCTGCATCTCACCTCCTCTTCTACCTCCAAACAAGAGACCATATCTCTCAGTTGTCCAGAGACCTCCAATCCTCCCTCTGTGTAAAGGCAGCCACCATAGGAGAATCAGGAAATGCAGAGGTAAGGAGACATTTCGCACACAGTGCAGCTTTAACAAACTTCCCCTCCTTGAAGTAACATGTGCTTCCCTACGTCCTTTCCTGCTGTCTGCCCCACAAAAGAACTGCCATCTCTTCCCTCTCTCCCCTCTGCTCCAGTGACAACCACTGCCAAACACAGTGCCAAACAGGCTTAAGTCGACTTAATTTACTCTGTGTCTACACTACAGTTTCCTTAA
>ML685815.1:8228839-8294878 GCA_007922175.1 Pelusios castaneus
CTTAATTTACTCTGTGTCTACACTACAGTTTCCTTAAGTCGACTTAAGGAAATTTTGAGTATTAGAAAGATGCAAATCCAAAGGAAGGAGAGAAAAGATGGAGTGTGATATATAGGGTTTAATTGGCTACATCTACACTTGCAAATTAAGTCAATTTAAGGAGGCTTAATTTAACTTAAATTAAGCCATGTCCACACCTGGCTTAATTTAAGTCGATTTAAAGGCTTCCTTAAGTCGACTTAATAACTACTGGTTTTTAAGTCAACTTAACGCTTAAGTCGAATCATTAAGTTGACTTAATTCCTGTGTGGACACACTAAGTCGACTTATTTAGCTAAGTCAATTCAGTGGTCTCCAGACCTTCCTCCCAGCATTCCTAGCACCAGGAAGGAAGGAAGAAAGGGAAGGAAGGGCCTGCCTTGGGCACCACTGACCCGGCCATGCCTGCCACAGCAGCCATGTCAGAGGGGAGCCAGCACCACAAGAGGGCCCCATCCTGAACCCACCAGGAGATCCTGGATCTCCTACAGATCTGGGGAGATGAGGCAGTACACTCCCAGCTGCAGGGGAATCAGAGGAAGTGGGACATCTACGCCTCCATCTCCAGGACCTCCTCCAGGGCTACCAGAATGCCCGGGAGGCAAGGCTCCGGACGGGGGTAGCCCCCACCACCAGCTGTCGGTACTACCAGCAGCTGGATGCATTCTTGGGGCAGCGGCATGCCAGCTCACACCATCGACTCCACCGAGTCCCCCTCCCTCGATGATGACCAGGAGGAGGGCTCAGTGGACGAGAAGGTGGTGCTGGAGGAGGAAGAGACCAGCACCCAGCCACAGGGCACCCTACCAGCCCTGGCCCCCAATGCCAGCCAGGAGGTGATCTCTGCCCCGATGGCGGAGCCAGCCCTGGAGGAGAAGGAGCAGCTTCCCCCCACTCAGAACACTCCAGGCAAGGGGACAGAGCACCAGACACCCACTGCACCTGCTGGTGAGTGCTTGCTCTCTCTCTCCCTACGGGCAGGGCTGGGTATGCTTGTGGGATGGGGACTGCAGCTGGGGCATGGCCCAGGGACCGGCAGGGTCAGAGGGAGGGCAGAGAATCTCCCACAGGGGCAGAGGAGCAGGGGGCCCTGTGGTGGGTGGGAGCTGGAGCCGAGCGGGGCAGTGGTGTGTTGGGTGATGGAGTGGGGGGACTGTAGGCGGGAATGTCAAGGCTAGAAAGCATGTGCCCAACACCTGTGGCATATGGCCTCAGGAGAGACCTTCTGGGCAGGACTGCCTGCAGCTCACCACCATGAGCACCGCACCCGACCCAGGCAGCAGAGCATGGCAGTATGTGCCAACGAGTCCCTGTCCCAAAGGACAAGGGGTGGGAAGCAGAGGGACAGGCAGGGGACAGCAGATGCTGTCAGGCTGCACACCGCACCAGCTAATGGGAGGGACTCTCTTCTTTGCTTCTCTCCTGCTGCCCCTGGCAGGAGAAGGAGGAGGGCACAGCGCTCCAGGGACCAACTCCTCGGGGACTTGGTGCGCATCACGAAGGAGTCCGAGGAACGCCTGATGGCCTGGAGGGAGTGGGTGGGTGCCCACCAGAGGGCTGGCCAGGGGCTGCTCCAGTGCCTGGTCAACCTTATGGAGTGGCAGACTGTAGCCCTTGAGCAGCAGACAACATGCCTGCTGCAGCTGATGGGGCTCCAGCACCCTCGGCCTGCCAAGCGTGCCCCTGCCCAGGAGCCCAGCATCCCTCGATGCCGACGGCCCAGGACACGGGGTGGACGCATGCAGGCCCAGGACCCACCTGCCCCCGGTCACTGCCCCTGGCCCCCCACCCCAAATCCCCCCAAAGCCCACAGCTCCCACCCCAAACCCCCATACTCCCCACAAACCCCCGAGGCCCACAGCTCCCACCCCCTCCCCCCTCAGCTCTCGCCCCCCACCCCCATCCCCCCAGTTCTCCCTTTCAATAAAAACCCCGTAGACTGTTCTATTGTGTCTTTTGCTTTTTATTGGTTTGGGGAGGGGGGGAGGAGATGGGTGGGGGGTGGAGGATGGGCGGGTGGGGAAGGTGATGGTGCCTGGTGGGAAGGCCACCCCTCAGCAGTCCTGGCTGATGAAGTGGGTCTTCAGCGCTTCGCGGATGATGACTGCACTCTGCTGGGCCCACTGCATCTGGGGCACGGCATCCAGCTGTTCATATGCAGCTGTGAGACGTTCACCCTTGGCCTCCCAGATGGGGGGAACCCTTTCCCTCCGCAGTTCACAGAGATTATGGAGGACTCAGCAGGTGCTGACAACCTCCGGGATGTTCCTCTCGCTGAGGTGCAGGCGGGTCAGGAGGGCCCTCCAACGGGTTTGGAGACAGGCAAAGGCACACTTGACAACCAGGCGGGATCTGTTGAGGCTGCTGTTGAACACCTCCCTGCTGGCATCCATGTTGTCCATGTATGGCTTCATCAGCAAGGGCAGCAAGGGGTAGGCGGCATCCCCCAGGATCAGGATGGGCACCTGCATGTCCCCAAGGGTGATGGTGTGCTCAGGGAGGAAGGTGCCCACCTGCATGCACCAGTACAGGCCAGAGTTCCTGAGGACGCAGGTGTCATGTGCCTTCCCTGGCCAGCTGACGTAGATGTCCTGAAAGATTCCTGTTTTATGGGAGTGGCCGGCGGAAGGGGAGCACTTCTCTGGTGCCACATGCCACACTGCTAGTGTGGCCATTTGAAGTCGCCTTCAATTTCTGGTGTGGACACTCTAAGTCAATTTAACAAGGTTGACTTTAAGTCAACCTTGTTAAGGTGACTTAACTAAGTTGACTTAGCACTTCTAGAGTAGACATAGCCATTGAGAGTAATGGGCTGAAACAAAGGAGAAAATAAGGCTGATTCAAAATCATTAGGGTTAAAACAGTATAAAATTAGTATACGCAATTTTCATTAATATTTTAATCTCATATGCATTGTATTTCAGGTAACAGCTAAAATACAGGCTCAAGAATTCTGATAAATCTGTGTTACCACTCAAAATAGAATTTCCAGGTAAATAAGAACTTACAGAAAATAAAATAAAGATGGTTATATTACAGTGTTCACTAATCCGTTGTTAAAATGTGTCAAGCACTAATAGGTCAAATCACAGACAGTCTAAGACTCATTACAGTGATAAATTCATGCTAATTCTATCCTGCTTGACGTTGAAGAGGTTATTTTGATACCAATATGAAGCTAGGAATCTTTAATACAGGCCTGTGTGGATTTGCCAGTCAGACTTTATCCTTATTAAAGCAATAGCCTATCAGTTACAGTTAAACCAGAGGCAATACTAAATTACATTTTTAGAAATTAAAATAATTAGTTAATGACCGGAATGTCCATCTAACTCCAACATTGCCTCCCCAGATAATTATGCAGAGCCCAGCCTTTCTTGTTCCCCCCTCTTCATAGATGTCTCACAGGACCTCCAACTGCTCATTAACACCCAAAGCCTGAAAACACTTGTGAATATGCTGAACTTTAGGCACAAATACAGTCGCTGAAGTCACAGCCCAAAAGTAAGGACAAGTGTAAATCTTTGCAGGACTGGGTGATACAAACCCACCACTAAATAATCTTGAGATTTAACTGTATGATTACCTATAGATAATTTATAGCCCTTTCCATAATTTACTGTAAGATCATATGATCGCTGTAGCCAAATGATAAAATAACAGGGAACTCTTTATCTTGTAGCTCATTACACACTAATTCAAGCATTGGGGTTTTTTGCCTGAGAACCTCTCAATCTCATGTGAGACCACAAAGCATGATAATCTATAGGCTCCAGGCAAGTGTGCTTTCTTTCAGCTTGCCTTTTACTGCATGTGAACACAAGCTCCTGGGCAAGTGATGCCATGCTGAACGTGTGAGGAAAAGCTCACCACATCAGCAGTCTCAGCTGCAGAGAGTCCACCACACAGGAGAGGCACAGTGGGTCATGGGAAGGGCAGGTGCAGCGGAGTCACTCCTTGGCATTCTGAGAGGGAGTTGAGGTCCCATCTCTTCCAACGTTCACCCTATGGTGCAGTTCAACTCTGCACTAATCCTCACACAGGCAGGTGGATTTTTAGTGTCTGGTTCCACCTCTCTGAGCTCATCCCCTTACCCTAGCCACATGCATACAGACCCCCTCAGTTGTGTTGCCCCGACTGACACTGGTTCATTTGTAGTTATGTCATTTATAAGCTGCTATTGTTACACCCCTGACTGAGCACAGTCTTTGGATTGTGAATGCTCAGTGCTGCATCTGTCCTTAAGGGTTTGAAAGTGCCCTGTGCATAGTGGGCACTACTGCAAATACAGGATAAATCTGCTTCATTGCACATTCGAGTTGACCTAGTAATTTTCATGGTGGCCACGCTGTGCCCATTGCAAACTGTTGGTAACTCCAAACAGGAGTCACTGATGCTTTCATCGGCTGCATTAAACTTCTCCTTGGTGTGTGCTGTTGACCTTTTAATGCTGGAAATTTATTTTAGCTCCTTGTCAGTGTCTCTGACCAAGGAGCTACAAGTTACTGTGCACCTTATCAGGTGTCAGTGGCTATGCTCAAGTTACCCAAAGCCAAGTTACACAGAGATCTGAAGAACTCCTTTACTTAGGGACTTGGAATGTGTTCAACCAGATTAAAAACCCAAGGCAAATTCTCTCCTAGAGTTTCTTCTCCCTTTGCACTAAGCACTCATGGCCATGTTTGATGGGACTGATTTTTAGCTGGAATGGAGGCAAGGCAGTTCTTTAAGAGCAGCACCGGACCCACTGAATGTGGAGTAGCAATTCTGTACCATCCCAGGGGACCGTATTATTTGTATTGGCACACACTGTGTTAAAAGTAACTGAGTAACCACATTACATCTCTTATTCACTTACTTCCAAACACTGTACCAGCTAATTAGAAGCTGATATTTTAGCAGCTTCCCGATTAGCCCAATACGAATGGAAATACATTTAGAAGGCACCACCTGTGCCCATCAGTTCATTGCACTTTGAAACAGACCAGAACAGAAGTTAGCTGTTACTTTAAGATATTTTTTAAAGCCCAAGAAAGCGAATTCCAAACCCATCAGAAAAATGAATATCACAGTTATGGGACTTCTTTAATATTTTCATTGTATCGCAGGAAGCTGGCTTATCCGATAAGGAGTGACCAGTTTGATCCTACATGCAACCCACTTGCTTTCCCACACCAAAGCAACAAACCCTTGACCCAGCTCTCATCCCATTGAAGAAGCTGGGCTAGGGTCCAGCATTTCACAGATGGTGGGGGAGGAGGAACACCCAGTCCTGTACCTGAGCTGAAAACTCCTCCCCAGGGAGCAGAGGTATGCCACTGTTGAAAAGGAATGTCTGGCAGTTAAATGGGCTATGGAGACTCTCTGCTACTACCTACTGGGACGGAGGTCCACCCTTGTGATGGACCATGCCCCACTCCAGTGGATGCACAGAAACAAAGAGAAGAACGCAAGAGTAACCAGATGGTTGCTAGCATGCAACCCTTCCATTTCCGTATGCAGCATAGGACCAGAAGTCACCACGGCAATGCGGATGGCCTGTGCGTCAGCATTGTCTTTTGTCCCAAGTAGCTCAACACTGCAGTGCTGAGCAGGGATGGAGGATATATGAGACAGCAAGGCCAGAGGGAAGCAGGATGGTCTTAGAAGAGAGATATTTAAGCCTTAGAATAATCTGGGCCTTGTTCCCTGCAGACTGAGCAGGGGTTACCTCAGGTTAATTAGAAGCACCTGAGACCAATTAAGCCCCAGCTAGAGACCTAATAAAAAAACCTTGCTCCAGCCAGAGGGGACTAGAGAGTAAGTAGAACTAACAGAAGTGTGTAAGGAGTGTTAGAGACAAGTAGAGGAAGTAGAACAGAGCCACAAGAAAGGTAAAAGAGAATGAAGAGGGAGAAATAGCCCAAGGGAAAGAAGCATAGTTGTTAGTAGTGTCAACAGTGCATAGCTGCGACTCATAGGGCCCCTGCGCTAGGGCTTGGCATAGAGGGTGGGCCTGGGCCCCTTCCCCCCTCCTGCCCCACAGTGCCTACAGAGTTACCAACTGCCCAGAAACAGGGGCAACAAGGCTTGCCCTGACTCCCACAAGAGAGCAAAGCATGGGCCTCACCATAATAGAATGGACAACTTGCCACAGTAGGGATTTCTGCTGCAACCTTCCTGGAGTAATTCAGTTTGGGTTGGGACCAACTGTCTCAGCCTCAAAGATACATCTGAAAGAAATGCAACAGAAGCTGAAAATGGGTATTCAAAATAGAATGAATGGTCTTCTCCACCCTAGCTATCACATCATAACCAACCCTGGCTGCCTATAGGACACCACGAGAGAACAGGACTTTACCATGTTTCATAGAGGAAGGCAGCTGGAGACTTGGTCTCTCTAAATTCATAAGAGCGTCTTAGTTATCTCATTGCCCCTCTACGTACCCACGTCCAACATTTAGGTGCCAATGACAGTCACAAAACCCCTGCTCAGATACTGCCTACCTGTTAGATTCCTACATTTCTACCTATAAACGCCCTTGAATGCTGAAATTTCTGCTGGTGGGCATATGTAGATCTGCCTAAGTCCTGATGGCACCCAGCAGCTATCAAACCAGCAGTTCCTCTGTCATTCCCCTCTGCAGGTACATCAATCTGGTATCCATGCACAAAGGCCATTTTAGAATATGACAAACAGATTGTGTTCACATGAAACAGTCATTGAGAGTGTGCCCTCTTCTTCCCCCCATCAGTTTAGGGATTAGTGCACTCACCCAAGGTGTGGGTCGCCCCTGGTTTGCATCTCCACTCTGTTCTGATGTGGTACAGGAGCTGAATCGAAAACGTATTCTGGGTTGGGTCTCTCTCAGCTTCTCCTGTTGAAACTGTTCCAATCTGTATAAATAATTAACTATTCAGTGAGCCAGAGAAGACTGACTCTATAGACCTGTGGTTCAGGTGTTCATCTGAGAGGTCCAGTCCCTGCTTCAAATTAGGCAGAGCTGTGTTTTGAATTCAGGTCTCCCACCTCTCCAGGGACTTCTCTAATCAATGGGCTGTTGGGTACAAAAGGGACACAGTCACCAGTGCCTCAGTGTTTGTGAGAAGGACTGATCTGGCTAAGGTGAAGAAGCATTACCCAACAATTCCCCCCTGTAAAGGCAAATCCCTTGTCTGATGAAGAATTCAGCCAGATTAAGATGTATCCATAATGGCTCAAAGCATGTCCAAGAGGTGCAATGACTAACTTTTGTGTGGAACCTGCAGCTCCACACTTGGCCTGCAAACTCCCTATACAATGTATTGGGAGAGTTAGAGATCTACAAGGGATTCACAGAACCTGGCATGCTAAGCAAGGAGCCAATAGGAAATGCTGAAGGACCAGGTGGGACTAAAGGAGTTAGGTGCCAAAGTTTGGTGAAAGAGGGGGGACATCACTTAAGATTCTCAGCCAAGACCTCTCTCCTGTTAGTCTGTTCTTATTTAGTGCCCTCATTAATGCACCAAATATGGTCATAAACAGCAGATGGAGGCAGTAATAATACAAAAGGACCTAGAGAAATTAGAAACATAGACAGGAAACAACAAAATAAGATTCATCCTGGAAAATCCACCGAATTCATCTGGCAATTATCACCTAAACCAGTGGTTCCCAATCTGTGGCCCATGGGTGACTTTTGGCTCAATCTTTCAAAGTGGCCCAGCACTCCTCTCCCACTTGCTGCAGAAGGGAAAAATTTGTTAGTCTTTAAAAGTGCCACAAGGCTCCTTGGTTTTTTTAAGGACCCAGGTGGAGAACACGGAACTAGAGGATGCATGAAATTTCCCTGCTGTAGCCAGGAGGCAGAAGATCAGTGAGGAGGCAGCCTCCTCGCTGAACTCTTTCCCTCTGCCTACAGTAGGGAGTGCACAGGCTGCTAACAGAGACTGGTGGCCCATCAGGATTGTAAAAATGATATCTGTGGCCCTCAAGCCCAAAAAGTTGAGAACCACTGACTTAAACCTCTCATCGCAAAGACTGGTAAAAAATCACCATCAAGATGGTTTTGGAGCAAACCTTGGGTTTTGATTACACACATTTTTTTCCACAGACAGTCTTTGCTGTCCATGAAATTTTTGAGTTTTTTGTTGGAAATTGGAAAAAACAAAAAATTTCAAGCAGTTTTAGTTAAACTGTCTTCGGCTGAGAATTCTGACAAAAACAAAAAAAAACAAAAATACCGTTCCCATTGACATTTGCCCAGAAAAGAAACATTCTCTCAGCCAGCTCTTTTCAAACCTCATAGGACAAGGAGCCTGAACAGGGAGCGCGGGGTGTCAACAGCCAGTTAGATGTGAGCTCACCATGCAGCCTGGTGGGGAAGAGGCTGAATTGGTGTGGGCTATACCTGCAGATTCGGGAGAGTGCCAAGAGGCAGCAGGTGAGTCCCAGTAAAATATCAGAAGAAGAACACTGGAAGGAAATCTTTGTTCAGTGCTTCTGCGTGGGGGAAGATACAAACACAGTTATCAATAATGATAATGCTACTCCTCTTTAGGACATAACGAAAATTGCAGTGGATGTATGCAGGCAACATTTATGCTGAGTCGTTATTCCATAGAACAGAAACCTTGTGCTACAAAAAGAGGGGTGCTCAGTGAAACAGCTACTTCACCGAGCATCCCGCTGGGCTGCCGAACTGCACGGCACTGCTAGTTTCCAGGCCAGCTGATTCACCTCTGATCATGCCCATGGATATCTTAGACAGGAATGCTCTGCCAGCTGCGGGGCTTGATCCAGATTCTGCCCTGGAGTAATTCCACTGACTTTAGTGGAGTTACAAGATGACAGAATCTGGCCCCATGTGTCCACATAGTCACCACTGATAGCAGAGGGAACACAAAAACAAAAGCTGCATGGTTCTTGGTAGCCATTAGTTGTGCTCCCGGTCTTGATCCCATCTGCCCTGGCCAGGTACGGGTGCTTTGCTGCTGCTAACACTTGAAGCACAAAAAAAGTCAGGCATGACAGAATAAAAGCTACATCTAGCTGCAGCCTGTCCTGCCGAGAAATGCCATGTGGGCAAGTGGCTGGAATGTTGACATTCTCCGCAGAGGAGAGGGGATTCAGCTGTGCTGAAAATAGATCCTTCCTTGAGACAGAGATCAGCCAGCTGCTTCACTTACAGCCTGCCCTAAAATGAGAATTCCCCCTCCCCCAAGGCCTAAGATTACAAGGAAGCCAGGAGAGAGTCACACTTGCTCACATGGAGACAAAGCTGAAGAGGGAAGGTGGATATATCTCCAGATTCCCAGTCTGTGTCCTTCTCTTCAGTCATGGCACACCGTGTGATTATTAGGTACCATATCCAACATTGGAAGGAACCTCTCTATTCATAATGCACTGTTATGGAAGGAGCTTTCACACACTGATTCTGGCATTCTCCATATCTCATTCTCCACATCAGTGCTCCCACCACTTCTAACCAGGACCTCCATCCCATTTAGCACCATGGGAAGGACAGGGTGCTCACACCTCTGTAACTCCTCTTTGCAATCCCATGTCATAGTCTTTGCCTGGAGAGAAGCCCCTGGAGTAGGCCAGCACTGGCAGGGATGCATTCAGCAAGGGGAGAACCTCACTCAGACAGGGAAAGCCTTGCACATTCTCTGAGTTCAAATGTGTGGTTCAAGACTCTGCCCCGTGAAAGCCAAAGAACAGCAGTGTGGCAGAGGAGCCACCAGTGAGCACCCATTTCTTCTCACATAATAGTGCAGTGGTAGCATGCATGAGGCTCACCTCTAATGAAGGTCACAGCCTCATCAAGTCCCCTTTTCAGTCCCACAGACATGATCCTCCCATAAAAGCTGCCCAGGAGAGCTGGCTGGAAAAAGGGACAAGTTTTTCACAGATCTGTTGTTGGGGGTTGGTTATTTGTTTCTTTGTGAGGGTTCTTGCCCAGTGGGACATCCTGTTGGCAAGAGCAAAACAGGAACTCTTTGTGTATGGCTCCATCCCGCCCGTACTTCACACACATTAAATGTTAGGCAGAAGGAGTCATCTGCAGTTTCACCCCATTTCACTAATCAGCACTTATGGCATCAATTTATCACCTGACTGCATCTTCAAAGAGGGGAATTGATATGTCTTGAGCAGCAGCAGCGGCGGCCCGCACCCTGTGTCTCGAATGTCACATCATCACCTTCCCTAATTACAGTTAGCCTTGGCGAGTCATGCTCCTCACAGTAACACCAAGTCAGATGCTCAAGCATCAGAGGACTTCCCACTTGCATCACTGACACAAAAAACAACCTCCCGATTTTCTAAACCACAAGGTTTTGTTAGAGGAATTCCATGAGGTTTTTGTGCAAAGATGCTTGGTCTCAAATGACCTAGTGCCCCTTGTTCCAATGCCTGCATGCCCAGCCTTCGCTATCTACTGCAACAACCTCATGAAGTACCATGGAACTCACACGCATTCAGGGAGATGTTTTGATCTGATTCACCAGACAGGAAAATCAGGCTGCAAGTGGTGGCCCCGGTCCCCACAAGTATTTTGGCCTCTCACATCCGCTGATTTTATGACTTTGGTGGAATACAGGCATGTAAATACCAGCTTTGTGGTTCTGGTCCAATAGCACTATAGGAGAGGGAAGAAAGGGTAACATAGAAAGGGTGGTGGCAACCCACCTTGCTCCTGGCTTCATGGATCAAACCAGGGAACGTGCATTGTAATCCAGTCAACTCCTTTTGCAGGAAAAACTGCAGGCAAGTCCCAGCAAGGCAGGGAAACAAACCAAACTGTTGGGCACCTGGCTTGCAAAAAAGTGGCACATTCCATAGCAAAAAAGGCTCATTTCCACACACAGAAAAATTGCCACATTTTCCGACTGCAAAATCCAGCCAGCAGCCGCAGCATCCACGGGCATTTGAGTGAAAAGAATGAAGCAGTTCACACCTCCCAGAGCTATTGTTTCAGGCTCTCTGCCAATTAAAGCAGGCATCATTGCATCTGTTAAAATTGAGAGTACTTATCAGTAGCTAAGAGATAAAAAAAGCATTACAGGGATATTGTGTTTATCACAAAACATGAATTACAGACCCAGGAAATTCAGAGCTAAGGTTACACTTAGAAACCAAACGTCAAGCTCCTGAAATGCACAGTTAGGGTCTGTCCCAGAGTGATGCCATGCAATAACTAAATGATGAAGGCATTATTGTGTTTGTGGACCCAGAGACCATAAAATTAGATTTTTAAAACAAATGTAGTTGTTTTAAATGTTTCCTCTGACACAGTTACTGTAGAGTGCCCATAGTTCCCTTGGGGTGCTGCCACAGGGGAAAAAATCAAACCAGTACCTCAGATATCTGTATAATACTGCAGGAAGTATGTGGAAGAAGCAGGAAGAACTAGATATGCTAATGAATAACACAACTATGACAGAGCTGGCATCACAGAGACTTGGTGGGCCTGGAATATTAGCACAGAAGGTACACCTTGCTCAGGAAGGGCAGGCAAGAAAAAAAAGGGAAGAGGTGTTGCCTTTTATGTATAAATGTATACACTTGGACTGTGGATCACATGAAAATTGGAGACTGACTTGTTGAAAATCTGAGTAAGGATAAAAGGAGTAAAACGGCCAAGTGTGATGTCATGGTAGGACTTACTACAGACCATCTACCCAAGCAGAAAACCTGGATGAGGCTTGCTTTAAACAACTAGCAAAATCATCTCAGGCACAGGACTTGATGTGTTGGGAAAATAACACAGAAGGGCACAAATTATCCAACAAGTTGTTGGAATGTATTGGAGACCATTTTTTAATTTTAGAAGGTGGAGAAAGCTACTAGGAGAGAGGCTGTTATAGATTTGATTTTGATAAATAGGGGAGAACTGGTTGAGAATTTGAAAGTGGAAGGCAACTTGGGTGAGTAATCATGTAATGACAGAATTCATGATTCTAAAGAAAAGTAGAAGGAAAATATCACCATAAATACAATGTATTTCAAGAAAGCAGACTTTTGCAAACTCCAGGCATTGGTAGGTAAGAGCCCATGGGAAGCATGACTAAAGGAAAAAACAGTTTGAGAGAGTTGGCAGTTTTTCAGAGAGATACAAGAGCAAACTAACCCACTGAGTAGGAAAGATAGGAAGCATGGCAAGAGACCGATCTCCTTAACCAGGAAATCATCAATGATCTGAAACAAAAAGAGTTCTGCAAAAGGGGGAAATTAGGGCAAATTACAAAGGATGAACATAAACAAATAACACAAGTATGTAGGAACAAAATTAGAAAGACCAAGATACAAAATGAGAT
The DNA here is from genome assembly GCA_007922175.1 of Pelusios castaneus. Lineage (NCBI taxonomy): Eukaryota > Metazoa > Chordata > Testudines > Pelomedusidae > Pelusios > Pelusios castaneus. Next base: position 8,241,158 of record ML685815.1, read on the forward strand.
TAACTAGCTAGTGACATAAAGGGTAACAAGAAAACATTCTACAAAGGGCAGGGTAGGCTTGTTACTCAATGCGGTGGGGGACTAATAACAAAAAATGTTAAAATGGCAGAAGTGCTAAATGACTCTTTTGTTTCAGTTTTCACCAAAAAGCTTAGTCGCCATTGGACATCTAACTTAATTGGTGCCAATGGAGTTGGAGTAGAATCAGAGGTTAAAATATGGAAAGAACAAGTTAAAGATTATTTAGACAAGTCAGATGTCTTCAAGTCACTAGGGACTGATGAAATATATCCTAAATATAACCTAGATGGAGCTACTATATGGGGGTGCATAGATAGTTGGAAAACCGCTATCAGTGATTCACAGTCAAGCTGGAAGGACTATCGAATGGGGTGCTCCAGGAATCAATTCTGGGTCCAATTCTGTTTAATATCTTTATCAATGATTTGGATAATGGCATAGAGAGTATGCTTATAAAGTCTGAGGATGATTCCAAACTGGGAAGAGTTGCAAGTGCTTTGGGGGATAGGATTAACATTCAAAATGATCTGGACAAACTGGAGATGTGGTCTGAAGTAAACAGGATTCAATTCAATAAGGAAAAATGCCAAGTACTCCACTTAGTAAGGAACAGCCAAATGCACACATACAAAATGGGAAATGACAGCCTAGGAAGTAGTACTGCAGAAAGGGATCTGGGGGTTACAGTAGATCACAAGTTAAATGAGTCAGCAGTGTAACACTGTTGCCAAAACAGCAAATATCATTCGGGGATTTATTAGCAGGAGTGTTGTAAGCAAGACCATGACCAATATGTCATCCGCAAATGCTAAACCTGGGGAAAAATGACATGGGCCTGTCCCTGACTCCATTGTCCACTGTCAACAGTCTATCAAGAGGATCTACTGAGAATACGTACAGCAAAGACCTTAAAAGTCAGTCCTGTTTCATCCTTGACCTCAGGGCATAGCCTTTGCCTGTTTGCTAGACAATAATGGACATGCCCCTTGTATAAGGTTTGCAGCCAGGCAGTGAAGGTGCTCAGGGCACAGAGCTCTGTAGCATGTCCCACAGATTCTCATCCTCCATTTGATTTAAGGCCCTGTTTGGATCCAAAGTATATACATCCCTTCACTAGGCTCTACTGCCCTGCCTCGAACACCTCCCAAAGATCATACAGCAAGTCTGCTAGCAGCCTACCCTTGACTATGCTGGATGAGCTAGCTGAATCACCACTGGAGCCACCCCCTAAAACTGCTTCAGGAGCCAAACTCTTACAGTGAATATTAAACACAGTGAGGGGTCTCCAGATTTCTGAGAGTGACCCATCCCCTCACTTTGCTCCACTGGATCAACAAGCCTTCACTAAATGCTCTCCCTAACTTTCTCCTTCTGGGCACCTGACTGACAATAGCAAATAATGTCCAAATGACAACCAAGAAAGTCTGGCACAGTACACTCATCAGCCCATCTCTCGTCAGTGACATCCTCCTGTTCAGAGCTTGCATTGCTTCCAAACCCTCTGCTACTGGAAAGGGGCACCTAAACCTGCTGACTGTTCTGTCTTTACCCTGGAAACCAGCACCATGTCCCAAAATGCTTCTTGCTCTTTCCGTTCCGTCTTTACTGATACCTGTTGTTGCTGCTTCGCCATGTGACTTTTGACCAACTGTCTCTGGAGAACCCCAGTCATCGAGGTTAATCTAGCATACTTGACCTTTGCTCCTCCATCTACCCCATGACTCCCCCATCCCAAACATCTCCCAAACATCCTAGCATAATAAGTCTGGATCATATCCAATGTTTCCTGGGGGACCCTGTATGGAATACCTCCCTTCTGCATTTCTCAAACCCAGGATACAACTAGCCCCCTTCTTTCAGTTTTATAGGTGTACCAATTGCTCATAGAATCATAGAACCATAAGGTTAGAAGGGTTCACAAAGGTCATCTAGTCTAACCCCCTGGCGAGCTGCAGGATTTGTTGGGTAAACCATCCAAGACAGATGGCGATCCAGCTTCCATTTGAAGACCTCCAGTGAAGGAGCTTCCACAACCCCCCAAGGCAGTTTGTTCCACTGTCCTACTGTTCTCACAGGAAGTTTTTCTTGAGATTTGATCTAAAACTGCCAATTTGAACCCATTGTTTCTGTCCTGCCCTCCACAGTAAAAGAAAACAACTCTTCTCCATCTTTTTTTTACAGCAGCCTTTCAAGTATTTGAAGACCATTATCGTGTCCCTTCTTAATCTCCTCTTTTCCAAACTAACCATACCCAGTTCCTTCAGCCTTTGCTCACATGGCTTCCATTCCTTCCCTTTGCTCACTTTTGTTGCTTAAAAGCCATGAGGGTGAGTGGAGCCAGTGGGGGTGAGGAGGTGGGAGCAGCTATGGGGCAGTGCAAGGGTGGGGACGGTGGGTGAGGAGCAAGGACAAGGATGGGTAGGCTGGATGGTTAATGACAAGACAATGTGGGAGGGGCGGGAGATTAGGTGACAGGAGTGTGGGGCAGGTAGGAGGGAGTGTAGAGCAGGGGCTGAGGAGACAGTTGGCAATGAGTGAGCGCACAGTGAGTGGCGATGAGGGATAGCAATGGGGGAGTGTGGGGCAGGTAGGAGGTAGAGCAGGGAATGAGCAGGGGACACAGTGATAGAGAACACCATGGTGGCTGGGGTGTGGAGGCCGTGATGGAGGAGCCCCAATCGGCGACGGGTGTGGGCCATTAAGGCTCTAGTTCACATTTGGGTCTGAGAGGTAAATTGGTTACACACTGTTGGTGCTAAAAAGGAGAGAGAATCTCAGGTTGTTTTCTTTCCATTAACTTGGCCACGTCTCCTGTTCCTAAGGAACAGAAATACCGAAAGGAGCCGTTGCCCTTTGGAGACAAACTCGTGACTTTAGCTGGAGCTCAGCGCCTGCCCTCTGCAGTGTGTGAGTGGGAAGCCTGATGCAGGCACACACTTGTCACATCAGTGACCTTTAGGAGATCAGTGCTGCCTCTTCCTGCAGACCCAGCTGCCAGGCTCTCTGCAGCCGCCAAGTCTGATTTAAAAGCTCCTTTACCAGGCAAGAGAAAATCTCCCCTGAAACGAGGAACCAGGTGTTTGTGCCGCCTGCCCTCCGTGCAATGGAAGGGCCCTCCTGCCCAGTGGAGGGCTGAGGACTTTAGAAGTGCCTAGCCCATCAGAGTCCAGCTGCACCCAGTGAGGCCAAGCCTCCCAGCCTCATGCTAATGCCTTAGGAGAAGCAGGGTGGATGCTGCAGCTGGGCTGGCGCCAAGAGGGTTGGGTGGGCCTAAGAACCTGAGTTCCAACCCAAGCTGCCACATCCTCACTGCTATTTTAGCATGTTAGCTTGAGCCCCACTGATGTGCACCTGTCCACCCAGGCTGCCAGCTGCAGTGCCCAGATAGCCTTAGTGGCTGCAGGCCCAGGCGGGTGACCTCTCTACGTGTCTGGCCAAGGAGCTTTTAAACACTGGGCGTGCGTCCCCTGTTTTGCTTCTCTGCAACTCGGGGAGGAGGGAGAGGCTATGTGGAAGGAGAGGTGAAACCATTAAACTACTCATCTCATACTGGGATTCCCAGGAGAAGCAAGCCTGGGCTATCCAGGTGGCTCTCTGCTCCCTCACAGCTGAGCTGAAGACACAGAGGTGCTGAATATTTCTGAGACATCATTTTATCCTAGCCTCCACTGGGCACTGCGTTCAGGAGTTGCTAGAGTTCGATAGCAATCCTGCCCCTCATGCCTCAGCCTCGCTCCCTGAATGCATGTGATGTCAGAATAGCACCAGTTCTCCAGCTGCCAGAGAGCCGTCCTGGGCCAGCTATGCCTAGTGTGCACAGATTGCTTTTTAAAACCTTTCATGCTGCAGACACCACAAGGAAGAAATAATGAACATGAAACCATTTTTTTCCTTTGCAGGTCTGTTTTCAACAGAGGTGACAGGAGCCCTCACATACCCACCTGCACATATCTGTAGAAATACTGAATTGCCACATCTAACCACAAATGATAAAACAGCTGTGGCTCCCAAACTAACGGCAAGAAGAGGCTGAATGCGAGGTGAACGTAGGAACATCCAGTCTGAATTCTTCACAAAATATTTGCTGTGGGAAAAGATAATTGGTATGTTGGTATTTGCTCCGCATCTGTTGCATTATCCTCCTGGTGAAGATAGGAATTCCTCCTCAGCTTAGCTCCTTTCTGTAGTTAGAGAGAATAAGCGAAAACTACCCTCTTTCTCTCAGGCTGCTATAAGCTCCAAGATTTATGCATTATTTACTCCATTTCATGAAGTGTACCCCTTACTTGGAGTCATGCACAGCCACTCAAGCTGTTCTCTCTGCCTGGTCTGCATGCCACGTGAAGAGGAAGTGTATTCTGTCCTTTTCTGAATCCCATTCACCCTACTTTCCCCTGACATCTCCTTTGCTGCGAGGACATACGGGCCCAGTGCACCACCAGCATTTTGAGTTGGGCACACATGGGGAGATGAGGGATAGCTGCCCTCTATTCCCAGCACTGTGCAGGGATCCACTTCAAAGGGAGCATTTCAGACCAGAGGGACCCACCATGGTCTGATTTGGTATTAAAATGTGTGTTCTATCCTGGGCTTAGCAATTGCTTCTCAAGCATGTCTCAAAGGAACCAGGCGAGCTATTTTTATGTGCATCAGTATCACAACTCCCTGGGGTTAGGTTTCAGCAGAAAGGAGCTAGTTTTTCGCTGACATCTTAATACTTGTGGGAGAGTTTGGGCCTCTCAGGGGAGTGAGTGAGTGCAGCATATGGCTTTACCAACTGCAGAGGGAATTTGATCTGTGCCAAATATATGAACTCAGGGATTTATACATTTGTTTTAAATATTACAAGTTCTTTTTAAGTAATGAGCCTCTCTTCACCCCCCTCTCCCCCCATCCGCACACACACACCATGTATGGGGCTTCCAAGTATTCCCTTTGAATAGATCTTGCTGTGTGGTGTAGACCATGGAGCTTACTTGAGGAAGAAATCTCTTAAACACTGCAGACAGCGTGGCTTGTTTTTCCCAAAAAACAACAGATATTCCTCACACCAGGCCAAGAGCACTGACTAATGCAATCTATTTCTCCATTTCATCTTCCCATTTGTCATTCAGAACTAAAAACCTGAAATGAAATGTCTGAAACTAGCATTTGTAATAAAAGTAAAAACAACGCGTGTCCTGTGGCACCTTAAAGACTAACAAATTTCTTCAGGAATAAGCTTTCATGGGCTCCAACCCACTTCATTAGATGAATTGCATCTGACAAAGTGGGTTGGAACCCACAAAAACTTTTGCCTGAAGAAATTTGTTAGTATGTAAAGTGCCACAGGACTCTTGTAGTTTTTGTTGTATACAGACTAACACGGCTGCCCCTCTGGACCTTGTAATAAAAGTGTTTCCCTTGTCTTAAAGGGAAAGGCTTCTGGGATGACCTGACCAGAAGATCTCTGACTTAGAGACATCTTTTGGTCAGTGTTTCCTGAATGTCAGATGGATTTGTTTTCTTTATTTGAAAAGTGTAGAAAATGTCACCCCTACAAGCTTCTAGTGATGACCAGATTCCAGGGGCTACTTAGGCACCTGAAAACTCCAGTGGTTTTTGCAAGTAACAAATTGGAAATTTAGCTGAAAGGAGCACTGTTCCCAGTTCCTATATAAAGAAAAAATAAATCCCAGTTAAAGCCCTATTTGAAGTTTATTTGTATATTTAGAACAATCAGGAGATAATACAGCAAAATGTTCCCAATCCCAAATCTGAATAAGAGGATAATAATGACAACACTGATTTCGGCCACTACAAATAAATGAATTTTTAAAAGTTAATGTAGTTGGTGACTACTTATGTGCTTTATTTTCTGCATTTCTCTAAGTGTAGACAATGAAAATAAATCAGTTCTACTACTTTTAATTCATTTTACTTTGTGTCATAGTAAGTGCTCCGATGTTTGGCTTGTTAACCCAGCATTGGAATCTTGATTGAAGAACTATTTTCAGTCAGGTACATGGCCTTTTGTAAAGGGTTTGGATTTTTTTTTGGTAGTCTATGGTTTTATAGCTTTGTTCAAAAAAACATAAGTCATAGGTGATGGAAATAAGGGGGCTGGAGATGCAGCACCCCTTTGAAGTGTTTTCCTTTCTAAACAGGGCCAGCAGAGAGGCTGCATGAGCTCTCAATTATTCTTGAGCATATTTCTGGAGAACTTTCTAATCCATCATGAAGGAAATTTTCAGATTATGTGGTATAATTTGCTCTTTCACTGCTAACAATGCTAAAATACAGGAGTTAAGATGAACATTTAAAAGTTTGTCAAGGAGAAAGTAGTGTTAGAAAGAAAGTATGTGCATTAATTAACAAATGAAGGAGGGGAACAAATGATTCAAAAGTAGCTGAGATACCAACTTCTTAAAAAACACTTTAAAAAATCACTATCTAGTGTGTAATTAAATGATGGATGTTAGCAGAATGGATTTATAATGAACAAATTTGGCAGCCAAATCTTGCAAACCATGTGGACTGGCTTGGGTGTATGTGCACTGATGGTTTTATACAAATAGTTATGAAAAATACAAAGGATTAAATTGGAAAGAGGTTTCTGGTCTCTAGTTGTAAGATCAAGGCATTCACAGCATCTGTGTGTAACAGCCTCTGTGGACCGACCTGGTAGCCTGACCCAATCAAAGCCCACACTGTAGGCAAAGAGGAAAGATTCTTGCAGACAAGTGGGATTAAATAGCCATGCTGGGGCACGGCCATTCCCTAAAAAATTAGAGAGTTGGAAAAAATGGGAAAGTTTGAAGTGGAATTTAAACAATATCTGTGGGACAACAGCACATGCTTATTTCTTTACAGCCAGGAATGATTCCAGGTGATCATTCTTCAATGCACCTGAGAGTTTGAAAGCTGGTTCTGTTGGTGAAAATAATTATCCCCTAAATGTGCTGGGGGCAGTGGCAGTAGCCGTAGCCGTAGGCCCCACCCCCCGCCCACCCCCTGGTGAGAGCCCTGTGTCTACTGGTATCATAAGGAGTTGGCTCTGGCCTTTTTAACGGGTCAGCAAGTGAAGGGGAGGGGCAGATCATGATGCAATCTGCACCATCTTCAGTCCTGAGCACACTGAGCTTGAGAGCTTCCTTTCTCACCAGCTGAGCGTGTTTATTTCAAGATTGGAAAGGAGCTGCAAGGACTCCCAGCCCTGCCATTGGCTCTGCCACACCTCTGCATTCCTATTGGCTGAGCAAAGACTAGGCCAATGAAGGGAGGGGAAAAGTGGAGCAAGCAATGTTGCTGCCAGCTGTTGTTAGGAAAGTTAGGGTGAGCAAAGCCCACCCCTGCCCCATCTTAATGGCGCCCCACTTAACAATGCCACTCTGTGGTGTGGATTTTTCACATCCCAATTAAAACAACCTAGTTTTCTAGTGCAGTCCAGGTCTGAGGCATAGTACCTCCAAGGGCTACTTCTGAGGTGGGGGGAGGCTTACAAAGTAGCCTGTCTTCAGAACTGTCCCTAAAGGCATCATCTAGCCCTGTGCTTGTCTCTCGCTCTGTCTGTTCTTATGGGAAAAAAATGTGCATGTGCCGTGATGTGAAACCCCGGACGTGTTTCAATCTGGAGCTGGCAGGGAATGCGATTCCTCTACATACAGCACTGTTTGCAAAGCACTTTGGGACAGATCCTCAGCCAGTGTCAGCAGATTTCAACAGCTCTCCAGCTGCACACTGAAAATCTGGGGCAGGGACCCTGAGGAAATCCTCTTCACACTGCAGCAAGTCTTGCAGTGCTAATGCTCTAAGTGACCAGGCCCTGCTGTAGGGTGCTTCTGTGAGACACGGGTCCTTCTGCACCGGAGCATGTTCTGAACACAAGTTCAGCCCTAAATTCAGCTGCAGCCCTTGGAGAATCCTATTTACACAGTACTTTCAGCAGTGGTGCAGAGCAGAGAGAGCCCCGCACTGCCAAAAAACCCATCGTGGCCACCAAGGTTTTCAGTGGCAGCACGATGCACGACAGCTGCTGCCGGGGGCTCGTTTTTAGGCAGCAAGGGGCTGTCACCTCCTTGGCTACCACAGCACAGCTAGATGCCAGGGCTAAATCCTGCATGCCACGGCGACCTGGAGCCTGGGATTTGTCGAGCTGTTTGGTAACTCCTCTGTAGTGATACAGGCCCTACTGGAACACATGTACGGTCCTAATGTCCCAGTTACCCTCCTGGTCTCTCTGAGCATACCCCTTCTTGTTCTCAGCTCCAAGTGGTTACCTGTCCCTCAGGGTGTAACCACGTGGTTCTTGCTCTATCAGAGATGGGCTTCACTGTTTATCAACCATGAGACACCTTGACAGGTCTGATTTCTCCCCTGCACCTACAGGTCTGTTCTCTCCGTTGCCAAGATAGTGGGATCCAGTGACCAAACAGCCTCCTGGGAGCAAAGTGTTATTTATTTAGCCCAAAAATATTTCAGAGAAAGTGAAGTTAAAAACAATAAAAGAAACAGTATGCACGGCTGCCCTTCCCTAAGGCTTAGCATGCCCTGAGCGACCATGACTTAGACTGCCCACAGAGTCTCTCTCTCTCTGTTAGCTGTTTCCCTAATTGGCTTTTGACAAGCAAATCTTTCTCCCCGAGAAGAGCTTTACAACTGGTTGGTGATTCTTTTCATCTCCAGGCTCTCAGTTCTGGCCAAACAAGGTTTGCAAGCTGTTGCCGTCAGAATTCTTCATCTACCAGCTTGCCCCATTCTCTTTCAAGTGCATACTTGAATCCTTATCTAGATATAGTGTATTTCTTTCCTGTCTGCTCTTCCCACAGCCCATTATTAAGTTAGAGCTAGGTGTTCACACAGTAGGGATGTAATAACTTTACCTCCCTCACCAGATCACTTCCAATATTTATTCCATTATTCCATATCAATCTTCACAGACTAATACATAACACTTTCCTGTACATCACACATACATCAAGGAACAAAGAATGCAGACTGTACGTACACAATGAGGGAACCTTGTGGGAAGCAGTGCCTCTGAAAAAATTCTTGGAGTCATGATGGATAATCAGCTGAACACGAGCTCCCAGAGTGATGCTGTAGCCAAAATGTGAACCTTGGATGCATGAACAGGGGACTCTTGAGTGGGAACAGAGAGCTTATTTTACAACTGTATTTGAAACTGGTTCATCTCCTGTTGGAATCCAGTGTCCAGCTCTGGTACCCACAATTCAAGAAGGATATTGACAAACTGGAGAGGGTTCAGAGAAGAGCTACAACAATGATTAAAGGATTAGAAAACCATTCAAGGAGTTCAATCTGGTTTAACCCAACATGGCCATTCGTATGTTTTTATGTATAAAAAGAATCAGTGGCTGGAAGCTGAAGATAGACAAATTCAGACAGTAATAAGGTTCACATTTCTAACAGTGAAGGTAATAAACCATTGGAACAACTTCCTGAAGATTCTGGATTTTCTATCACTGGCAATTTTTAAATCAAGATGGGATATTTTTCTAAAACATCCACTCTAGTTCAAAAGAAGTGAATTTAGGGAAGTTTTGTGGCCTGTGTCATGCAGGAGGGCAGACTAAATCATCACAGTGGTCACTTCTGGCTCTGGAATCAATGAAGCTACAAGATTATCTTTTTTTACCTTCTGGTCACTGTATGTTTTAATACACAAACCTCCCATGTGCCTTCCATTTTGTTTCAAACTACCAAGGATGCTGCCAGGCTTGTCCAGCCTGCTTGGGGACAGAAGCCCATACAGCCGAGACAGTGGAATTATGAACTGTCACACTGTCTGGAACGACTCACAACTGATAATGCCAGTCTCAGGCAGACTGTCAGAAAAGAGGGCAGACACCCCAAACTGATATAAATTCTATCATTAGGTTTCACGCAGCCAGTAGCAACTGTGCACTCCTGGATTACTATATCAGCCTTACTATGTAGTCACACACAGTCCCCCTTAGGCTCTTCCACACATCTTGCCACTCAGACAAACTGGACTAAGAGATGAAAAGCTTTAAAACCAAAATTCTCCATACATTAGATTACTCCCAGTCCCAAAGGCCCAGTCACTTACTTTGGATTTCATACGAAAGACAACAATGTAGACAATTTCTCTAGCAAACTCACTAAAGACTTATTAGCTAAGAAAAAGAAATGAGAGTTATTGAGAATTTAAAGCAGGTAAAACACATTACGAGTGAGACTAAGTTTGTAGTCCAAATATTAGCAGAACTAAAGTATTGCTAGTTTTCCATTAGTCTGTCAGATGGCTTTGGAGATCTCTGTCCGATCACTTAGGCTTCCCCCTGTCAAAATCCATCAGTCCAGAGATGATGGATCACTCCCAGGGTTCATTCTTACAACTGTCTTTCTCAGAAAGCAGTCTGGCATGTGTTCTCATCAGAGCATGGGTTTGTAGATTTCCCACTGTTGAATACAATGACCCATGGTTTGAAGTTAGCATGCTTTTCTCTTACAGTTCTAAGGCTTCAGTTCTGGTTAATGGGCAATCCGATTACTGAGACGTACATCATGCATTTAGTTACAGCTATCCAAACAATCTTTTGTTAGTTTTCATGAACATTGTGACAGCCAGAAATGACCCCACATTAGTTTTCATGCAGTTTTACAGATTAAGTAAATTGTCATCTAAATGTGAATGCATCCTTTGACCTAGGGCTAACTAAGTACAAAGACTGCAATTACAAGATATGTATCGACAAAAGAACATCATTCCATTCCTTTGAACTACTCTAATATAAAAGTGAGTTGGGGACACTTAACACTTCTTTGAGATTTACTCGCAGGTGAATTGTTCTGAGACTCAGCTGGTCTGTCAGTGTCACAGAACTGGTCTGTCAGTCTCACACCAAACTTGGGGAATTATGAGGGAACTCAAATGTGTGGACACTTGAAGATCTTAGAAGCTGCTGCTTATGCTAGTGAACCGGGATAGAGGAGACTGGCAAAGGCTGGGAGCAGGTGAGGATAGTTGCAGCAGTGTGAGGGGTGGATCAGGAGGATAGTTGGAGTAAACAAAAAATTGACAAAATTTCATTTTGGGTCAAACAAATTGATTCATTCAATCAAAACCCAAATATTTTGTTCTGGGTACTGTGTAAAATAAAAGGAAGGGCAACAAAGGCCTAGATTCATAGAATGGCTAAAGGAAGAGGTGCCCCCTCCCTTGGAACGTTTAGACCAAGGGCCCACCTGAGATGTGGGAGATCTACATTCTTGATGTGGAGTAGCAATTTGAACTTAGATTTCTGACATAGCAGAAGAGTCCCTTAACCTCAGGGGTCTAAGGTAGTCTGTGCCAAGACTCTCTCGGACTCTTCTGTTGAAGCTACTCTCTTTGTATTAAATACTTCAATAGCTGGGTTAAAGAGAGAAAAGGTGAGAATGCCACGATAGCCTGGCAGTTTCGGCACTCACAGGGGAAGTGGGCAACAGTGGGGAAGCAGCTTGGGGGCAGAGAGGGGCTAAGCCTCTGAGCGCCGGGCTGCAGGGGGATGCCGGGACAGGGGGGCTGCAAGGCATGGGGTTGTGTGGGATACCCAGGGAAGCATAAATGTGCTTCCCACAATTCGCTATGTCACTGGTGGGCAACCAAAATCATGCATCTGCTCCAATGAAGAGTTAATTATTTGTACAGCGTGGGACACCTTCAGCAGGAGAGAGTGAGAGCTCTACCTTCCAGCTTGTCTAGAGGTTAAGATACTGTCTCGCAACATTGGTTTCCCAACTTCAAATGCCCGCTTCTTGTCAGGCACTGGGAAACTGAGCCTGTCAGCCACATGGATATTCCGATCTTTGGCTCTCCTCCTCTAGCAGCTGCTATATGAACAGTGTCCAAGTCTCAAAGGCTATGTCTACACTGGCAAGTTAGTTTGAATTAAGAAAGCTTAATTCGAACTATCTTAAACCTTGGCTACACTAGGCTTTCATTAGTTCGAATTAAGGGCTTCCTTAATTCAAACTAACACATTCAAATATGCTATTCGAACTAAGGGTTAATTCGAACTAGTTAGTTCAAATTAACCAATGTGGCCATGTTATTTCGAACTAATTGCTTAGTTTGAACTAACTGGCCCATTGAACTCAATGTAATTCGCTAATTCGAACTAAGCAAATGCCATGAATGGCACTTGCTTAGTTCGTACTAAATTTTGCTAGTTCGAATTAAGTTAATTCGAACTAACTAAAATTAGTTCGAATTTAGTTTGAATGAACTAATTCGAACTAACTTTAGTAAGTGTAGACATAGCCAAAAAGAAAAGTTTGGCCAAAACTAGTCAACAAATTGGTGGCAAATTTGCAAACTATTTCAGTAAGAGCAAAACTGCTTATTTGGGTGAAGAAACTTGTCATCCAGAATATTTCACTCAGCTCTAGTCGTGACATTTCTGCCTCCATTTCAGGCTAGATCTGCCCTTTTACAAACACTTATAGCAACATCAGTAAGAGTCTGGAAACCGCTGCCCCCAGCCCTGGCGCCTCCAAAATAGCCTCCTTAGTACATTTCACAATAAAATGCTAACTGCCTTCCATAGAGGATTTCTCATCCCCAAACTCTTCTGCTTCCTGCTAAACCAGCTCAGCCTCTGACTCCTGGATCCCTAAATAACTCCTCATCCTATTAGGCCATCTGGTTCACAGAGCCAATGATGTCTCCAGTACTGTACACCATGGCACTGCAGAGCTCGCTAGAAGCGGTTCAGGCTGAGTCTTGAGCATGCACTCCAGTGACGCCCTCAACCCTTTGATGTCCCTGCTTGCCACCCCATGGCATACCCATTTCAGCCCAGTGCTCAGCCACCAAAACAGAGCGTCCCATACTTTCAGTTGAGCCCCTTTCATGGAAAAAATATAATTTTGAATCAACAACTCAAGACATTTCATTTAGAAAATGTCAAAACAGATTTTCTCCCAACCAAAATAAATCTTTCCAAGGTTTCTTCCAGGGACAGCCACCCTGCTTTAGCTTGTGCTTTCAGCTGTCTCTTTTCCCCTCCTTTCTGTTCTCAGTTGTCTGTGTTCTGCCATCTCTCTCTCACAGACTCATACACCAACACCCCTACCCAAAACAATACTCAGCAAGAGCTCCTGGGTGGGTTCACACATTCCTTTTGTAGGTGGCTCTTATGCTTTCAGTAATGTTAGCTGAAGAGGGAGTTCACACATCTATCAATCTCACCCAATAACGTTTCACCCAGCTCATAACAGTAGCTTTTCATTCCAATATGGCAGGGCTATCTGAGATAGGTGCCGTACTGCTGGGACGCGAGACTCCCTGAGTTAAAGACAATCCAACACTGCTCTCAACTCTATCTTCTCAGCTGTGTCTTCCAAGCTGCTTATTGCCTCTTACACAATTAGCTATGCTATAGAAGCAACAGCGCTAATGTCTTTCTTCCATCCCTTTTTCCATATCTTCTGTCATGTCTACCCCCAGATAACTTGCTCTGTATGCATCTTTCCAACATTATCCTCTGCCCCAATCAGAGCATCTGTGTGATAGTGTTCCCATGTTCTGATTTTTCCTGTGAAACAGCTTTATCAGACAAACGTATTGTTCTTCCCCGAAACATTTCCCATGATGACTCTGCTTGAAGATGAGTCTTGTTTGTAGCAGATATGACTGGTGCTCAGAGTTTTAAAATTTGTCCAGGTCTACTGTAGCTCTTATTTACTTTTAGAACTATCAATGCATAATAATTTGGCTACATATTATTTTTACTCAAAACCACCGCAGGAAGATATGTCCTAGCCACTTGTTAGGATGGGTGTGGCACTCCTAGTGGGCCTCAAGAGATGTCGTCCCCCTCCCCCCCGCATCCCAGAATCCACAGTTCTACCTACCAAGATCCTACAGGATAAGTTGTCCAAGACACAAGTTGAGACATTAATACCTCCGGGACTCTTGTGCTGGGCTCTGAAATCTGCTCCCAGAGCACCAGCGTGAGAAATATTTGCTGCTACAAATTATTCATTTAATGCACTGAAACTGTTAAATTTCATGTCTTTTTCATGGGCTGAATATCAATAGCCACCAACTTCTCTCATGTGGAAATGGTTCTTTTCCCCTTCAGCACCCAGGGTTCTCCAGGAATCGAGTTAATCTGAGAGGCTGAATCCACTACTAGTGTAGTTCTCCAGTAATTAGCCACCCTGGGGACAAAGGCAATTCACTGGTCCAGATGTTAGGTCAGGTGTTTTTCAGGGCTGGGATGCAGTGGGAGTTTTAAGCTGGAATGCGCGCTGACTGCTGCTTGCCATGTGATAAACAGGGGAGAAAAACACTGCTGCTTTGGTTGATTTTTGTATTCAATTTAGTTTGCTGTTGTGATTTCAGTCAATGGCACAGTCACTCAGGGTGCATCTACACTAGTAAACTAAGTCTACTTAAGCAGGCTTAAATCGACTTAATTTACTCTGCGTCCACACTGGCATTTCCTTAAGTTGACTTAAGCAGTGTGGACCCCCTAAGTCGACCACAGGGCTCCATTCTGGCTGGGACCACTGGAGTCCCAACAAAAAGGGAAGCCTGTGCTCCCTTCTAACCAGAACCCCTGCAGGTCCTGGCAAGAAGGAAGTGGCTGCTCCCTTCTAGCCGGGACCAGCGGGGGTCCCGGGCAGAAGGGAGCCGCCCGCTTTCTTCTGGCCAGGACCGCAGGTCCCAGCAAGAAGGAAGCGGCGGCTTCCTTTTTGCCAGGACCCGAGGGGGTTCTGGCTACAAGGGAGCCCCACGGTCCCTTCTGGCCAGGACCGTGGGGACTGCTCAGTCCCGGCGAGAAGAGAGCGGGGGGCTCCCTTCTGCCCAGGACCTGAGCAGTCCCAGCCAAAGGGACCCGAGCAGTCCGGGCCAGAAGGGAGCTCCGCGCTCCCTTCTCCCAGACCACTCGGGCTTCCTGCCTCCGGGACAGCCCTCCTAGACTGGGGAGCTTCGCCTCACCCTGGACCTAACTAGTTGACTTTGAAAGTCTAGTATAGACTCTCTAAGTCGACTTAGTAAGGCCAAGTTTAAGTCAACTTAAGAGTCCTGTGTGGACTCTCTAAATCAACTTAATAAGGTCGACTTATTAAAGTTGACTTAGTAAAGTCAACCTAAATCCCTAAGTGTAGACATAGTCTCAGAGCCTTGGATGGGCATTCTGTGTGTGGTATTTTGAATAATTACAGGAATCTGAATAGCTTTTACCTGTCCACCTAAAGAGCTACTGAGGTGACCCCTTCACATCAGCAACCTAGGGGTTCCCAGCTGCCTTCCCTTTGATTGGGCCACTGAGTTTCTAGTGGCCCTTTTCTCTATATTGCCTGCAAATGTCTTTTGACCTGAGAGCCTCTTGGATGGAAGGAAGAAGTCTTCCTCATCTGCTCAAAGAAATAACATGAATAGTTTGTCCAAATGTTTCCTCCCGGTTTTAACCACTCCACCAGTGTTCACTGCTGCCATTGGTATCAGCGACTTTTAAGGGGCACAGCAGTTTCTACTCCCACATTTACAAGCCCTTTCTGAACTTCCGTTACTCAGTGATCATGAACCTGCCCTGCTGAGCCTGTCAGAAACCCCAGTCTGCCTCTGGGCATAGCCACCTCCCTACATTGATGAGTGGAGTGTAGCCACTTCTGTTTCTTCCTCACGTCGGTGCTCATGTCCATTTCCAGTTAGGTGTGCACGCGCATCTGGTGACCAGAGCCATGTCAGTACTAGTGTCTTGAGCACAGTTTCAACTGAGTCAGTTTTAGTTCAGTCCCTTTTCAGAGACCTCTTGGAACGGGTTCTACATTTTCCCAGTGTTCAAAGGGAGACATATTGGGCATTCTGGTTCAGGCTTCTCTCTAAGAGAAATGAAGGAAAATCAGTGGCAAACAGACTGCGTTCAGAGGGTCTAGGTCACTGAGAGGAGCCTCGCCCCAGGCCAGGCTACTGGATTCTAGGTAATATTTATCAGGAATCATTTTAAACAAATGTAACCTGACCCTGGGTCCAAATCCCCTAGTTCCATCTCTACAAAGACCTTGGATTTTAAAATTATTATTACATTTAATTCTGTTGAAAACAATCATTTTGTTTCAGTGCTTTGACATTGACCCAGCAACATGAACTTCCCCATGAAAGCGAGCTGCAAAAACCCTGGATTTCTACTCATGTGGGCCTTGCTCTGTTACCCTTCCTGACATGGCGAAGTCTGACATGCCGGTGAAATCAAGAGAATTATTCCTCAACATGAACAGTGGGATCAGGCCATGGTGCTTTCCAGTTAAAAAACCATCATCCATTAAGAGTAGAGGCTGGAATAGTGTTACTCCTTTTATCAGCAAGCACTAAAACACCATAGGCTAAAACAGAGCAGAACCTCCCACTATTTCCAGTGCAGCTCTGAGACCCTGGCCAGATTTTGTCCTGCTTCTGGACTAGCTGATACATTAATTATTTTCTAAAAACATTCCCTATGGGATTTGCAGCTTGCAAATGCTGCTGTCTGCCATACTGTCAGTATTAGTGGGGCATGCCTGGAGCAAGTTCTTCATCCAGTTGGTCCCCTATGGAGAGTGTGAAGAGGAATGCACAGCCTCAGATTGCAACAGCATTTCTGCTGCTCTCCCTGTAAAATGAGAGAGCCACCAGGAATCTTGGCAGAAGACAAGCTGAAATGCTGGCACTGTAATCCTGCCGGCAGAATGTCTCATCCGGGCACTCCTGCTAAGACGCTGTTGGGCACTGGACTCTGAAGGTGGTAAGGACACATTTTCTGTACTCAAAGGCTCTATTTCTGCTGCTTATAGTCAGAATAAGTCATATAAAAAGAGGTCTGTATGTATTCTTTGCATCACTCGCCTAGTTCATCTGCTGTCAGAACAGCGTATTGTCTCGTTAGGAAAATCTCCATTACGAGGAGAGTCCCAAACTGGTGGGGTGAGACCAGAGTGGGAAACATCAACTGATTTTAGAGGAAAATAAATTCATGCTCATAACTAATGAGAGACTTCAACTAATCCTTCTGGCTGAAGGGCAGTTTGGGCCAGTCATTGTTCTGGTTTAGGGCACATGAAGCCCTACACATCCCACTGAGTGTGTAACTGTTGAACCCTTGCTTGCGTCAACAGGGCAGAGCATGGAGGGCACTCTGCTTTCACTCTGCCTTGGCTCCACTGATGATGGATTTTCATGTGAACAATGTTCTCTGTCTCCAGTTCTGACCTCTGAGGAGTCTCCCCTTGTGAGCCACAGAGTGAGAGGCAGTGATGCACCAGAAGGGGTCTGGGGCACCTTTCTGAACATTAGAGAGGGAGGTAAAAAAATTCCAGCTACCTGATTTTTAGGCTGGTCAGAGTTTCCTGGTTAATCAAACTTCTCCTATCTCTACAGTAAACACCAAGGGAAGCTCTCCAGACAGTGTGTCCTAGAGGAAGAGGATGAAGTTCCAAAACACCCTTATCATCACACACCAGCCCAGCTGATGGGCTCTGGTTACAGAACAGGTGAGTGAGAAGCCTTTGGGTAGAAGAGGGGGTGCAGCGGGGGATGAGGGAGAAGGAAAGGGACAGTGAGGTGACAAGGAGCGAGAAGGACAACAGTACAATATTAGCACAGCAGGTGCTGGCAACTGGCTTCTAGAAAAAGAGAGACTAGGAGCCCTGTTCCTTCCCTGACCCCCATCTGCGAGAGAAGGAAAGAGATCCCAGGATGAAGAAAGCGTAGTTCAGCTGTGATTCTGATGGTGGATGCTGTTAATGGATAGCTCCCCCACACTGCAACTTGTCCAGCCTTTAACCTGCTCTTGGTCAGAGCAAATTATAGACATTAGAGCAAAAACAGCAGGCCAGTTCATCAGGGTACATCAGTCCCTTCAATATGTTTTCTAACGATTCCTGCAGTCTAGTTTTCAGTGTCGCAGACTAGGCTACACGGTTGGCGGCACCTCCAACAGTGTAGCACTGATTGTGCGGGTTTGATTGAGCGTCTATAAAGACATGCTCAATCAAACCCAGAATTAGAGGAAGGTCGATTTGTTAAGATCAACCCAGCAAGTAGCGTAGTAATGATTTGACGGAAGGCATTCCCATTGACTCAGCACTGTGAGGAGCCTGCGGTGAGTAGGCATTAGGCAGTTGAAGGGAGATACACAAGGTACTTTAAATACTTTGTGTATCACCATTCGATTGCTCCCAAAATCTCCCCCTGCAGTGTAGACCAGGCAGCAAGCAATAGGGGTCTTATCACTTCCGAGGGAGACTCATTCACAGCCTGTAGGCAGCATCTCCTGGTTCCTTTCTGTGACTTCATATCATTATATTCATTGTGTCATCAAAGAGGTGTAATGCCCAGGCCACTGAGTCACCACTTTGCCAAGCTAGATTTATCTCTTCCCCTCTAAATTAGTCTTTCTGGCTTTGCTC
Organism: Pelusios castaneus; assembly: GCA_007922175.1. Taxonomy (NCBI): domain Eukaryota; kingdom Metazoa; phylum Chordata; order Testudines; family Pelomedusidae; genus Pelusios; species Pelusios castaneus. The sequence goes on from ML685815.1 coordinate 8,259,584, forward strand.
CCTTCAGAATTCCCTCCAGTTTGTCACTACTTTCTGGAAGGTATTGCCCCGTACTGAGTTGAATATTTCATTTGACGCCACACTGAAGTTGCATAGGACTCCTGGCCTTACAGTTCAAGAAGGATGCTTCATGAATTCATCATTTCCAAAGCCAGAAGGAACCACTGTGATCATCTAGTCTGACTTTCTGCATGACACAGGCCACAGAACTTCTGTAAAGTCATACCCTTTTGGACTAGAACTGATTTGTTAGAAAAACATCCCATTTTGATTTAAAAATTGACCATGACAGAAAAATCCACCACAGCCCTTGTAAGGTCTTTCTATAGGTAATTGCCCTCATTGTTAAAGATGGGCACCTAATTTCCAGCTGAGTTTGTCTAGCTTCACCTTCCAGCCATAGATCTTGTTACATCTCTTGTCTGCTAGACTGAAGAGCTCATTATTAACTTGATGTCAATAAACTGGAGAGGGTTCAGCGAAGAGACACAAGAATGATTAAGGGATCAGTAACATGCTTTATAGGGCCAAGGAGCTCTATCTATTTAGCTTAACAAAGAAAACATTAAAGGGTGACTCAGTCACAGAACCTGCTTGAAGAACCAAAATTGGATAATGGGAATAAGGCATACTAAGGTGCAATTTCTGAACAATGAGGATGACTAATCATTGGAACAACTTACCCAGGGCTGTGGTGGATTTTCCATCATGGGCCACTTTTAAATCAGGATTGGACGTTTTTCCCCAAAAAGATCTGGTCTAGTTTGAACAGAAATTAATTTGGGTCTGTGTTATACAGGAAGTCAGATAAGATAACTACAGTGGGCCCTCCAGCCCTATGTTCTATGAATGCTCTATGACTTCAGGCTTTTGTGTGTGACAGATATCAAACCTGCTTTCTTTTTCCTCTTTATCCCAATGTAAACTCATATCTAATTGGTTGCCAACTATCAATGTAGGCATCTCTCAGCTATTACTCATGACAGACTCTCTGCTTCCCATTGGGTGTGTGTATTCCAAATTATTTCTGCCCTCCCACCCCCAACAGATTATTTACATTTTTGCAAGATGCATCTCATTTTATTAGTTTTTTCCCATGGTTCTCCTCTTGCTCGTCCCCTTGGATTGTTTGTTGCCCACACATACAAAATAAAAATTAGGTATTGCATGCTGTATACTCAACCACTCTTTCTTGCTGAAACAGTTAAGAACTTAAAAGCCTCTGTAGTGCAAATGGTGCAGCAGATTTGGGAGTAACCCGTTAACTGCATCTATTTTAAACCTTTCTCAGGGATGTGCCTTTATGGCCATTATGGACCAATGTTTTCTCAAGATCAATTACCTTTGCATCAGCACTTACCAGCTGACGCACAGCCTGAGACCAGAAATAGTATGTTGATACAGAGTGACTCTTGTCCTCCATGTATGGCAGCAAATCACAAACTGAGAAGAAATTAGTTTTCCATTCCCCTCTCATTAATGTTCCACTTTGATCCTGATAATCCATCATGCTCTATGAGATCCTCCGTTCAATGACACAGATCAGCACAGCAAAACACATGGGACTAGGGTGAATTTTCTAAAGGTGCCATTTAAAGTAAATACCTTGACTGAGATTTTCAGTTAAAGTTAGGAAAACCATGGTATATTTTCCAAGTTTAAAATTAGAATGGATTTCTTCTAAAATAATTGCATTTTGAAAAATAAAAGAGCCTAAAATTTTCCAAGAGTATTTCAAGATCATTTTAGAGTGAAGTCACATATCTGTCTGTTCCTCAACTCCAGATGCTCACTGAAACTTTATCCAAAGTTAATATGAATTAATTTGTCTTCAAATAATATTCCCTAAACTGTAATCAATATCTTTTCTCTTCAACTAATTAAATAAACATACCCCTGAAATGAGAACTATTCCTCCACTATGAATGTTTACAGATTCCCAACAACAACATACACAGAACACTCTGAGATTAACATTTCTTGGGAACATACATCCCTATTATTTGGGATAATCAGGCACAGCGATACATTGACAGCCTTCCACAAATAAAAGTATTGGTACCATTCAGAACTGAAATCTGGCTTTCAAATATTGTCGCTGGTGTCTAAATATATATAAACTTCATCATTGCCTTGTTGCTACATTTTTCCTTAGACAAAAAGTAAACTTTTAGATTCAGCGGAAACAGCAAAATGAGAAAAAAACTTGTATAAAGTCTCTGAAAGAGAGCACAGTGTGTGTAACTCACTCTGTTATGGCAGCCATGTCCATACAGACCAGCTAGTGTGTGCCTACTTTTCGCTTAAAGGCTCAGTTCATAGAATATAGCTTTATAGTTACACAGCTAAATACACTAGGTGTCAATTCTTCTTAAACAAATTCAGGAGCAGCCCTATAAATTTCACAGCTAGACATGAAAGCTAAATCTAATGTAATTTCAAGGTTTGGAAAACATGTTTTACAATAAAAGCTAAAGAGACATAATCTAATTATTTTATAAAAATTTGCACTTTTAAATTTACACTTTTAAAGACTAACAAATTTAGTTATCATATGAGCTGTCATGGGCACAATCCCACTTCATCAGATGCATGAAATGAAACATGTGGCATGTTAGCTGTAAATATACAAATACAGAGAAGGGTGGGTTACAAGGTTAATTCAAACAGAATTAGAAATCTAGCCATCTATCCCGCTGGAGCTGTTTGAATTAACCTTGTGACCCACCCTTCTCTGTATTTGTATATTTACAGCTAACATGCCACATGTTTCATTTCATGCATCTGATGAAGTGGGATTGTGCCTAGCCATGAAAGTTCATGCGATAAATAAATTTGTTAGTCTTTAAAAGTACCACAGGACTCCTTGATTGTTTTACCTAGGAAGATGATATTTGACATGAGAGGCCTCTTTAATCTAGCCGACTAAGGCAAGATTCACTAACAGGAAGCTGAAGTCACCAAAGTGCACACCTGGAAATAAGATGCAAATTTTTAACAATGAATGTAATTAACCATCAAATGGATTATCAACGGATGTAGTAAATTCTCCATTACTTGGAGTCCAGTACTAATACAAATAAGGGGCATTTTTATAATATAATTTGATTTGTACTTTGAGTAATTTTCCTGTTATCTCCCGAACAAATGCTTTAGCAAGGCTAGGAGGCAATGTTCTCTCTATTTTAGGCAGGAATGGGAAGGCAGTGTTTCCAAATTTTTTTTAAAATTGCTAAAGCAGAGCATGGCTCAGAAAAAGTTGAGAACCCCTGAACTAGAGCACAGTCTTTGGTAGAACAGCCAATCTTAATTTAAAAGTTGCCACTGATGAAGAATCCACCACAACCCTTGTCCTCAGAGGCTGCCTACCTGGTCAGGTCCCTTTCAAAATCTGGCTGGCAAAGAGCAGTAGCTAGAGCTCTCAGCTAAAAGGTGGGAGACCCAGGTTCAGTTACCAGCTGGGGCAGAAGAGGAGAAAAGATTTGGGCAGGTGTCACCCACATATCTGAGGTGAGTGTTCTAACCATTGAGTGGTGGGACACTGATACAGGGGCTCCCTCAATTCCTCCTGTTGGTGTAAGTCCACTGTGGATAAATAATGAAAGAGAAGGAGAAAATAACTCTGTAGTGTGTGCAACTAGGAGGTGGGAGACCAACAGGCCTGTCCCAGTGACTCTTTAATTGTTTATCCACAATGGCACTGCTTGAGCAGAAAGATTATAATCTCACAGCACGCACTCCTATGACCCCCCATTCCAGTCCTTTATTTCTTCAGCAGAAGAGGGATTGAACCTGCATTTCCTAGATGCTAGGCGAGCATGCGAACCAGTGAGCCAAATGTTATAAAGTGGGCTCCTTGGCCAGGCATTTGTGTGGAGCTAGACACGCTCCTAGTTTGTTCTCACAGCCTCAACTGCTTAACTCCAAGAAGTCATTCCCATTCGGGAATCACTAGCAGACACTGGCACTCCCCAGACAGGCAGGACAAAGAGGTGTCCGTGATGTGAGTGTAATTTGTGTTCTAGAGGAAAAGCTTTGTCAAGGAAGAAGGTTTTGCAGCCTTAACCAATGTCTGTTTCTCAACTGGAAGCCCTGCTGAGGTTCATGTGTTGTTTCAAAACTACATCTTGGAGATGGCCAAAATTTTTGCTGAGTGCATTCTTGGTGCTGCTGCTATCAAAAGGCATGTTATTACTTCTATTTATGTAATAGCTGTCTCTGCTGTGCAATTACCGGGATCATTCAGCTAACAGTCTATAGGCCAGTGATTTGAGCCTACCCAGCGATTATGCTATTTTATGTTTTTTGAAGTAAACAGACTTGTACATCATCCAGTTATGTATTTAAAACTTAAATCGCTGCCGCACTGAATTAGATGACCTCATTGCCCCTAGAACTTTGGGGGGAGTTGAGCAGCAAGACCCCGAGGAGCTGAGCCGGGTAACTCCCTAGCATATAGGCTACTAGGATCTGGCAATTTGAATGGGAAAGCTGATGCACCCAACGTGGTGCTAGACAACACTGTGGTTGTCAAAGCTCCTCAGAGACAAGGATAAAAATAGCTAATTTGGAGGAAAGATTTCAGCTAATATGTAAAAAAAACTTGCTAATTTCAGCCCAGTGAAGTGGGACAGAGCCCTGTGGCCACAGCAATCAGGTTGAGATGAGCCACAGACCATCTCTGAGTCACAGCAGATCCTGAAGAATCATCTCACCCTTAAGCTTGTTAGTACATATCGATCTCCATGGGCCAAACCAAGAGGGGTTACTGAGGATCCCTCTTGAAAAGTGTGAGCCGAGAAAGAGGCCATGATGGACGTAAGTAATAAGAAAAAGCTGGAATTTGAAAGCCTTGGGTTCAAAAACAGCAACAAGAAGGACCAAATTCTCTGCTGCCTGTGTGACTCCTTTGAATTCAGTGGGTCATAGAGTTTGTCTACACTGTCCAACTGCTCAGACTATAGTGGGGTGGGCAATGGGAGTCCAAATTAAAAGGTTCGCAGTTCACATTAACATAGTCCTCTTCAAACAGGATTACAGTAGTGTGAACTAGGAAACAGTTAGCTCATGTCCATGTGGGGTGGTTACAGTGTAACAGAATCATAGAATAACAGGGATGGAAGGGACCTCACGAGGTCATCTAGTCCAACCCCCTGCTAAAAAGCAGGACCACTCCCATTAAATCACCCCAGCCAGGGTTTTGTCTAACTGGGCCTTAAATATCTCCAAAGATGGAGATTCCACCACCTCCCTAGGTAGCCCATTCCAATGCTTCACCATCCTCCTAGTGAGAAAGTTTTTCCTAATATCCAACCTTGACCTCCCCAGCTGTAATTTGAAACCATTGCTCCTTGTTCTGTCCTCTGTTACCATCGAGAACAGCCTAGCTCACTCCTCTTTGGAGCAACCCTTCAAGTAGTTGAAGGTTGCTATCAAATCTCCCCTCAGTCTTCTCTTCTGTAGACGATATAAGCCTAGTTCCTTCAGTCTCTCCTCATAAGTCATGTGCTCCAGCCCCCTAATCATTTTTGTTGCCCTCCGCTGGACTCTTTCTAATTTGTCCACATCCTTTCTGTAGTGGAGAGCCCAAAACTGGACACAGTATTCCAGATGCGGCCTGACCAGTGCCGAATAGAGGGGAATTATCACATCCCTCGATCTGCTGGCAATACTCCTACTGATGCAGCCTAATGTGCCATTGGCCTTTTTGGCACCAAGAGCACACTGTTGGTTCATATCCAGCTTCCCGTCCACCATAACCCCCAGGTCCTTTTCTACAGTGCTGATACTTAGCCGATCGGTCCCCATCCTGTAGCAGTGCATGGGATTTGGTAATGCTTTGGTGCACACTCTTATTCATACCCCCAGGAATCTGAACTGTCGGCCAACATAAGCCTAGTCATAGTCCCTGGCGGGACTCTAATGAGTACATTGGAGTTACACAAAAGAGGAATCTATGGTGAGATTTGCAAATCTCTGGCATTAGATATCCAACTTCCATTGGCTGTTGATGGAATCAGGGTGCTAACTCCTCTTCTCACCCATTTCAAAATTCTGGATTTAGTCAATGAAATGCTCCTTAACTGAATATCTATTAATAGAATAAGGTGCTGGAAGAATACAGTCCGTAATGTCTGATATTGCATGATGCATCCCTGCTAACATGTCCTTAGGGTCCAGGTTACAGATGGCACTGTGGGAGCCCACAGCTAGTATCATGATAGAAGAGGATTAGAGGTGACGCTGAGATTGGTTCTTGGGGATCTCACTCAAATGTGAGGCAATTATCACATTAGAAAAGGAGTCAGTGCCCACTTCCTGTGGTTCCCTCCATGTCCCATGGGGCAGAGAGTTAGTGCTAGACTTATTGCTTCCTACAGATCAAGTGACAGTGCTGAGCCTCCATCACTGGTTCAATCCTATATTTATGCCTTAAAAATAGCCCTCAATACAAAACTTGACTAATAAGGCACCCCTGAAACAATTCTTCTGGTCACCCTGCATACGTTCCTCTCATTCTCCCCCCCACACTCTCCATATTCCTGTCACCATCATCTGCATCCTTCCTCCTACTCCCATGTTCCTGTCACCCTCACCTGCATCTTCCCTCCCACCTTCCTCTCATTGTCACTCTCATCCTCCCACCCACCCCCACCTTCCTGTCACCCGCACCCTCCCATCCCATCCCCCACCTTCCTGTTACCACCATATTTTAACAGTTTCTTAGATGGCAGGTAACAAAGATGACATTTATGGAGAAAAGAGAAGAAATTAGTTGAGATGGGCTGGAGTTAACATCTGACCCCATTTCCTAGAAGACAAAACAAGATGAAAGTCACACGAAAGGAGAAAAGAACAGCAAAGACAGAGAGTGCAGCATCTCAGTTGCCAACTCTCACTTTCAACTTCAGTGCTGGAAAAACACAGGCCCAACACACAGCTTTATCAGCCACTTCCAGAGGTGGCAAACTTGTACCCGCATCAGGCTGTTCGGTGTATTGCTTTTAGCTGCCTCCTTCTGGTCACAGGCTTACAGCAGTGTTGCAAAATATGCAGTGTTGTGCAGCTAAGCCAGATTTATTAGCCAAGAAAAAAGGAGGAAAAGGACATATTTGGGGTGAGGGGAGACATAGTTTCCCATCCCAGGTAGTGGTAGGGATTTAGCTGAAACAAGTAGAGGTGGCAGCGTCATCTGAATCCCTCTTTCTGGCCCAGGCTGGTCAGGACATCTGCCATCTCTCAGATTAGGATAAAGTCAGGGTGGCAGCCGTGATGGTGAAGCTCACTCGCACAGCCCATTTTCTCCCAAAATATCTCTCTCTCTCTCTCTCTTTTTTTTTTTTTTAAGAATGCACAAGGGGGTGATGGGTGGAAAAGTCCATCCCCTCAGGATTTTGTTTATCAACAGGCCTAATTTCCCACATACCAGTTTTGGTTGATTGATTTCTGGTCTCCCACTGCTCTTGTTGACCAGGCATGATCTTAACACAGTTCTTTATCAGGAGGTGTTTTTGTTTGGACTAATTCAGTCGATCTGTCTCCCTTTTGTACCTTTTCCCATCAACATTTGTTGGGACAGGTCAGTGTGCCACTTTATGGGTGTTCAGTCATTTTACAGGTGAGCTCACAAGTAGGGTAAATTTGTAGGCCCTGTTGCCTCAAAAGGATGTTCACAAGACACCCCTGAGCCTGTGTGTTTTTCCAAAGTCTTCCAGCTCCTAGAGGACCTCACTGTCCAAAGCACCCCAAACACAGCAGTGTTGGAATGGCCAAGTTTGGCTCCATACATTTATACAGTATTTCAAAAATATACATCAATATTCCTCCTGAAGATAAGTAAACATTTGCATTTTGGGTCACTGGCAAATTAACTACTTCTTAGAGAGGTCTTAGTGTAGCTTCACTGGGATAAAGCACATAATTCACTCAGATCAAGCATTTCCCTGTTCCTCACAACCCCTCGTCTTCTGGACTCATGGCCAGAGCTGGTGAGAACCGATTTTCCCAGAATGTTTTTTCTGTTAAAATTGCTGTTTTCATTGCAATTGAAATGTGTCACATAACATGTTAATTTGGGATGAAAATTCCCACAAGAAAATTTTATAGAAATTCCATTTTGTGGGAAATGTTGAATAATTTGTTTTGTTCAGAATAAACAGGAATTTAGGAATGCTGAAATTTCCTGCAAACTGAAAATTCCACATTTCAACCAGCCCTACTCTTAACTACCCCTCCAGTACCCTTAGAGGAGATTTGTGTAAAATATCTCTCTCCACAGGGAGAGGAAAAAGTAATAAGGGCAGTAAAGCATGGCAGTGGGAGAGCTTGGACTTTAAGACAATATGAACAATCAATAATAATTACATCAGGATTGCTTTCCTTACTGGAACGTTGCACAGAACGACTGTTTTCTTTTTTAATCTGCACTACTAGATGCCTAGAGTCAGCAAAACCCTCAGCCATGAAAATCCTATTATAAATGCAGTTCCAGAGTGTCTGTTGGCAGCTCATGTAATAATTCCTGCCTTTAGATCTTAAATAGCAAGGGCAAAGCCAGTGGCCATTACCAATCTTTGGGCAGAACCGCATTATATAGTGATGTTTGAAGAAGAATTTCTGGTTAGACTGTGCAACCTCTATTAGTAATAATGATAAACCTAGATTCCAGTATGCTATAAATTAGTTTTCTTGGAAGAGATTTGTTTTTCCTGCACCTAAGATTTTATTTTCATGTATACTATGACAATTTTTTCAGGAATAAAAATCATTTTAATATTGCATGAAATATTATTTTTCTTGATTATATAAAAATCAGCCCATACACCTTCACCCACCTCTGTGCTGCTAGGGAATGTTCTTGCCATTAATTCAAGGGACCCTTGGTACCCCAGCCCCAGTTTCATGGAGCTGAGCTGCCACTCAGGCAGGGGGATCTATAGAAACCAATAGTCTCTGCTGTAAACAATTTCTAATGTTACAGAAATGGAAAATGCCATTTGTTCCAGATACCTATATTCTAAGAAGCTACTCTCAGTCATTAGTTTGGTGCCAGGTTTTATTTCCTTTTTTTGAATATTTAGAGGTAGCTTTTGTCTACAGGTGGGTTATATTCCTATCTACTTGAAGGCTTCTTTGTCACAGTCACAGTCTATGATTTCCTAAAAATGTGCGTCCTCTTAATGTAGCCTGCTCTTGGATCTGAATATCGTGTGCTCAGGAATTAAGTCAAATTCCTGTACTAAATTAAAAGCAACTTCTCCCAAAATAACTGACTTCATGATATACTTATCCTTGTTAGCTCGCTTTTTAGCTATCTCACCATAAATCCCTTATTTTGCTAGGATTTGTAGAAGTTCCTCTATATTTATGCTTTTTACCTGAGTGTTTAATGCAACAGTTTAATGTGGGTAATGGCCCCAAGTAGGGTCGCTTTATCAGGAGATGGGGTCACGGCAATCCTGAGCATGCAGAGGACACTATTTTACAAAACAGCTTCCTCTCCACAATGTGACCTCACACACACTGACTGTATGCTCCACAAAATAGCGGCCTCCATGCTGCCTGACTTTGCATACACCGTTTGACTGTGGGGTCATGCAGTCCAGAGGATGCCATTTGGTAAAGCAAAATGGCCTCCTCCTTGAGGCATGACTTTGCATGTACAGTGGGTGTCAGGCCACACTGCAGGGAGGACTCCATTTTTAAATTGCAACTTCCCTGCTGTGTGGGGCAGTGGGAAACAACATGTCTGAAAATGAGGTCATGGGCTGTCTACACTTACCAAAGTTAGTTCGAATTAGTTAATTCGAACTAACTAATTCGAACTAATTTTAATTAGTTCGAATTAACTTAATTCAAACTAGCAAATTTTAGTTCGAACTAAGCAAGTGCCATGCATGGCACTTGCTTAGTTCGAATTAGTCAATTGCATTGAGCTCAATGTGCCGGTTAGTTCGAACTAACATGGCCATCTTGGGTTAATTCGAACTAACTAGTTTGAATTAACCCTTACTTCGAAAAGTATAATCGAATTTATTAGTTCGAATTAAGGAAGCCCTTAATTTGAACTAATGAAAGCCTAGTGTAGCCAAGGCTTAGGTCAGTTTGAATTAAGCTTCCTTAATTCGAACTAACTTGCCAGTGTAGACATAGCCATGGAAGGAAAAGGTTTGGAACCACTGGTTTAATGAGTATCTCCTTGGCCAAGGGCTCAAATGATAACCATGAAGCAAATAGGGAGCCTTTTTGTATGGATCCCTTCAGAAGCTAAAAGGTTTTGAGTTTATTATCTACTTGGCGTGTACAATAGGGGCTGAAGAGAAGGGTTACCTCTATGACATGCACTCATCTGTGAATCTAGTGTATAGCTGCATTGTGAATCATTCCTTGGACGTATGTGTCTTGGGCTTAGTGTCAGTGCACTGGTTGTGGTTATAGCTTCCTTCCTCAGTCTCACAAAACACCCTGTGAGGACATCTGCCCTCTCCAGTATCTTTGGTTTGGGAGGGCAGAAGGGTCTAGTGGTCTGGGGAGAGCTTTGGGGCTAGACTGATCCACAAACACATGTATCTGCATCTTTTGGTACCTGGAGCTTGGACTGCAGCCCAAGCCTGAATGTCTACACTGCGATTTCACAGCCTGAGCCCAGGACTGAGATGGGAAAGCTGTAGGTGTTTAATTGCAGTGGAGACATACGCCAGGGGAAAATGGCTGCACAGTAGCAGATTGTGTTTACCTTTGTTTACTGGAGGTTAGCTTTTCTCTCCTTGAAGTGGATACACAGCTCTCAGTTTTGTGAGCATATGGAAAACAGCCTGGATCCAGTCTTGGCCAGATTCTGCACGGACAGTGAGCCTCCTTCCATTGACTTCAACAGGGTCACTCCTGATTTACACTGTTGCGAGTGAGAATACTGTCAGGCCCGTTGCTAATTTACATCATCATTTCAGCTAGGAAAGGAACTATTAACTTGTAAATCTCTCCAGGATAAGAATAGAATCTGCCATTTTAGGGCATGGCACAGTTGCCAACATCTTGACATCATGGCACATTTCGGTGTGATACAGGAGGCCATCTAGCCCCTGTGGAATGTCTTACATGTTTATTAGAGGAACAGTGTCACCAGCGCAAGCAGACACGATCCCACTCAGGAGTCTTGTAAGGGGCAGTTATTTTTAGCCCTCAAGCAAGGCTTTTGCAGAGAGTGTGAACACAGGCCAGTCACCCCTCCGAGCAGGCCAGCATCCAAGCCCTAAGTATGGCAACTCGCCTCAGCATTGCTCAGCCGTTCCCTAACAGGCACCTCTTTGCGGCAGACCTGATTCTGGCTTTGCAAAGCAAGGTAAGAACATGGCTCTGCTTTTGTTTCATTCTGGCCCATGCACAAGAATTTCTGATGGCGAGTCTGCTACGGAACCCCAAGAATGCACAGATGCCCTGCCCCAGCTGGCTGAAGGGGAGTGAATCAGGCCCGGATTTGGCTTCCCTTCGAGACGTAAGGTTAATGGAGGTGTTGGTGAGCTGAGTCCTCCCACTGCAGCAGGAGTTAGAAGCTAGCATGTAAGTCTGTGAATTTGAATGGGAGTCAAGGCCTCCCATCCTCAAGCCTGTACCTTTGCTTTGCTTCAGGCTGATGCTGCCTGATATCCGCCCATCTCTGGACTCAGAGATGCTTAGCTACGTCTGTGCTCCCCTTGCTACATCACAGTAAAACCTCTGGAACTATGATGTAACCAGGAACCGTGTGATTTAATTGATGTGAACACAAGGTTATTCTGGGACTAAGCTATCATAAAAAAACAGAGATGGAAAAGATCTGCCAGGCTGCAGTAGTCTCTTCTCTGCCACTTCAGGATTGTTCCCTACTGTACGTTTGCTAGCACTGTCTCCATTTTTCATTCAAATATCCCAAATCCTCCCAGCAATTCTCCTAGGAGACTAATGCATTATCTGGTACAGTGCTACTTATACTGAACCTACACAGAAAAACAACATCTGCCAGATTCCCACCATGAACCTGGCTTTGCCAGACAGCAAGCACAGGCATGAGCTTTAGAAACCACTTAAAACAATTATTTTTATGTCCTGTAGTGAAGTCCTTTAGCTGTTTCCAATTTTGCCACAGCTGCTTGAGGCTGCATCATTCTGCAACATCTGTAAAAGCAGCATGGCATGGTCCAAGGGAATTGCATTTCCTTCCTCTGGAGTCAGTTTCTTTAAATGATTATTTATACATTATAGCAATTGCCTGGGGCCTGAGGGCCACTTCAGCCCAACTCATTGGCGTTATCTGGCCTCTCATGAGGCACCCTCAAGCACCTAGAGTCAAACCTTTGCCAGGCAGAGGACTGGGCAAGAAAAGCATTATTTAAAAGACTTGTTCCTGTGCCTGACAGCCTGGCTAGCAAATGTTCTGTGCTCCTCTCTAGTCTGACTTTGCCGTGGCCAGCCCTTGTAACAGCAACCCTTTCTCCTCTGTGTGTAGTTGTGTTTCCCATTCACAGGTGCCCACCTAATAAATGCACACAGGAAATTTAAGATGATATTCTACGGAGCTGAATTGGGATTGTGGATCTTTCTGGCCAAGGCACCAAGCTTTCTATTCCTTTCCTCATTTCATTTTTACTGACATGTTAAATAAGCACATGCCAGCAACAAGCAGCATGCAAATACATGCATCTCATCTCTGGCAAAGCCAAAAAGAGCCATTCCTCTCCATGGCCACCAGAGGTCACACTTCCCGGTGTCATTTATTACGTGTTCAGCCAGAATGCGGTTACCAACCACAGTCCATTAGTTAGAATTCTCACTATAATTAGACCCATTACAATGGAGACCCTGAGTAGTTTTTATCTTCCCCCCCCCCCCCCCCCCTTCTTGTATCACCTCCAGCCTGGTTCAGAGACACAGGCAGGAGAAAAATGGGAAGGAACTTTACAGCCCAGTAACCCCAATGCACCCAGGGCAACATTTGGACAATACAGAGCACTGGTACATATTTGATCTCACCAGAGAAATGGGTCCCTCCTGGATCGGGGAGTTATACTGAACACTAAATTGTGCTGCCCAACCACTATCTCATCCTCTACACTGTGCTAAACTCCATGCCCCAGGACTGTATGCTGCAGCCAGGCACAGTGACAGACCAGGGAATCTTTCATAACAAAACCACTTCATCACAGTCAAAAAGAGGGTAGGAAGTAGCAGTAAGGGCAAGAGAGCCTTAACAAAGGGAGCCCGCTGAGAGTAAAAGACAAAATTTGCATTGTGCATCTTTCAGGCATGGAATCAAGGGCCTGAGGAATTTGTCTCAATAACAAAAATATGGGGGCTTTCTGCTTGTGTTCTACATTAGAGTTTCAGGTTGTGTCCACACTGCCTTTCCTGGGCATCACTGTGTATGCCAGGAGAGCCAGTGGGACTGAGGCCACACAAGTGCCAGGGTCATGAAAGCACGCATGTGATGGGGGAAAGGATTTTTAGCTCATCTATTTACAAGTCTTTGCTTTTGTTGTTACCTATTTATCTGAAATGTTTAAGAAACACTGAGGACGAAAACTTTGCATTAAAGATTCAACACCTCCTGCCATTTCGGGTATGGGCTGAGAAATTTCCGACTTAGTTCTTGGGTCTTTCAAAGAGGCCTCCAGCAAAAAGAGGAAGGCATGATGATGTTGCTGCTTTTTCTACAAAAAAAAGGACAAATGTTTAAAAAATCTGTGTGATAAAGAAGCCAATGAGAGTGCAAACCCGTCCTTTTTTCTAAGCTTGGTTACTTGTCAGTGCACATTTTACAAGAGACGAAAGGAAATGGACTCTCCCATCAGATAAATAAACTTTCAACCTTCCGAGCCTGGAAATATAGACAGAAAGTCAAACCTTGTGTAACATCAACAGACCATGGTCATCAGTGAGTGACGGGATTGATCCTGGGACCTATGAAGCTTAGTGCATGAGCCCTGTGCTTCTTAGCAAGGCTGTAGCAGACTTGTCCATCGCTAGGTAGGCAAGATGCCACAGGAGGGGACAAAGTGCCACACCAAGCTGGCATGGGTTATACTTGCACTTCTACTTTGGGGAATAATACACTGGGCCACTGAGCTCCAGAGTAGAGAACTCTCCTGGTGGCACTCTGTTCCCAGCCTCAAAGTGATGTGCTTAGGGAAAGCCGGGAGTTGTCTGGCAATTGTCCCACAGAACAATTCTGTCAGGGAATGCGGATTTGACTAAATCAATATTTTGGGGTAACACAGATTTCGCTGAAATTTTCAATTAAAAATTACTGAAACTGTTCACTTAGATAAGGTTGGAGTGCTTTTTATATTATAATTATATTATATTAATAAAATCAAAATGAAGTGCTTCAATGTCTCTGAAACAAAGGGTTTTGTTGAGACAAAGCCAGTGAGGGTGGTAATATCTTTTATTGGACCACCCTCTTCTGGTGAGAGAGACAAGCTTTTGAGCCACACAGAGCTCTTCTTTAGATCTGGGAAAGGGACTCCCAGTATCACAGCACAATGCAAGGTGGAACAGATTGTTCACTTCAGTATTCTAAAGACAATGGGGGTTAGTTGGTTACAGATTGTTCTAACAAACCATAAATCTAGTATCTCTGGTCAGTCTGCAATTTTTAGTGTCCAGTGGGGGGTGAATTTAAGCTATCAGGCTCCTCTTTTGAAAGTGTGGTGCAGGTTTCCTTTAAGGATGATCTCTTTGTGAAAAGTGGTCACCCACAGGTGATGGAATGTCTTTGTCTTTTATCATTTTCCTACCCCAGTTCACTCAAGACAAGAACATCATGACTGTCTAGTTGCATCCATATATTAGGGCAGCTAATGCACAGGATTAGGTACACAACATGTCATTGGCATGTGTCAAATCAATGGATATCTCATCAACATAAGTTGGTCCAAAAAGAGCCATTACCTCACTCACCCTTGTCTAATAACCTGGGACTAACACAGCTACAACACCCCTTTTTTGTTAAGGTCATTTTGATCTTACCTAAATTAAATTTTTCACAAATGCCCTTTAGCAGGATGTTTCAAAACCTGGACTTTTCATTCCAATCTGGGATGAAAGGAAGTTTCAAAGTGCTATTTCCTGCAAAATGGGAATCCTGGGCTTTGACCAGCCCTAGAGCACATTATAATAATCCAACAGGATAATTAAAGGTGTAGAAGGCCGAGGACTGGCAAGCCTCAACTGCAGGGAGACATTTAGGCTATGTCTACACTTAAAAAGTTAGGTCGAGTTTATGAAGTCGACTTAATAAGGTCAACTTTAAGTCAACTTAAAGTGGACCTTATTAAGTCGACTTAACAAAAGTCGACTTAACTTTTCAAGTGTAGATGTGGCCCCTTTTTGGCCTTATTAAGTCGACTTAATGTTTTAAGTTGACTTAAAAAGGTCCAACTAGGCACTACTCCGTGTCTCCACTGACTTAAGTCAACTTAATATAGTCGACTTACGTGCTAGTTCGAATTAAAACGAGGTGTTATTAATTTGAACTAGCTTTTCCTTAATTCGACTTAAGGAGCAGCTTAAGTTGAATTAAGGAAAGCCCAATGGAGTAAATTTAAGCCTCCTTAAGTCGACTTAATTTCTAAGTGCAGACGCACCCTAAGTGACAAAAAATGCCCTCTGACTGCCTACCAAGGAACTAGAGTGCGGACACAGCTGTCTCTCCACAGCTCTCGTGGGTTTTATGGTTGCCAGAAGTGAGAGTCTCTAAAGGTTATCGGAAAGAGAAATGTACGCTGAGATTTCCACCACTTGCCACCTGGCCGTAAGTCTCTCGCCCCTTAAAACCTCTGGGCTCCCAAAGAACCACCTCTTCTCACTCATTCATACAGAAGTGAGTAGCTGCAGAGGTTTGCGTTCTCACATCACTCTGCTGATCACTCTGTTCCAATGCTGCTGTGTAGATGAGGCACCACTGTGGAGCCAGGTAGGCTAAGCAGTAGTGTGGCTAAATCTCTTTAAATACATGACCGTATAGAACTATCTTGGCAATACTAGTGTCCCTTTCAGCACCAAAGCCGTGAGGGCTCTCTCCTCACAGACTGCACCTACATGGCTGTCTGATGGAGGGATGCAACAGTGACACAATTAAATGAATTCTACCTGCAAAAACCTGGTACTCTCCCAAGAGGTCAGTCTCATACCGTAAATAACTGCTTCATTGGCACACACATCAGCAGAGACAGAAAACTGATTATGTCTGTAAGCAAAAGGAGCTTTATTTTCCATAAAGGTAAGAGAGGGATGACCACCCAGCAGCTACAAACAGTCAGGAACAGGGGAAATACACATGCTGCATATTTCCTGAAGGAAGCTCACTCTTCACTTTCTATTACTAGGGAATAGAACCTTTTTGTTTATTCCTCTCAGACATTAAGATTGGATTTTCAGCTGTACTCAGCCAGTTGCTAAAATTGCACCTGCAAGAGTTGTGTGCTCACTTGTTTGCATAGTCAAAAGCCACACGGGGGAGCACAGCAAGATCTGTCTAGCTTTGCTACCAGACAGTGGGAGGAAACAGGATGACAATCTACACATTTCTGAAGGGTGCAAACAGCCAGCCGGGGGGGGGGGCGGAGCAGTATTGAGTGCGATACCCTAGGAGTGATGGAATGCAAGGAGAAAAGTATCTGTTCACTTTTCTAGGGTGCTACTCATCCCTGTAATATCTGAGCATGCCACTGACTGGTTAATTATTTATCTGCAGCTTCACCACATCAGATACTATCCCATAGCTCAGGGGTTAGAGCACTCTCCTAAGTGGAGGGAAACCTGCATTCAGAACCTTTCTCTCTGCATCCCAGAAGAAGGAATTGCACCTGGAAATGCCACATGCCGGGAGAGTGCACAGACCACTGGGCTAAGTCATCCGGTGGCACTTCTGTCACTGCCTCCTTCTCTGATGGCTGGATTTTGAATGGAGCGTGATCCAGCAGCCAGGACCAGATTAACCGACCCAGGGGCCCCGGACTGCCCCGGCTGCACACCTCCCCCCCCCGTCTAGTTCCCCGCTTCCCCCCCCGATCGCAGGGGGCCCCGTCCCTGGGGGGAAGGACGGGAAGGGGACCTGGGGCCAGAGGGCGCTCCCACCCCGTCCCCGCTCTGCCCACTTGGCCGGGCGGTGAGGGAGGGATAGGGGGACTGGAGGGCCGCTTGGCGTATGGCACTGCTTCAACGCAGCCATGCCGGACCGGGGGGAGAGACCTCACTATGGCTGCGAGCCGGCTGGTCCCAACCCCAGGTGGAGCGAACAGGGGCCCACCCCACTCCACCCCTAGGGGCAGGTCAGCTGGCCCAGAGCCCAATCTTTGGCTCTGAGCCTCCCCACCCCAGCACCTGCAGGGGCTTGAGCCCGGAACACCGTTTTTTCATTTCAACTCCTGAACCATCTGGGGGGCTTTTCCATTCAGTCCTTGAAGTGAAAAGTCAACTATTCACTCAGCTCTCCCAGTTCAGGTTTTCTAGTGCCCTGGAAGTGCTGAAAAGGTGAGGGAATTGAAAGCTCCACTAGGGGTCAGTCTCTCCCATTCAGTGCTGCTTGGTCAGAAGAAAAGGGACTAAGAAGGTTGGATGTGGAACATGAAAGCAGGCAGTAGATACTATGAAAATGCAAACCAAAAACGACTGCAGTACAGAAAAAAAAGGAAAATGGAACTGACAATGCAGCTTTGACCAGGTGCTCATACAGAATGTCCTAAGGTAAATTATGGGGAGGCAGTGGTTACTTAAATGGAAGTTACGTTAGGCATTTTTTAGGGTGATCATGTTATTTCTACTCTTCTTCTGTAGGTAGCTTCTCAGCACTAGCCATACTGATGAGGCTATCAAGATGAAAGCTCTATTAATTCACATCCCACTACAAACTTAGAGCCAAACTGACTTAAGTATGGTTTAATACCAACAAAGAATTTACTTTATTAGTCTTAATTCTTCATTCTTTGTACAACAATTCCTTAAGGTTTGTTCCTCTGTTTGTCATAGGGAAGCCTGGAGTCTGCCTTACTGATGAGAGCAGCTGTGATTTCTAAGGCAACTTAACCACCTTCAGGTACTCTGTACAAACCGCATAGTTACATCTCACATTCATGGCTTACCTTTGTGGAAGTAACTTTTCGGGTCATAGCTCTAAGCTTATTGACCTGAGACTCAGCAATATCTGCCTGTTCCTCAGTCTCTTCCAACTCATGCTGTACTTTCTTGAATTTGGAGAGGTGAACATTGACCTGTGCATCCTGTAACCAAAACACAAAAGGTACTAAACCCAAGGAAAAGTGATGTCTTACCCTATAGTGTCAGAACTGAAGTGCCATCTTGGCAAATTGTAAGTGAATGCTTGTTTCTGTTAAATGACTCAGACTCCTCAACTTATCTCTTGTAGGATTTGATTTTCAGCTGCAGTTTATCTACCAGGTCCTGTAACCTCATCACATTCTTTTTGTCCTCTTCACCCTATTGAAAAGAGACCATGTGAGGTGACAGTTATGTTCTTGATGAGAAACAAACACTTCAAGTGGATTATTTTCTCTTTTACACCTACCTGGAAAATCAGCTCCTTGATGAGCTGTTCATATTTCCAAATGCCTTTGATGGCATCTGCGGCTCGTTTCTGCTCTCCTTCCAGCTCAGAGTTGAGCTCTCGGATCTGAGGAAAAATTGAGAAATTAGGCACCAGCTCTAATACAGGAAGCAGAGGTTAACATAAGAACAGCCATACTGGGTCAGACCAATGGTCCATCTAACTCAGTATCCTGTCTTCTGACCATGGCCAATGCCACCCATTCCCAGGATGAAAGTTGTATTCTTTGCTACCAGCCTTCATCTCCAGCACATACCCTGGCCTCCATCTTCTGAAGCTGCTTCTTGCCACCCTTCAGTGCCAGCTGCTCTGCCTCATCTAGATGGAGCTGCAGGTCCTTCACTGTCTGATCCAGGTTCTTCTTCATCCTCTCCAGGTGGTCTCCTGTTCCTTCTTCAGCAACTCTGCCATCATGACTGCCTTGAACAGGAAACCACACAATGAACTCAAGTAAGGGACTCACACAAAGATAAATCCCCCTGATATGGGCAGTCGGAGGGATTGCTCATGATTCCCATAAGATTCCTTTTACCTTATTAGCTGCTTGGTGAATGCTTGTTACTGGATCCTTCCACCTGCAGTTGGGTAGACTGGGGATGCTATAGTGGTGATAGTGGGAGCAGGGCATTTGCACAATCAAATAGACTCTCCTCACGGTGTGTTTAAAGTATGTCATACGGCACATGTGCACACACTCCATGCAAAGACAAGGACAACTTTTCTGGTTACCTTTGAGGTTGTAGAAAAGATTTTAAACAATGTAAATGTTGTTTAAAACAAAACTAGGGTGTGGGCAGTTCAGCGTTTTGGTCTCCAAAGCTCAGACAATCTCCAGAGAAATTAAAGGAATATATCATCAGA
This sequence comes from Pelusios castaneus, assembly GCA_007922175.1. Classification (NCBI taxonomy): domain Eukaryota; kingdom Metazoa; phylum Chordata; order Testudines; family Pelomedusidae; genus Pelusios; species Pelusios castaneus. The sequence continues at coordinate 8,279,046 of ML685815.1, forward strand.
GGCCTTAGCGAACAGTGCAGCTACACTAGAGCAGAACTGACGCGACAGTCACAAAGTGCTGACCATGGGTCTGACCACGTGTGATATAAAATTCCATGAAGAGCAGAGCTGTATATGCCAGAATGGCTGTGCCTCACATAGGTACTAGGTAAATAACTGCAGAGCTAAGCTCCACAGACCCACTAACTTCAGAACAGGGGCTAGCTGCTTACACGCATCACCGGCCGAGCTTGGCTGAGCAGGTGTATTAGCTGCCTAAAGAGGCCATGCTAGCTCATTATGGACAGGCTGTATTTTGTAAACTATGAACAGCAATTAGCTTTGGGGGAAGGTGACGGCAGTTGTTAGATATGCAGTCCAAATCACAAGGATTAGCTGGACATTTAGCCTGCTCTTCTGGGAGGAAGCCACATTGGCCCATCATTTGTAAATTGTGTATATTCTTTGTCTCCTTTCTTCTGGCTTGTCTTCCTTATGAATTAGATCCAAGTATCAGCAACTTTCACTGACTGTTTTGTGGCGATGGTCTGGATTTCAAGATCACTACGTTGCCCTTTGCTAAGTTTTTAATAACATTTATGTTTTAACTTCTCTTTTTTAAAACCTCAAAACTAAACACACACCATTCCTCAGAGATGTGTAGTATGTAGCATGTACTATTCCGTAGAACATCAGTAACTTCTCCCTGTGCTTATTATATGGAGATAGTTATACTGGGATGGGAATTTGTGGGTTCAATACGGGTACTCAGTTTGAGTATATTTCTCACACAGGCACACACACAGGGGCTAATTGTTCCAGGCTACTCAGTGAGGCTTTAGCTGGAGTTCTGTGCCCAGCTTTGGGTACCATACTTGACAAAGGAGCTGAATAAATTTGAAAGAGTCCAGAAAAGAGCAACAAAAATAATGCGAGGTTTAGAAAACATGACCCATGAGTAAAGGTCGAAAGAGGGTCTAGAGAAGAGAAGGCTGAGAAGGGACATGATGATAGCCTGCAGATTGGTAAAAGGCTGTTGGAAAGAAGATGCCGATCAATTGTTTTCCATGTCCATAGATGGTAGAACAAGAAATAATTGGCTTAGTTGGCAACAAAAGAGATTCAGTTTGGGTATTAGGAAAACTTTCTAACTATAAGGAACAGGGAGGTTATGGAATCCCCATCCTTGGAGGTTTTTAAGAACAGGTTAGACAAAAGGCCAGAGTGGAGAGGTCACATGACCTCAGAGGCGGCCTTAGGATATCTGGAGCCCTAGGTGAAGGCTCATTCCGGGGCCCCCTATAGGACCCCTACTGCTGACCCTGACCTCCCTGGGGCCACAGCACCCTGACAGGGCCCCTGAATCCCCCAACACGGCCAGCCACAGGTCCCCACAGCCTCACAACATCGGATCAAGATGGAATTGAAAGAATGACTTACCCATGCTCAAAGAATCCTGATTATTTCCTGTTAACTGCTTCATGCAACCTTTCATGTCCTCTCACCAGCATCCTGATTCCTGGCTGCTGTCCTTCTCCTGTCCTCTTTCCTGTCCTCGATTCCTTTCACCTAAGGTAACAATGATGTCTAGGAGTATTGTTTTTTGTTAAAGCCCACTCCTCTCGGTTTGAGTCTTGGCTTCAGGCCACATTGGGAATAATCATTGAGCTGCTATGTTAATGAATAGTTAATTTAATTTAACCACGTAAGAGTCTGTCATGCATTGGGGAGGGTAAAATCTGCCACCTATTATGGACATGGAGTCCTGCCGGAAGGAGAGTCCTTGTAAACATTGCCTTCCCCTCATAAGCCCATTTATTTCTATCTTCAGGAGAAACTACACTGTCTCTTGCACTCACACTCACTCACACACACACACACATCTCTCACTCCCACATACACACACAGTATCTCTCACTCCCACTCCATTTCTCACATTCCCCAATACGTTCTCTCACACACACACTCTCATACATGCCCCCAACACATGCACACTGTCTCTCACACACCCACAGTCTCTCACATTGCTCCAACTCTCTCTCTCTCTCTCTCTCTCTCTCTCTTTCTTACACACACACACACACACACACTCCCTCTCTCACACTCCCCCAAACACACGCACTTGTATTATTGTTGTTTTTAATACTTCTTGGCAGGGCCGGCCCAACCATATAGGTGAGCTAAGCGGTCACTTAGGGTGCCAGGCTTTAAGAGGTGCTAAATTAGATGGAAGTGAATTTTTTCTCTATTTAAAAAATTGCATTAATATGTAATGTGTCATAACGTGGGGAACGGGACACCAAAATCATAGTTTCACCTAGGGTGCCAAAAATTCTTGGGCCAGCCCTGTTTCTTGATACTTCCTGTCAGAATAAACAATGCACATATATCCTCAGTAATTTTATTCTTTCAAAGTTCGTTAAGGATTACAGTGCTGTCATTTCAGTTTTTTTGACTAGCTTGTGCATTTTCTAATTTTATTTCTCTCTTATGCTTTAATGTAATTCTTTGAGTAGTGAGTTCTAAAATACTAAGATGTCCTGGTTGGAGTAATTATATTTTTTTCTTTTATTACCATACTGTGCTTTATCATTCATTACTTAAAATGTTACAGTCAAATAACAATATCCCTCTAGAACGTAAATTTAGCTTGTACTCACTTTAGAAGTCCCAGTTTTAAAAAAATGAGCTAAACACATAACTGTAGACTCTGTGAACATGAAAGTTGATTATTTTCAAATTGTATTTTTAGTTATCTGTAAAATAACTTGAAATTCATATGAAGATAAATGCAGTTCCAAGTATGATACTAGTAGCAATGATGAAGTCAAATGTTAGTGAGTCACATACCTGATTGTGATGGGTAAATATAAATGCCAAAACAATTAGAAAAATAAGTTCTCATTTTTAATAAAAGAGAAAAAAAATCTTAATCACATATGTTAAAAGTAAGTCAATACATTTTTAGTGAAGTGAAAAACAATTGACTAAAATAGATGATAGTTAACACAGTGTGTGTGTTAGCTAAAGTAAGCTGATTTTTAGCAGATTTTATTTTATTCCTCTTGTTAGGATAAAATATCCATGCCAGCACACGAGGCCTCAGAAATACAGAGGCTGACCAAATAGGCAGCAATGCAGGCTGTCTTTTGTAACGTATTCTCCCCTGAACCCAGGTCTCTTGTCACGTATCCTTCCCTGACCCTTCCCTGACTAATGTCATGTAACCAGCTGACACCCCCATTACCTTACATGGAAGTTAGTATTTCCCTACCTGTCGAGACCACCCCCCTCTCACCACCCTGACCCTTTTATCATATATAGTTGTTTTTCCCAAAGGAAACAAAGAATTGTTAGAAACTAATTTAAACCAGTAAACAAGCAATATGTGTATATAAGCAATTGCCATGTTACTTCCATTTTGAAGCTGATACTGTTTTGTTCAGTGTTCCCAGTACCGGTACTGTAAATAAACATCTTCAGTGCTGTCTGCATTGCCTGATCCTTTTGGAGGGACCTTTCCAACTTTACACTCTCTACTAAAGATAGTGTACAAAGTATCAGACTGGTTTCTGATCTCTGTGTTAAAGCTCCGGAACAGATACCTCAAATGTTGGGATTGGGAATATTTTGCTGTATTATCTCCTGATTGTTCTAAATTTACATATAAACTTAAAACATGGCTTTAATTGGAATTTGTATATATTTTTTCTTTATGTAGGAATTAGATACAATGCTCCTGTCATCTGTAAAAAAAACAGAGTTTTCAAGTGCCTAAGCAGCCACTAGAAACCTGGTTAAAGTTGCCCCCCTCCGAAAAAATATGAAATGGCACCATAGGTGAGCCAAGAATGGCTAGAGAGCTACAGGATAGCCAGGGGCTCTGGCAAGATGCAGTCCCTGTGTAACAGTGAGAAGTCTGTCTTGAGCTGCAGGCCCCAAACAACTCAAAAAACCCCCGAAACCCACCCCTCTACAACTGCATCCCCCACGAACCCACTACAGGGACCGACTGACTATATGCTTCCCAAGATACACAAGCAAAGGAACCAGATCTGGCCATGGCACTCTTGCTGAAGAAAGAGCAGGACTCAGAAAAACCATCCACAAACCATTGTGACTGAAAGTGTAACACATGTACCTAAAGGAGAGTGTCTCTTTAAGGGATCTCTTGAAGTGGGTTACTGTTACTGGTCCGATTTAGCTGCCCAGAGCCAGAAATTTCTGGAAATTGGGTGTGATAGCTCTGAGCATGCTTCACAAGGTTTTTTGCTTCTGGTGTGCAGGCGTGAGTTGCATGAGAAGAGCCCATGTGCTCAGTATATGACCGGGACTCTGGGAGGAGCTGAACCAGAAGTGGACAGCAAGATGTTTTCTCCCCACTCTGGAGCATTTTGCAGCAGAGTTTGTGCACATGTATATGAGACTGAGTGCTGGTTGACCAGTGAGCTGACTAAATGGTGCTGGTTCCAGAAGAGAAAGAAAAGCCTGCATGGATTTCTACTGAAGATTCCTGCAATAAGGGAAGAAGAAGGAACTGCTTCTTTCAGCTCAAACCTTTGGACTTGAACAGAGACTGTAACTGAGATTCAGCTGAGCTCTTGGGACTCTTGGGTATCTTTCTCACAGTGTTTCTGTGGGGATGTTCTGTTTAAATTCATTTTGTTTTCTTATGATAAGAAGTATTAAGTCAGTAGTTAATAAAGTTCATTGTTATGTCTGTTCTGAGTAGTATTTTAATGTGGGGAGGGTAATTCTGAACAGTCTGCTGTGAGTCCCTTAAAGACTGAATCCTGGGTCTTCAGCTGCTTCTCCATAGGAGTTGGGGTTTATTTCTGTTAGGCACTGGAGAGGGGCAATTGAATGAATTCCAGCCCACCCGAAGGTTACAAAAGCACTCCTGTGTTTACACCCTATAAACAAAATATGCCGTGGAGATATCATTTGAAAACTAATAGCTCACTGATCAGTAAATAGCATAGTGAAATGTATGTAGCAACATTATATGTAAAGTTACGAAATCTCCTGTTTGATCTTGTTAGCACATGTCTAAACCCACACAACCCTGACTAGACAAAAGTCATTAAACAGGTCTACCCTAAAAAAAGGAATGTGCGTTTTCCTCAATTAACATGCTGTTGTAACCTTGAGAGAGATGGGGTTAATACCATAGATGGTGAGTCCTAGAGAAGTCCCAGGAGAGCCAATAGAAACAGAGTACAGGTTTTTGAATTGGAGCAGCAGCCCTGCCTGTTGCCTGTTTGTGGCAACAGAGCTCCTAAAAGAAGCAGGTGGAGGCCCAGGCAGCCAGGTATAGAAGATCTAGCAACATCTATGCCTAAAAAGGGCTTAATTTTGTAACTAACCATGCATGAGTAGAACAGGGAATGTTTAGCTAGATGCATTCAGGGTATTTCTTTGTTTTGGTTCTTTTTTGGATTCCTCTGTGCTGAGGACATGTACCTCCCCTCTTTATCCTAAATCCCAGAGAAGCAATTCTGTGTTTCTTAGCTCTTCTTCTTAATTAAACAAAATTTACCCTTTTAAAATAAGCTCTGGTTCTGTGTCCAGAAGGCAAGAGGTTCTGTGTGCATTTGCCTCAGCGTGCCCAGTCAACTACGTAAAGGGGATTCAGTCCCATTTTCTGCTTGTATCACAGCTGGGGTTCACTTGCTCTCCTGAGGGAGGAATAAAGGCAAATGAGGGTACCTCACAGGAATGAATTCCCAAGTGTGCCTTCCTGGGTTTAAGGGGTTTTTGCATTTGGGTAGTGGCAGCAATACCACCCCAAGGCCAGGGAATTGGTAGCTTTGGAGAGTTTTAAGACAAGACTTTAGAGCTAGTGGGTTTTAAGGCCTGTTGCAGGCCCCACCATCTGCACTCGGGGTGCCAGGGGGGGGAAACTAGCCTCGACACATGTAAGCAGTAAACAGCCCTTAAGAGAGGAAGGGGGGGGGGGGGGGGCAAGATGACAAGAGACAAGGCAAATCTGCATTTCGAAAACACAGGTGAGAAGAAAGAACAGGGAGTCTCCTTCCCCACCAGACTCCATGTTGCCTTCTTTACAGTTTGAATAAACTTTAGTTTGAGGGGTAATTTTTAGAAGAATTTACTTCAAAGGGTGACCAGACTATAAAAGTGAGGGGCAACAATATCCCAGATCTTTTTTTCACTTAAAAAGACAAAAGAACCAATCCCTTGACCCTTGGGGAGTATCCTGACCTGAGAATTTGGTCAGCCATGTTTCTGGGAACATGTGGTAATGATTTCATGTTGAACCAAATCTAGCTTGTTAAGTTTTAACTACTAGGAAGTGTTTTGTCTTTATTTCTCTTACAGTTTCTGATTTCAATACTTGTACTCCTGTAAAACCTGTCTTTGTAGTTAAATACACTTGTTTTATTTTTCATCTGTACTAATCCAGTGCTATATTTAAACTGAACTGTTTGATAACTCCAGTGAGAGTACAAGCCTGTTGAATACTGGCCATTTATAGGGGCAATGAACCTTTCATATCTGAACTGCCTAGGAGAGGACTGAACAGTGTAGAACACAAGTTTTGGGGAAATTTGGGACTGGGAATGCGTTGGTGGTCACGCTGCAAGTGGTAACCCGAGGCTGCTGGAAGCCAGAGTGTGATTGGAGTGTTGCTGACAGGCTGCTGGGCCAGGACTGCAGCTATACGCAGACACTCAGGGTGGGACCGGCTTGGCAGGCTGTTTGTGAGCTGTCCAGGTGAAAGCTACAGCAGCAAAGCATTGTGATGAAGTATCAAGATTGCAGGGCAGACGGTGACACAACCCTTTAATGGTCTGGAGTGCACCTCAGAACTTCATAACCATTCACCAAACAAACCTACCTCCATGATACAACAAAATTCCTCCAGAAAATCTGCCACATTAATAACCTCCCTTAGATCACCATCCTTGCTACCTTGGACGTCACCTACCTATACACCAACATCCCTTGCAATGGCCAGCCCTCAAATTTCCACCCATCCTCAACACATCCATTTCATCCTCACCCATAGCAACTTTACATTCAACAACAAACTCTTTGCCCAAACAAACCATGGGAACAGCCATTGGTACTAGGATGACTCCCCAATATGTCAGCTTCTTCATGGTCCACCTTAAATAAGAATTTATGGACAAATGCACCATGAAACCAAAGATATATCTAAGATACATTGATGATATTTTCATCCTCTGAACAGACAACCTAGCAACCTCATAGATTTCTACCACAACCTCAACAACCACTATTAATCTCTAGACTACTACTGCACCAGCATCAACTTCCTGGAGACGACAATCAGCTACAACAATGGAAACAGACACAACTATATACAAGAAACCAACAGATTGCAATACATACCTTCACAGAGTCAGTAATCATCCTAAACACATCAAGAAATCTGTTTCCTACAGTCAGACACGCAAATATCACAGAATATGCTCAGAGGAGAAAGTCTGAGGTACACACTTTTGCACACTAAAAAACCACTTTCACCAAAAAGGACACTTCACTTGAGAAGTAGATCACAGCATGGAACAAGTCACCCAAATACCCTGAGAGCACCTGCTTCAATAAGGGGAAAAAAAATCTGACTGCACACCACCAGTTGCCTCCTACCACTCCACATTGTAACCCATATGGGGTATAATTAAACAATTGCAACCCATACTTGATAGGGACCCATCCTGAAAGAAATCTTCCCTGAACTCCCTTTGCTGGTCCTCAAGCAAGCCCCTATCCTGCCCCACCACCACCTCACTAAGCTCATCACCAGCAGCAGGCTGAACCCACGATTGTTCCTCACCAGCCAGTTCTGCATTCCCTGATGAGCATCGTCAGTGCTGCTCTCTGTCTTCTCTGATCCCCCCTTTCCCTGGCTGCTTGTTGGTGTCCCTCCTCAGGGTTCCACCCCTTCTTTGTGTGCCCCAGCTCTGCCTGCCCCACCCATCTTCACTTTCCTTCCTACCTAGCCTCCCTTCCTCACTCAGGAGTTTGGAGCCAGTGTGTGAAACCACCAGCCTACGGCATATCCATGTTCTATAGCGCCAAAGCTTTCATTTTAAAAGCATGTCTCTCTCTGGTGTGGCTGGGAGGCCAGCCTTCCCAGCGTGTCCTGAGCATCCCTGAGGGGCTGATCTCTCCCACAGCCTACAGAAAGGAACTAACCCAAAAGCCTAGCACTGATGCGTGTCCACGTGAACTGCTTAGCTGCTGCTTGTATAGTAGTTGGGCTAGGGAAAGGAGTGGAAGTGAAGCCCAGGGTCTGGAGAGGAGTGGAGAACTGGGAGCCACTGAGAGAAGGAAAATGGAGTGGGGAGAAAGAAGAAGAGACAAAGACAAAGCAGAGAACAGAAGCAGAAAAAGGAGGATGGGGAAGGAGGAGGCGCACAGGTCTAAAATAGCAGCAGCCCAAGGAACAATATTCTCCCAGATGGAGAATAACACGGAATTCCTCCTGGAGGTGCAGGGGGTCACAGAGACCTCCCACCTCCAGATCATGTGGCAGAGCCTTTGCCAGCCTCCCCAATATCAGCAGCATGCCGGCTACTGGAAGGGAGAAAAAAGCGGGGAGAGGAGCTGCTGTCTCTTTTGCTCCATCTCCAACGCAGAGAAAGCAGGGACTCCAGGGGAGAAGGCAGAAATGCCATCCACCTCGTGCTGTCGTTTGAGGGTGCCTGGAAGATGCTAGATCGATAGCGACAATAAGGGGCATAAGCAGTAAGACACAGGCAAACCCACAGCCCAGAATGGTATTGGCCCTAAACCCAAAGCTGAGCTATGGAGCAGAATTCAGCCCTCTTTGCACCGTCACTACAACACTGCAGTCAGAGCACCCTACCCAATCACGTGTGCTTTCCCACTCTTTCCCTGGCTCTCTTCCCCGGGCTGTGGTGTGCAAGTGGGGCCAGCTGGCTGTGGAGACAGACAGGGAAGGTGCTGATCATACTATGTGGCCCATGCCCCATAGGGGAAGCACCTCAACTCTACCTCATCCTGCCAGCCTCTGCATGTTCAGCCACAGGCATTGAAAGCCCCCTCCCCGCAGGCCAGGCTCCTGGCAGCCCAAGAAGTACTGTTTATACCAGGGACAAAGGCAGCTCCCTCTACCTGGCTGTCCATGGCCTCAGAGCCTCACCTGCTGTTTCCTTGTACCCTGACATGGGTACAACCAACAATGTCCAGCACCTGTTGGGAATTAGAGCTCATCAAAATACCAGCGATGCTCAGTACAATTTATGAGCTGGCCAGGCTCCTCCAGCTAGCAGGAGGGATTGAAGGCATGTTCAGCAGCGCTGGCTGGTTTATTCACTGTGGATCACTTTCTCCCCTCATGCCACGCTCAGGATAAGCCAAGATTTTCTTCTTACATTTACTAATTACCTAAATGAGCTTGAATTGGCAGCAGCTCGTGTCACTGGGCTGTGTATCAATCATGCAGCAGCAGGTTTATAACACTGTCCAAAAATGAGCTGATTCCCCTCCCCCCCAAACGTATTAGAAAAGGAACAGTGACATCTGGAAGTCGCTGACAGAATTACTGCTCCTGTCCATTCATTTTCCAGTTGCTGAAGCACACCCCAGAAACTTGCTGGCAAGAGTTTCATAGTAAGAGCTGCCTTCACTGTACCTCAGCATCAAGCTGCCATCAATCGGTAACAACTCCTACAAGGGCACAGGCTGGATCAAGATCAAGTTTCCCAGTGTTACTTGTGTCCAGGCCCTGGAATGACAGCGGTGTCTGGGACAATAGCTGATTGTTTGTACAGCAGAGACTGGGGCACATACAGAGACTTTTTTACGTAGAGATCAGAGTAACATTTTGAAATACTGAATCACAGAAAAGTAGGGCTGAAAGGGACCTCAAAGGGGCATCACGTCCAGTTCCCTACACTGGGGCAGGACCAAGAAAACCTAGACCAGCCTGGAAAGGTGTTTGTCCAAGCTGTTCTCATGATGGGGACTCCACAACTTCCCTTAGAAGCCTGTTCCAGAGCTTAACAGATCTTAGTTAGAAAGCGTCTCCTAATACCTAACCTAAACCTCCCTTGCTGGAGGTTAAGCTCATTACCTCTGGTCCTACCTACAGTGGACATGGAGAACAAGGGATGGCTGGCCCCTTGAAAACAGCACTCTATTTGAAGTTTGCTATCCGGTCGTCTTTTCTCAACTCTAAAACATGCCACAGTCTTTTTCACTTTTCCTCAGTGGTCAGATTTTTCTAGATTCGGCTGAACTAGACTGACACAGCTACCTCTTTGGAACTAGGTTTTATTGCTCTTCTCCAGTCTGTCACATCTTTCCACAAGTGCAGCACCAGAGCTGGATGGACACAGTACTCCAGCTGAGGCCTCACCAGTGCCAAGGAGAGAGAGAGAGCGGGACAGTCACTTCCCCCATCTTACATACAACCAGTGGTTAAAGTATAATTTGACGGGCCATGGAACCTTCCTAATCTCCGGGCCCCCTTCCTGTATTATCTGGGCCCCCTTCATGCATGTGTGAGCCCCAGCCCAGGAAGGCATTTGCAACCACTTCTCAATACCACTTGCATTGGTTATCACTCCATAAAAATATTTATAATTTTATACGGCATTTATGTCTATAGCAATTTATTGTCACAAACTAGCAAACACTGCACAACACACTAAGTATTGTGATTAACAATGGTGGGGCATAGGACCTGCCAGCAGCCAGGGCAGGGTGGAATATGTGTTCTGCCGGATTTTTCTATTTTTAGAGGCCCCGGAACTCTGATCCCCTCAAATTTGGGAGCCCCAGAACTGCGTTACGGTGCGTTCCCCCTTACTTTAACCCCTGGATACAACACTCCTGTTAAAACACTACATGATTACATTAGCCTCTTCTGCAGCTGCATCAGATTGTCAGCTCTCGTTCAGTTTCTGACCCACTCTAAGCCCAGATCCTTTCCAGCAGCACTCCTGCCTCGCCAGTTAGTCCCCATTTTGCAGCTCGTCTTTGATTTTTCCTTCCTAAGTGTAACACTTTATTCTTGTCTTTACTGAATTTCATCTGGTTGGTTTCAGACCAGTTCTCCAATTTGTTGAGGCTCTTTTGAATTGTAACCCTGTTCTCCAGGGCTGCAGTGCTACACTGGATAATATCGGAGTCCTACAGATATGCACAAACTGCACTGGCATGTTTTCTCCCTCCGTTCTCTTCACCTACGTGATCTCCATCCACCACACACGAGTCCTTCCATCCTGTGGGGCAGAGCCAAGGCGGTTTGTTCTGCCTCCCAGTGAGGTTTGGGAGGGAACCTTCCCCCTCCACCAGTCCTGGAAGTCCTCAGCCTCAGACATGGTTCCAGCCTTCTCCACTCCTCCCCCCAGCCGTTCCTGTCTCCTACTAGAACCTCCATACATTTAATCTCAGTAAAACCAAAGGATCCCCTGTCTCTCTCTCATAGACACACACATTTGTCATCGACACAGAGGAGATGGAGGCAGGTTTGTGGAGCAGTGAGGGCCTTGATGGAGCTGGGGGCTGGGTTCCAGGAAGTTGAGGGGCTGGAACGCTATCTTTGTGAAGGAAAACCCAGGCTGAAGCTGACTTGAGCTCTGCCTGCAACCAGACACCTTGCAGACCACTGGCTTCAGAGGGGGTCCAGTTGCTCTGGATTTACTCAGCAGAGCAAACCCAGAACAGTAGCTGCTCTCGCATCCAGATCCCCTTGCAAAGACAGTCACTGGCATCCCTGGGCATGACTCACATCAGGACAGCGGAGCACATCAGCTCCAGCTCCCTCCTACCACATTGCAGAGATGGATAGGGAGACACACATTACACAGGAACAGCTTTCTCTCTCACACACACATGGACAGCACCATTGCTCTGACACACAGCGGCAGAGTGTGCACACAAAAAGCCAGCTGGTGCAAGTACCAATGCACCAGGGCAGGAATGATCTGGCTGAACTGCTGGAACACAGCTTTTTGAGGTGCCAGTGTAGCTCTGTCCAGGATTTCAGCCGCAGAGGCAACACTTCCAACTGCTCTGGCAGCATTACCCACCCCTGCATTCTCCACAGTGCTCACAGCGTGGTACCATCTGTACATTGTCTAAGCCATCTCCACACCATTATCCCAATCTGTAATGAAAATACTGAACAGTCGGGGATCTTGGAGTGACCCCACTAGATACACACTCCCAGTTTCATAGCAAACCATTGATAAGTACACTACTCTTTGAGTACTGTCTTTCAACTACAGCATCTCAGGCAGCTGTGCAGCCACCTGATAGTAACTTCATCTAGACCCACTTCCTTAGTTTGCTTATGAAGATGCCACGTGGGACTGTCAAAAGACATTCTAAGATCAAAAGAAATTATGTCTGCTGCTTGCCCCGAACCACTGGGCCAGTAACCCTATCAAAGAAGAAAATCAGGTTGGTTTGGCATGATTTGCTCTAGATACCATGCTGGCTATTCCTTGGAACCCTATTGTCCTAGAAGCACTTACAAACTGATTTTTTAATAATTTGTTCCAGTATCTTTCCAGATCGGAGAGTTTGGCTGGCTGATCTGTAATTCCCCAGGTCCTTTTCATTTCTCTTTTGAAAGTTAGGAGCTATGTTTGCCCTTTGCCTGTCCTCTGGGACCTCACTCATCCTCCAAGATTTCTCAAAGATAATCACAACATAATATATGTCAAGCCAGGTTAAACTGATATGTCTCATGTGACTAGGGAAATTGTGACCTACTTCCTACACTGGAGGATTTGAGAACCTTGTGACAAGACTGCCTCATTACACAATCTAATTTTCACTGCACTGGTGCACAGAAAGGATCATCTAAGGATCATTGTTATCAGACAAATACAGTTTCCATGATCATTTAATCTAGGAGAATCATGGAAACGGGAAGAGGTGCAGATGAGAGTGGCTTTCGTTTCAGAGTTTCAAGGACCGACATGGGTGAACTAACTCCATTAGAAGAATATGGGAAATCTTTAAAAGTCAATGTTCAAGAGAGCTCAGGTTCAGATCCTTCCTGCAAGAGAGTCTTAAAGCCCTATGAACTGTTTGAAGAGGCCAGCTGCATCATGTCGGGTTTGCACAATGGCCACCCATTGAATTTGAACTCTTTCAGTGTCACCTTTCTGTCTATCCACATGGAAGATGCTGCTTTACTTGATTTCAACACATTTCTTGAATAGGGGGTAGAGTGCCAGTTTGCTCATCTTCCATAGAAGGTCACCTCTGCCTAGCAAGTGATATTTGCTGGCTCCGTTAGTGGGGTTTTTATGAAGGTTTCATTGTATGTACCTGGAAAGACAGATCTGCTCAAGTTTTCACTAGATTTTCCTTATTGCATCTGATCAGCACATTCCATCAATCTATCTTGCTGCTGAAGAATTCTTGGCTGATGGCAGCCTCTTTGCTCAACACATTAAATGCAGAAAAGCACCAGCGAGCAGCAAGCCGTGGAGATGTAAAGCATGGGGGAGCCCACCCACTGCCTTCACCTATGTTGTCCTGTAACCAAAGAAGGACATGGTAAGGACATGCAAATCCACAGCTCCACTCACCACTGCACCTGCAGCACAGGCCTGAGTCTGCACTATCAGCGAGTCCAAGCTTTTGGGTCACCTCATTAAATTTCAGAATTGTTTTTACTCATTCTCTAGAGACTTGTAGTTCACGCTATTTACCTGAGAGAGGCGGACTTGGAAGTTAGGCAGGGTTTTTAAAAAGTTCACAATATGCCCAACAGACCCTTTTTAAAAGGCACATAGGACCACATCAAATCCACTCTGCACTTAAAAGGGGACTTGCAAAAGTTAAAACAGGGCTGTGTCCTTTCCCTTTGCTATGCACAACATGAATGCAACACATATTTCACGGGTTTTCTCCTGCTTCCTCTTCCACCCCACCTTTCCTTTCTACTAGTGGAATGGGTGCAGAGATGTGTATTGGGAACTTCCTCAGCCCTTACATGACAGCAGGGTTTGAAGCCTTAACAAATCCTTAAAGAGCTTTTCTCCCCAGTGTTTCTCGAGCATTTGAGTTACAAATCTGACATCAGAAATTGCAACACTGCAAAACCTGTAGGGAAACACTTCAATCTCCCTGCTCACTCCCTTGATGACTTGTTAATAGCTGTGTTGAAACAGATGAATAAGAAATCACAGCTTCAAAGAGAGACTGCAGAACTCGAACTTATATGCAAATTTGACTCAGTTGTCTTGGGGTTAAACAGGGACTATGGATTTTTCTCCCATTACATCAAGTGATTTGACCTCCCCCTCCTCTATGTGCTGTTCCCCAGTGTTTTGAATCCTAACACCTATTTTGATTTGCTGTTACAGCCTGAGCTGACGCTATGTCATACACTCCCTTGCATTTAATTTCCTCCCATGCTGTAACTTTCCCATCTTCAAAGCGTCTGACGAAGTGGGATTTTCTCCCACGAAAGCTCATGCGATTAATAAATCTGTTAGTCTTTAAAAGTGCCACAGGACTCTGTTGTCTGTTCTTGGAGAGGCAGAGTAAACAGAATCTGACTCTCTAATACAGAACACCAGCAGGAGGGAAAAACCATTATATTTAAATAAAAGACCTTCAGCCCCTTCTTGATTCACTTCTCCTATTGTCCTCCACACACCTCCAGAAAAGCACTATTTTTCCCCTTGGCAGATCACTAGCAACACTCACAGCAAGAACTACTAACTTGAGGGATGCTGCCAACCTGCCTGGCAGCCTTAGTAATGCAGCTTTGACTCCCAAAGGACCAACACTTGCCCCTCACTGGTCCTAGTCAAGAACAATGCTGGATTTCGGCACAAGCTAAGTAAGCTACAGCTTAGGGCCTCAACTTATGAGGGGCCACTAAAGGCCGGAAGTGTCACGAGACTTTTGTGAAGCCGTTTGGCCTCCATCATACTATTAGAGCAATTGTAACCCATATGCCTAAAACTAGGTCTCTCTTTTTGAGACCTATTGAGGGTGGGTTACTGTTGCTGGGCAGATTAGCTGCCCAGAACCAGAAGCTTCTGGAAACGGAGTGGAAACATTTGAGCATGCTCCACACAGTTGCCTGCTGCTGCTAATGTGTTAGTGTCTGAGGCTATGAACACACTACAGACTTGTCCCGCAATAAATTGTTGAGGGACAAGCAAAGCGTTATAACTGTAATGCTTTCCCCGTCCACACACTAATCCTTCTAACACAAAGGAGCGTTCACACGCTCCTTTGCATTTTCGTTAGAAGGAGCAATGCATGGTGGGCACCTATCCCACCATGCACTGCCCAGCCAGCCTTTAGGCTGGCAGCGAGGCTCTCGTGCTGCCAAGATCGCTGGCTTCTCAGCAGCAGGGGAGCCCCAGCAGTGGGGACCCCAGCAGCAGCAGGGCTCTAACCACCAGGAGTGTCGGCAGCTAGAACCCCGCTGCTACAGGCAGTCCCTCAAGCCGCTCATAAACCGAACGGCGTGAGGGACTCCGTGTAGATGCAGGGCTCTAGCCACCAGTGCTCCTGGAGGCTAGAGCCCCGCTGCCACGGTGAGTCCCTCAAGCCGCCCGGAAACCTAGAGGCTTGAGGGATGCCCTGTAGCAGTGGGGCTCTAGCTAGAGCAGCGAAATTGACAAGTGTGACAGCTCCGGTGTCCCAGAGTGGCCTCCATTGGCACTCTGGGACATTTCCAGAGGCTGTCTAACTCTCAATGGCTATGTCTACACTTGCTAAAATTAGTTCGAATTAGTTAGTTCGAAGTACAGTGGAACCTGGATTATCCGGTCTTCAATTAACCGTGCATTTGGTTATCCGGGATCACGGAAACATGGGGGTTCGGGTGGCGGCAGAAGCTCCGGCGGAGCTTC
>ML685815.1:8295278-8467151 GCA_007922175.1 Pelusios castaneus
AACTAACTTGCCAGTGTAGACATAGTCAATGAGTGTACACACACACTCTATGGCAGGACAGACAATCCTTGGTAAGCATTACCACGATTGTCTGGATGGTTTACCTGTCGTGCCAAGAGGGCTGTTGCCGCACAACAGGCAACATTATATTGTGTACGTTCACAGCCTTATCGCGCAGTACAGCTGTAGTGTGTACAATGCCTGAGTGAGCAAGCAGCCAGAGGAGCAGTTGCATTAAGAGGCCATGCTCTGTGCAAGGGGGGAGCTGGGCCAGGAGCTGTTCTTCTTCCTTCAGGTTAGTGACATTGTTAACCCTCCAGCGGGGCAGTCTGGAGGCACTGCTTGCAGAGAAGGGACCATTAGGAGAGGGAGATGTTTTCTTTTAACTGGATACTTTGAGTTGTTGTCTTAACTACTGTGATGAATGAACAATTCTTTAATGTAATAAAGGGAAAGAGCCAATTATATTTTTGTTATTCTCATAGCTGTACATTTTCTTTTGAAACAGGGTTTCCTTCTTTGTGTATATATATGTAACTGAGTGTTGATCACAGGCGGTCTTAGCTATGGGGCAGACGGGGCATTTGCTCGAGCCCCCAGTTTTCACAGCGTACCCTGAATTTCAGACTGCACTTTGCAAAGCCAGTACACTACAGGAAGCCTCCTGTCAGTCAACCTGCAGTGCTCCCCCATCACCTGAGAGCTGTGAACAAGGCTAGTAAGGGTGAATGGAAGCAATTATATTTGCATGACTGGCTGCTTTTTTGAAAAAAGGGAGTCCCTGGGCCAAGCCTATGGGGTGGAGGATGACGACTGGCTGACATTGGGGCAGCCAGGAAGGTATCAGATAAAGTTGAGGCATCAGACATTCTGAATTACATTTAAGTATACACAGTGTCACCATTTTTAAAGCATTGCCATAACTTTTGAAAAGGGTTCTGAGTCCTACTACCTGCTTGTATTAAGGTCTAGTATTTTTTTTCTGGGGTCTAGCCAGCCTGCTTGTGTATAATAATCTGGAGTCCCTCAGTAACCATTCACATTCTGTTGCAATACCAGTAAAACTTTAAACAACTACTTCTCATGTTTAATTCATGGTGGGGTTATTCTCAGGTGGTCTGAATGCAACCACTAACTACAATCTTCTTAAGCAGCCTCTGGATATACAAACTTATAGATTCCTTCCCTGTGTCCCTGAAGGAGGCTTGTATTGTATTTCCACTGTATTTTTTTTTAAAATAGGGACAGACAGACAAGACCCTAAGGGTACATCTACACTTGCACCTTAGGTCGACTTAATTAAGAACATTTTGTCCACACTGGGCACTTATTAAGTCAACTTGAATGCTTCCTTAAGTCAAGCCTTAAATCGACCTTCAGAGGTGGTGGTATTAAGTTAAGTCGACCTTATTAAGTTGACTTAAAGCCAGTGTGGACGGGTATGTCTACACTACAGGCTCTGTTAAGTCGACTTAAGTCAACTTTAAGTGTAGATGCTCCGTTAAGTTGACTTAACAGAGTCGACTAATTTAACCAGACAACAGAGTCCTGTGGCACTTTTAAAGACTAACAGATTTATTTATCGCATGAGCTTTCGTGGGAGAAAATCCCACTTCGTCAGACACTTTGAAGATAGGAAAGTTACAGAGTGGCAGGAAATTAAATGCAGGGGAGTGTATGACATAGCATCAGGTCAGGCTGTAACAGCGTGTTGAATCCTAACACCTATTTTGATTTTCTGTTACAGCCTGACCTGATCCTATGTCATACACTCCCCTGCATTTAATTTCCTCCCACTCTGTAACTTTCCTATCTTCAAAGTGTCTGACGAAGTGGGATTTTCTCCCACGAAAGCTCATGCGATAAATAAATCTGTTAGTCTTCAAAAGTGCCACAGGACTCTGTTGTCTTTCTACTATAGACTAACACGGCTACCCCTTTGTAATTTAACCAGTGTAGACTTAGCCTAAGAGGTGCTGCTGAACACATACATAACCCATTGACTTTGGAATCAGGCCAGTTGCAAATATACAATTAAAATGTATGTTTTTAAAAACAAAGCTGTCTTTATTTTTCTGTTTAATTATATGTATTTATTGCAGTTATACATGTTCCATTTGATTTGAGAGTTGAAATAGCTGATTTTCTTATCATAGTTTGTTTAAAGATTTTAGTTCATTAAAATGAATTAAAAATTCAGGGACTCCGAGTGGCACTTTGGGTTACTCAACTAACCTTTCACTTCAAAAGTACCCAGTAAATTTTTATATTGTCTTTGTTCATACACAGCTCCTGCTGCTACAAACCCTCTTAGTTGTGATTAGCCTCATAAATTACGTGTTGTTTCTGGTCCCTGACTGATGGAATGTATAAAACAATTTCTGCACAAACATTAATGCTATGTGACTTTTAATTCAAGTTCTATGAAACTTCTTGTGGATAGGCATGTTTGTGTGGAAACAGAAACACATATTTCACTTTACAGAATATAAGGTACTTCACATGTTCTTAGAAAACAAATGGATCTACAGAATATCCAGAGTTGCAATGCTGAGGGGTTGTTCTGTTTTTTTGTTTTAAATAAGGATTTTTAAACCCCCTCCTCAAGCTTAGTTAGAAATTGACCTACACCCTCATGCTTCAGGGCATAAATCAGTTTCTAACTCATGTAGGTTAGGAAGAAGTTTTCATGAGGAACAAACTACTTTATAATTCCATGCTGAGAATTTCTCCTATGTTTCTATTAAGTCTCACAGTATCCCTGAAAAAGTAGGTGGATAATTCCATTTTAGAAATGTTACAGGGAAGCAAGATATTAAGTGATTTGATAAAGGTCTCTAACCAGCAAAGGTTTATAGCTTATAAGGTGGCCACAGCAGCAAGCCACCTGGCGGCAGAGGAGCTGGGGGGGAGGCACGAGTTCAGGGGGAGGCAGTGGGGGGGGACCAGCAGCAAGACTCCACAGGAAGCAGCCAAGAGCCTCAGCAAGGGCAAAAGTCAAGGATGGGGCCCCCCATGCAATGTGGGGGGGCCACACAGCATGGGGGCTCCATCCTTGACTTTTGCCCAGGGCCCCCAAATCACTAAGACTGCCCCTGGTGTTGATTAAACAGTAAGCTGACTGGATAACAGTGGTTCCAGCAGAGGAAGAGAAGGGTCTGCATGGGTTTTCACTGAAGATTCCTGCAGTCAAAGAACAAGGAACTGCTTCTTTTTACTCAAGCCTTTGGACTTGGTATACAGAGACTGTAGCTGGCATTCAGGTGAACTCCATCAAAACTTTGGGACACTTGAGTAGACAGTGTTCCTGTGGGGCTGCTCTGTTTAAATTCATTTTTTCTTGTTTGTGTGTGTTGTGGAAGAAACTTGGGGTATAGTAAATGTGAGTTTACAAAATAGCCACATGTTATAGATCTATATAGTACTTATTTTGTTTCTTTTATCATAGGATTTATAAAGTTAATAAAGCTCATTACTTTTGTTTTCATTAACTCTGAACAATCTTTGGGTGAAACCCTACTGGAATTCAAAATCATGAGAACTCTGAGGATCATAAAACAGCTTTGCTTACATATTTAATGAGGCAACATGGTTTAACCTTGGATTCACACCTGAAGGAACAGATGTGGAAAGAGCAAGAATACTGGAGGCATGTACTTGAACATGTTATTTCAGGTGTGTGCACACTGGCAGAACGTAGATTAGCTTTTACGGGAAGCAATGAAAAGTCTGGCTCACCACATAAGGGGAACTTTCTTAGCTTGATAGAACTCATTGCTAAGTTTGATCCATTTCTTGGCAACCATATAAATCATTATGGAAACAGTGGACCAGGGAAGCCTTCCTACTTGTCTAAAACAATATGTGATGAACTCATCTAGCTTATGGCTAAAAAAGTTAGAGAATCTGTTTTTGATGATTTGAGAAAAGCAGGATGCTAAAGTTTGTCGTTGACTCTACACCAGATCTCTCACATGTTGATCAACTAACTGTTATTGTAAGATGTGTTACCTGATGATGGTTTTCCCATTGAACGCTTTTAAACTTTCCTTGAATTAGAAAATTATAGTGGTGAAATTATTGCCAACATGGTGCTGGATTATTTGAGCAATGTCTGCAAAGTTGTCTTCAGTAAGTGCAGAGGACAGTCATATGGTAATGCAGCTAACGTGGCAGGTAGCTATAATGGCATGCAGCAAAAACTTCTAGTGAAAAATAAATGTGCTATATGTATTCTATGTGCTGGACAGTCACTGAATCTGGTTGGTCATGCTGCAGTTAAGTGCTGCTTAAATGCAGTAAATTTTTTTGCTGTTGTGCAACAAATATACACTTTCTTCTCTGCCTTTACAAAACGCTGGGCAGTACTCAAATCATTCCTGGATCCTAACTCCATAGTACCAAAAGATCTCTCTGACACTAGGTGGGAATCACATGCAAAGGCTACTTCAGCAATAGCTCAGGGTTATAATTCAATTATTGATGCTCTGACTTATGTCCATACTAATGATACTGAAAAGGGTGATATGAGAAGCTGGCATTCTTTTAGAGAAAAATGAGGAGAGTTTGTGTTCATATTAGAACTTTGGAATCATTTGTGCGATCAGTTCCACAACACCAGCAAGGCCCTACAGGATCCACAGATTACCCTTAGCACATGTGCAAAGCTTTACATATTGCTCTCTCACTTTTTAAAAGAAACCTGAGAATGTTTCGATGAAATTGAACTCAAAGCAAAAGGAAAGCTGCCTGATATGAACTCCAAGTGTGTGAATGAACGAGAAAAAAACAAGTCAATGATGGTGGTGCACCTAATGCTGATGAAAGGCTTTCTCCAGAAGACAAATTTCGAGTGAAAACCTTTATTCCTATGATGGATGTCCTGAAAGCAACTTAAAGAAAAGAGCAATCATATATGACATTGCAAAAAGATTTATATTTTTGGTTGATTTAGAAGCCTTGGAAGAACAGTTGTGTGAAGGTATAAAGCTTCTGATGGAAGACTGTCCTGACGATGTTGATGTTAACATTGTTGGGAAAATAAAGCTCTTCCATGGTTATATCAAGCAAAATTATTCAGATAAAGGACATTTATGCCACCAGGATCTGTATCAAGTCATCTTCCAAGATAACATTTAGTTGGCTTTCCCTAATGCAGAAGCAATACTGCAGCTAATTTTCAGTCTAATGGTAACAAACTGCTCAAGCTGGCATTTCAGAGGCAGGAAAGATATCTTGGTTTCATGAGAATCTTCATACATTAGAATGCATCCTATTGACAAAGGTCTGCTGGGGCACATTCCAACCATATACTCCTTTCAGACACAACTTATTCTGAACAAAGTAATCTTTTCACTGGTTCCCAAACCATCTACAGGAAAGAGCAGGCCAAAGATGCACTGCCATTTCCCACAGGTTTGTAATGGCATGTCTATTTGCTTAGCTTAGTTTTCATCCTGTTATTCAGGTTGTTTGAATGAGGTAAAATAAATATATATACTAAACACACAACATTCTCCAGAGACAGGAAAACTGGCCATCTACTTCTCTTCCTAGGACCAATACAAGACTGCTCCTGATTGCATACAGAATCATACAAATGTAGGGATGGAAAGGACCTCAAGAGGTCATTACATCTAGTCCCCCGTGCTAAGGCAGGACCAAGTATACATAGACCATACCTGCCACGTGTCTGTAGGATCTGTTCTTAAAAATCCTCCAGTGATGGGAATTCCACAACTTCCCTAGGAAGCCTTCTCCAGAGCTTAGTTATGCTTAGAATTAAGTTTTTCCTGATATTGAACCTAAATCTTCCTTGTTGTCTATTAAGCCTATTCCTGCTGGTCCTACCTTCAGTGGACATGGAGACCAACTGATTGCTGTCCTCTTGATAACAGTGCTATATTTGAAGACTATCATGTCTTCTTTTCTCAAATCTAAAAGTGCCACTTCTTTTTAACCTTTCTTCATAGGTCAAGCTTTCTAAATCTTTAATCAGTTCTGTTGCTGTCTTCTAGGCTTTCTCCAATTCCTCCACATCTTTCCTAAAGTATGGAATCCAGAATTGGACACACAACTCCAGCTGAGGCCTCACCAATGCTGAGTACGGTAAGACAATGACCTCCTGTGACTTACAGACAACACTTCTGTTAATACTCCCCAGAATTATATTGGCCTTTCTTGCAGCTGCATCATATTGTCATATTCAATTTGTGATCCACTATAACCCCACCCCCCACAACCAATCCTTTACAGCAATACTACCAGCTAGTTATTCCACATATTGTATTTGTGCATCTTATTTTTCCTTTCCAAGTGTAATGCTTTGCATTTGTCTTTATTGAATTTCATTTTGTTGATTCCAAACCAATTCTCCACTTTGTCAAGGTCATTTTTCATTCTAAACCTGTTCTCCAAAGTGTCTGCAACTCCTTGCTGTGAACTGCATATTATATAAGCACGCTCTCTACTCCATTATCCAAATTATTAATGAAAATATTGAATAGTATACTCAACCCAAAACTGTACTAGATCTCACTAGATAAGCCCTCCCGCTTTGACAGAAAACCATTGCTAGCTACTCTTGGAATATGGTCTTTCAACCAACTGCGTACCCATCTTTGTAAGAGTTTCACCTAGACCACACTTCTCCAGTTTGGTTATGAGACTGTCATGTAGAACTGGGTCCAAAAGCCTAACTAAAATGAAGATATACTATGTCTGTTGCTTCCCCCCTTTCCACTAAGCCAGTAACATTGTGAAAGAAGGAAATCAGGTTGGTTTGGCAAGATTTGTTTGTGACAAATCCATGCTGGCTATTCCTCATAATCCTATTATTCTCTAAGTAATTACAAATTAATGAATAATTTCTTTCAGTACTTTGCCAGGTATCAAAGTTAGGCTGTCTGGTCTATAATTCTCCAGCTCTTCCTTGATCCCATTTGAAAAGATTAACTGTGTTTGCCCTTCTCCAAGCCTCTGGAAGCTCAACCATCCTCCATGAGGTCTGAAGATAATTGCTAACAGTTGCATCAGGTACTTCCTTAAGTATATTAGGATGAATGTCATCAGACACTGCCAAATTGAATACACCTGATTTATCCAATATTCTTTAACCTGTTGTTTCCTCTATTTTCATGGGTCTTCCTTCCCCTTTTTTGTTAATATTGCATTATCTGTTTGCTATTAACCTTATTAGTGAAGACTGAAGCAATATAGGCATTGAACACCTCAGCCTTCTCAATGCCATCAACCACTAGATAAGTAGAGGACTTACACTTTCCTTCATTTTCCTTACTCCTGATATATTTAAAGAACCTTGTATTGTCTTTTATGTCCCTTGCTAGGTATAAGTTTGTAGCTGAACCTTTCTGATTTTGTCCCTAGATGCATGTGCTATTCTTTTGTACGCCTAAACATATTAGGGTTTTGTCCAGTCTGGTTTTGTACATCCTAGTTTGGGATTTTTACTACTTTGAAACTATTCTACACTGCTACCACTGCTCTTGAATTAGGTGCTGATCTCCTGTAGGCACCAGGATAGCTAAGAGACAGCACTGTTAACTACAATAATTGAGTTTACTTGTGCATCACCCAGGTGCTGCTGTGGTTTAAGGCCATTTCATGTGTTTCTCAAAACAGTTTTGAGGATCAAGGTGAAAAACCCACACTGCAGAAGTCCTAGGTGGAGTACCTCAGACTCCCAGATTATGCAACCCTGCCCTGTGAAGCAAAGCCTGTCTCTACATAACCCCAAACTGCAGTACCCACTTCTGCTGTTCAGTATTCCATTGCAAACTCAAATCTAGCATGCTCACTGTTATCACTACATCCACATGGCTGTTTTGCAGGTTTCTGTCCTCCACTGAACAACTCTCATTCATTTTAGTTCTAGAAAAGTATTCTCTATTAAAAACATTGTTTGCATTTCTCTCCCTGCTTCTAATGCATTTCCACCTTCAGTGAGATTGGCAATTTTAAATTTAGTAGCAGCTGTGATTTTAAAAGGGGGTGTTTCCTCCTTAAGATGTTAAGACTTTCCACAAGCACCTAACTACCACTTCCTCCAGACATCTCACCCTATGCAAGAATCTCCTGCAGAAGGGCCTTCCACCACCTTTTAAACTATGACAGTCCTTTTAGCTAAGGCAACATGAATCCCTTTTGAAATATCATCATGGAATACTGTACTAGAACTGCATTTTTCTATTACATCCACTATATTCCCTTCATTCACCAGTCTTCTAATGCTATAATAAAAAGCAATAAAGCTTATGGCATTTGTCCCACATAACCCCATGATTACTGCAAACACTACTACTACCTGGACATTCCTAAGTAAGGCAAACCCATCCAAAGAAATGCAACCTTTGCCTAGGAATTTGATGAAAATTAGATGGGCAGAAAGTTTCAAGTTTACCACTGTCATTTTGAACTAGATTCTCTTTTTTCAGACTCTTACATGAAATCTAAAAGGCTGTACTGTGCTTTCCCTGTTGTGTCCCCTGTACTGATTAGTGCAGTACCACGTAAGTGGTTGTGTTAACACTCCCTCCAACCATTGCCATTACACACTAATGCACAACCTTAACCTTAGCTATGTTGACAGTAACTCCTCAAATAGATGAAGTTTGTGACAGACATGCCAGGTAGTTGATTCAGGAGTGGATAAGACAGTCCTCAACAAATGTCAGACACCTAAGGACCAGCCCCAAAACTGAGCTGCCTCCTAGGTTGTCCAGCAGAGCAGGTGCCCCCCCTGCCACTGCTGAAAAAACCCACTGCTGGCGGTACTTTTGTGGTGCTGCGAGGGAAGGATAGTGAAGAGAGACAGCAGCACTGGAAATGTCAGCGCCACTGGCTCCTTCTTTGTGGGGCAACGGGGGCGTTTGCCTCCCTGGCTGCTAGTTGCAAAATCCTGGGCTCCTTGATGACCTGGCACTGAGGATTTGTCAAGCCCTGGGATATGGCCACCATTAAGGTTTTGCCTTAAAATAATAAGCTGATGAAGTGGCCTGGTTACTTTCGGGTAGCTGTTAGAGTCAGAGTGAAAGCCCTGTGGCATACTGAACCATGTTATTGACAGCACTGTAGGTAATGCCAAAGCAGCAAGGAATACAGAAGACTTTACCCTTAACTTCCGATTTCCATATTTTTATGGTTTAGACTTGAAGGGTTATAGCCTGAAGCCTCTTTAATTGTCAATGAAAAGTTTTAATTTGTGTTATTTACTAAGAATTGAAGCTGGACACGGAGCAGTTGGCAGGATCAGACACAATCTCAAAGCCTGACAAACAGTTCTCAGGCTCTTTGAAATACAAACAACTGTAAAAGACACTTTAAACTGGAAAGCTAAGAGGGAAACCTGCCTACTATGGACATGCACTAGAGAGACAAGAAACACATCCACACTCTGCTAGTCACTAGAAGGTCACTGTGCACCTGTAACCAAAACTGTCCAACACCGTCCATTTAAATAGAGATTTTACCCTCTTCAAAGCACTGGATACATGTGAATCTGCTCTCTTTGAAGGTGGTATTCGGGTTTGATAGGTGCTAGTAGATGCACAAAAATCAACAGCATGCAAGGTAAGATTCAGTCCTTTATTTTACAATCATACCATTGCGCACATTTTACCTGATCAATAACCCTATATATAGACTTGAGAACACAGCATTCACTGATCACTCCTCCACTTCATTATTTACTGCATCACAGCCCTCAGACTGAAAAGCTACAGAAGGCTGGTTAGACTAGAAAAATATCCACCCCCTATTCATAACCTTTTCACTGCTAATGTGAGCAACACCATTCTACATTAAGCTACTGGAAAGCTTGCCTGGAAGTGATGCTACTGCATTCCTGGGCTCAAACCCAAAGCCACTCAAGCTGGTCCCACAAGTGGAAGAAGGTGTGCCTTCTGTGCTCTCCACCCTCCAATAAGTCACAGGGTAGGATGGCGATTAAGGCTCTTGACTGTAGAAAGAACATTACAAGGGGTCTGTGCAAGAGCAAATGACACTGCAAAAAAGAGGGGAGACAAGCTCTTGGAGGATGCCAAAGTCTCCATAATGTGAGAGCTGCTCTCACTTCTCTTGCCCAAAGATACCCTCACCAACAAAAATAGGTCTGTAATTCTTTGCTCCCAATTGTGTCCATAAAAGTCCCAAAGGAGTTCCTCATTGTGCAGTATGGCCATCGCTGCCAATGACACCCAATGGGAGGGGTGTACAGATTTCAGAGAAATAAGCACAATACACCTTTCTTTGGAGAAGGAATATGTGACAAGGACACTGGACTACGAATTCAGTGCAGTTGAAAGCAAAGACATGCTTGTCCCATTGGAGCCTGCCTTAACAGCTTGGCTTTGCACCATCCGTTGTAGCTCTTCGTATTTTAGCTGGGCGTATACTGCCTCATGTGCCCAGCAATAGAAGCGGCAATCTCAGAACTCCTCTTGTTCTGGCCATAGTAGTCAACAAATTCGCCATCTGGCCCAGTGAGGTACATAACTATCGTATGATCCACCTGTAAGAGAGCAGAGAGCAAACTGGTAAAGCCGAGTCTGAGTCTTGCTCAAAAGGGCAATGAGGGTTAATGTCCTGATTAGCCTGTTAGATGACCTTTGGCTGGGGATTTACCAACAAGAACAGACTCTAGTTACAGTCTAGAATGGGTCACGCAGGCCCTGGCAAACGAGTGAGGGAATCTGAGAACAAGCTGTAACCAGACAGGGTGAAGAAGCACTGAAAGGAGGAGAGTCTTGCAGGAGCTGTAGGTAGCTTCCAGTCTTCAGGCAAAATAAATGCAAGGAACAAGATGGGATGAGAAGACGTTTTCCCCCAACTTCTCCCTATTTCCTGCTACCTGGATTAAGCGAATGCGTTCTTCTAATCCCTGCTGGCCTAACATCTTTGAGCTCAACATGTGTGCAACCCTCTCACTCCTTGCTGTCCTAGAATCCCAGCTCCTGCAGTGAGATGGGCACTCTGCATCCAGGCCTTCACCTGACGTAAATCAAAGGGATATAGTGCCAATAAACCAATCCACTCTCAGAGCAAATAATGATGGCAAGAACATTACTCACAAAAGTGAGCTAAGGAAAGATGGCCTTGAGTGTATATGGGAAAAGTGTGTATCCTGCTGTGGGGCTCCCTCTGCTGTGCTAGCATTCAAAAACACCAACTGAATTTCGCCTGGTGCAGGTGTTTAAATCAAAGGAATATTAAAAAAATTGAACCATTTTAAAGAACATTGATTTAAATCAGATTGAGACATCACAAAAATCTTTTAAAATATGTGCTATTGCAAGTTAAGATTTAAATGTATAATTAACTCAGTTATAAACAGTTTTAAATATCAGTCCTAATGGGTCTCTATATGAGCTCTACAAGACTGCTATGGGCAAAAGTAAGGAGGGGGGTGCAGGGTAGGAAGTCTGGGGACCACTAGAATAGATTAAACAGGAGGAAGAGAAAGTTACCTGAAATAAAGTAGACCATTGGGGATTAGATTGTTATGCATAAAAGGTTTGAAGTGCAAGTGAAACTACAATCTAGAACAGGGGTCGGCAACCAGCGGGGGGAGCCTGAGCGGTGCCATGGCACACGTGCCAGGGGTTGCCGACCCCTGATCTAGAATGAACTCTCCGGGGGGGAGGGGGGAGGGAGAGACAAACACCACATCACCTGTGGAAAAACACTTTTCACAAAGCAATCACTCCATATCTGACCTTTCAATACGTGTTCTCAAGGGAAACCTGCACATCTTCAAAAGATGTCTGGAAACTTAAATTCACGACTCTGCTAGGCATAAAAAACCATGGGCTTAACACAGCATTCACCCATTTCCTTCTCAACATTGATCTGCAAGCACACTATAAGAAAGGCTTTGAGGTCTGCAATGGAGAGCAAACCATTTGAACCTTTTGCAAAGCAAGCTGCTTCAAACTCCCTGCAATGTGCAGGGCAGACAGGAAAGTTTCCCATGTTCCTAGAGCTAAAGTGGCCATATTGGGGGTGGGGGGAGGTGGAGAAGCACACTAGGGGCTCTAGGATGTGGTTACTTTAACTCAGGTCTGTGCAGTGCAGTGTGGATACCAAAGCCCTAGGTTTGAGCATGAGTTAAGAAAATCAATGTAGGATTAACATACAATGTAGATGCTCAAGCCTGCTGTTCCCTAGTACAGGTCAGCTTACTTAAGTTCCACTAACTCTGAGCTTACTTTGCAGTGTAGACGTACCCTCTGCTTCCTTCCATAGACCTGAAGAAGAGTTCTTTGAAATGCCTCTGACCTACATATCTAAGGTATGTCTGCACAGCAATGTAAACCTGGGTTCAAACAACCTCCTTGCATCCACACACCAACTGTGTTAATCTAGGATCCCAGGACTCTGCATGGTCTGAGCCTGTATTAAGCTGGGATATAGGATCTGAACCATACTGCTTTCCTGTATGAACGCCGCTTTCGCTTGACTCAGGCTCCGAAAATCTTCCAGATGTATCCGACTGGACAACTTCCTTAGTTCTCTCTACGCTAACAATCCGTGATGCAGTTTAGGCCTGGTCTGTCAACCAAAGTTAACTTTTTGTGCCAAAACAGTAATGGTGTACATATTGCAATCCCCCTGCCTCCCACTGCCCTGATTTTCGACAAGAGGCATAGAGCATTTTGTGCCAAACTTTTAATGCCAAAGCATCAGCATAGACACCATGCTTGGTTATGTTGTGGTAAATGGCTTCCGGGAAGCGTCCCACAATGCCACTCTGGCCCTCAGTTTGAACTCCGCTGCCCCGCAGCCATGCATCCCTCTCTATTTAAAGTCCTGAGAGTTTTTGAAATCCTGCTTGGTCAATGTGGAGAGCTCACATCACATCTTCCAAGCTGACCATGGCAGCTCCATGCACAAAACACTCACTCACAGTACACTGGAGCTTCTGGATTTGATCAACATTTGGGGAGAGGCTGTGTAGTCCCAGCTCCGCCCCAGCCAAAGAAGCCTCAATACAAACGGTCAAATTTCGTGGGAGAAACTCCCACTTCATCAGATGCTTGAAGATGGAGAAGTACACGTGAATGGGAGCAAAGCAACTGATGAGGTGGGATTTTCTCCTGTGAAAGCTTATCTGATAAATAAATGTGTTGGTCTCTAAAAGTGCCACTAGACGCCTTGTTTGTTTTGCTGAACTAGACTAACACAGCTACCCCTTTGGAACTTGTCTCTGAACAAGACACACTGCTGTGCAATGTGAAAAATCAAGGTGCTGTGGAATGGGTAGTGAAAAGACAGGGAGTCAAACTGTTGTTATAGGGCACAGCCAAAGACCTGCTGCCTCTAGAAGAAGCTGAAAGCCATCCTCAGCAGTTATCCTACTTCTACCACCAAGAAATCTGTGGATATCCCTGTGGGCCCAGAGGCAGTGAACACCAAACTCAGCCCCAACAACAAAGCTATGGATGACGAAGTCAAGTTAGAGGATGATGCAGAGCAGGGGACTGGGTCGTTTGCTGACATGCGGAGGCAGGACCTCTTCTGGACTCCAGAGAGTTTGAATTCCCAGCCCTCCAGCTTTGGCGTGTAGGATGCAGGAGAGGGAAGCTTGAGTGATTTTTTGAGCTGATACCACTGAGTTACATGAGGTACAGCCTTTCAGTGCTTTGTTGCATGACACAGCTGGTTGAAGGGACAGAAATGCACAAGAGAAACCATGTTTGCATGTGCTTCCCATTCTCCTGTTCAGCTAGGTAATGCAGTGGAAAACGGTGGTAATGCACATCGAGATTTCATAGGAACCCTCCAGGGCGACCTCTTTCCTGGAAGTACTCGCCAATCCTCTGCTACAGACTCTTCAGCGGAGCTGCTTTGTTTCTTCCCCCATTGTAGAAATCTTCCCATGCCAATAGCCAATCACTCGTACACAAACCAATGCAGCACATAGGCGAGCAGCACAGGAACCTGGTTTGAAGCTGCTCTCATGGAAGAGATGCACCCTAACATCCCCGCTTACTCTCAGGAATGAGATTTCAGCTTCTATGGCCCCCCGCCTGTGGAAAATGGTAGTACAATATTCAAATTTTGTCCCTATCTACTTGAATCAATTACTCCCAATAGCCACCCAGAACCTTTTCCCAAATGTGAATGCCCTCTTCACTCCCAGACACAACTCACCATGCCCTGGTTGGTTGTCAAGCTCTGCATTTGCCAAAGGACAAAGAAAAAAAGTGTATTTTACTGTAATGTGTCAATGTTGTTATTGCACTCACAATAATGCTTCTGTTCATTATTCTACAGATGTGCCCTTGAGGGGAAAACCCTCCACGCCTGCCAAGCACCTGTGGCTGATAAGAAAACCACAGAGAAGCAAGGAGATGTTCCAAGAATTCCTCCAGTTCTGAGGCGGAAAAGGAAGAAAAGAAAAATGCAAGCACGCTACCAGACTGCCTTCAGGGTTTTCAATGGTTACTGATCAGAAGCAGCTTTTTGCAAAGACTGCTGCTTCCTGGACACAAAAGCACCACCAGATTTTGATGCACTTGCCAGGACACTTTGCACAAGCAGCCCTGGGAAAGGCAGGGGGCAAGAGAACAGAGTAGGGACTAAGCGACCACCCTGCAACAAAGGGGAGCGGCAGAGCTCCCAGCTCAGTATGGCCTGGGGAGGATGATCTCCAACATCCCAGCCACTCTGCCTCCACACAGAACAGTTGCTTTGCCCCCTCTTTGTCCCCGGGGCTGCATGTCCAAGGCACCATCCACTGTCAGGGTGGCAACTGGAAGCCAGCAGCAAAATCTTCTCACAGCCTCCTGTGGCAGCAGCTCTGGCTCCTCCTTGCACCTGTGCAGAGCTTGCCAGGAGCAGGGAACAGAGCTCACAGGCAGTAGTCGACTGCACGCATGTGCACTGCAATATGGATGCCAGAGTCTAATGACAGAGAATCCTGATCCTAGGGTTAAAATGCAGGGTAGATGCTAAATCCTAAGGTTTCCTGACATGGGTAGCTCAGCTGACTCAAGTCCCACTAACCATAGGCTTACATTGCCATGTAGACATACCCCTAGTGACTTCAGCCTGGCCAAGTCTCAGGGCTACTATTCCATCCTCCTTTTTGAACTCTTAGCTACTGACACCACGTTCTACCTCTCTAAATCCATCTCTCCTGTGGCTTTCATAGGACCACCTTCTCTTGGTTTCCCTCCTACTTCTCAGGTCACTTCCTCAGTAACTCATTCAGTGTATCCCAACCTCCATCCAAGTCATTGTCCTTGGCCCTACATCTGCCTCTACATGTTCTTATCTGGAAGCACAACCTTCACTTTCATCTACTTCTCTATACAGAAATACTCCACTTCCTTTCAAGCCCCACATCTCAATAGCTCTGACATCTTTGTGGATACTCAGTTGCCAATTCAGACTCAGCAGACAAACCCAAACTCTTCCTCTGCCACCTCCCCTTCCCACCGCTCCCGCTGTGGGCCCCACCACCTTCTTCCTCATTACTCACGCCTATAATCTGGGTGTCTTCTTTGACTCTTCCTTCTCCCTATTCAAGCCATCTCTAAATCTTGCTGATTCTTTCCTTTGCCCATATTGCTGAAAAGCGTTCAAGCCCTTATTTAGTACCTTGACTACCACAATCCCCTCTTTTCTGGCCTTGATTAGTGCAATCTTCCATGCCATAACTCCATTCAGACAACTGCTGTAAAACTCTTCTTCCTAGCTCAGCACTGACCATATCACCCCTTGAGTCCTTCATTGGCTCCCTAGCCTTCTACAAACAAGTCTTTTGTCCTCATCTTGGTCATTCCGAGTGTGCTCCCCTGCCGCACCTAGATGATTTAGCCACTTATGGTGTGAATTCCCACCTTCACAATGCAAATGTTCCCAGACTTTACTGTGCACCAATCACCTCCTTCTCAACACTTTCACACTTTCTCCCATGCCGCCATTTACACATGCGTAAAGACTCCTCTTGAATCTGTCCAGTCACCAATTTATCTTCCTTCAAATCCCACCACCATCTAAGAAACCTTGCTAGGCAGTTTTGAGATGACAGTCCCTCTTCCTACTCCCTTAATACCTACTGCCAGCCCCTGCCTGTCATTTTAGCTCCACGCCAATTAAGAGAGCCAAACACAATACAACATGGAATTAACAAATTCATATCAATTCATAACCATGAACTGTACGTTACTGCATGTTACTCCCCATGCCCACCCGTTGTGCGCCTCTTTTAGAGCATGAGCTCAGTGGAGCAAGAAATGCCTCTTCGGGTGTCTACACAGCAAAGACAAACCAGCAGCTGGCGCACTGGCTGCGGGGCTGTTTGATTGCTGTGTAGACTTATGGGCTCAGCTGGAGCCCGAGCACTAGGACCCGCCCACCTCACAGGGTCCTCAGGCTCCAGCCAGAGCCCAGAAGTCTATGCATTAATGAAATAGCCCTGCAGCCCAAGCCCCAGAAGCCTGAGTTGGCTGGCATGACCCAGCTGTGGGTTTTAATTTGCTGTTTAGACATACTTATTACCTGTTTTTTTATGGTACCCAGCACAATGATGCTCTGGTCCTAGTTTAGGTCTTTAGGGGTAAGTTAACCCCACTAATTTAGACAACAGAGTCCTGTGGCACTTTTAAAGACTAACAGATTTATCTCATTTAAACATTTAAATAGTAGCAATAAATATAAATAAGCATTTGTTATGCAGGACCTGAGATTAAATTATCAGAATTCTCTCTTCTGGCTGTAAAATGAGTGAATGAACCTATGAATAATAGAGCACTTGGGCATAGGCCTTGCATTTACTCACTATGTAGTCATTGTCTTCATCCTTGGGACCTGGGCTGTAATACACACGATAGGCTCTGGACACCTGCTCAATCTGCTCTTTGGTACCAGTCAGTCCAATCAGCTTGGGAGAAAACTCTAAACAGAAATGCAACACATTAGCTATGCTAAGTTCTTCCCAGAACCAGCTTTGCTAGAGCCCAGCCATCTGTTTAGCCCCAAGAAGAAAGCACCAAGTACAGAACAGCTACACCATGCAAGGAAGAGAAAGGCAAATGGTACCTTTAACATATCTGGCAACAGCTTCCCTGGTGTCTCTCTCTGGATCAATTGTAATGAAGAGTGGGGTCACATCTGGCAGAGACGGGATCCGGTCTGTCAACAGAAAGATTCAGAGTTAACATTGCCCTCATCAGGCCCAATACTACAGATCAACTCCCACAAGACAAGGCGACAGATGAACTCATAATACACAGTATCAAAGTACAGGGGAGCCCTTTTTGGCATAGACTGATGATGGATTGTGACCAGTATGGAATGATATTGGGCACATTAAACAACATCTAATGCACTTTTTTAAAAGCGAGAGACAACTGCAAAGAGATAAAATGGAGTTCTCTAAACCCTGTATTCATCTTCTGAATAATATTGCTATCAATCAATACTAAACCTGGTGCTCTTAAGAGCAGCTCACTGTTACTGCAGAAAATTAAGATTTTGACTGGATTCATTTACCAATTTGATCCACTGCTAGAATCATTTTCTCCAGTTCCTCTGGACAGATATCGGGGCAGTGCGTAAAGCCAAAATAGATTAACACCCACTGCCCCAGATAGTCCTTGTCGGTCCTGGGCTGTCCATGGTGATCCACAAGTGAGAAAGGGCCTCCTAACAATGGCTTCCCAAGAGACCGCTTCTGCTCCTTCTCCAGCACTGAAAACAGACATCACACACATGAGAAGACAAAGGTTCCCAGAAAGCATTCAAAGACAGTTTGAGTCATAAAGCTCTCAAAGACAGTCATTGACCTTGTGGGACAAGAGTAATGTAACACCTCAAATTTCAAAGATTTCCCAAAGCCCACTGCAAAATATAAGCCCAACATGGACAAGACAACTTTATAGAATACAAACAGACAGTTTTATGTTGTGGTATTCTCCATATGAACTATATCTCACTGTGCTCCAAAGGGGGCTTATAACTGAGATGGCCCTGAAGCTGAGGTCAGGAAACATGAACTGGGATAGGGCACCTGGAGCTAAGAGTTAGCATATTATAGAGATTTAAAGGAGAAAGGGAAATCGCTGTGCTTCTCCAGTCTAACTGGGTCTCAGTATCAAAACAAGGGGGAAAGAATTAGGCAAGTGTAAGTGGTTAAAAAAGCATACAAATTTTAAAATCGTAATTGAGAATCTATACTCTTAAAAAGTGTCTCTCTCACTTCCACACCCTGTAAAAATAGAGACACAGATACACACTTTCATTCCTGACTTTTAAACACTAATCTTTTGTAATCCTTTCATACTATGATAACAGTTGCAACAAAACAACTTAAAATAAATCAACAAAACTAAAAGTTTTAAAGGAGGATTAGCAAAACCAAAAGAAATAACAAAACAAACAAGGATTTTTGTGGCACTTCTGTTTTGTTTTGCTGAACCAGATTAACACAGTTACCCCTCTGGAATTTATAAAAAAACAAAAGGTAGGAAAGAAGTGAAATATTAAAATAAATTGAAAACAGATATGGGTATAAAATAGGTGCATATACATGTACACATATGCACAAACAAGCTAAAAACACAAACCCACAATCAAAAAGCAAATGACCATTAAGTTAAACAGCTACAGGAAAAAGCTAATAATACTAAGTGAGCAAAATAGACAATAAAAAAGACGTGCAAGAAGTCTTGTGCTGCATCCTATAGCCATCTATATTTAGATCAGAAGCTTTTTGGGGCAGAGAGCTGCCATTTTGTATGTTTGTGAAGTGTCTAGCACACTGTGCTAGGCACAGCATTATCAGTCTCTCTCTGCTGTCACTCTTCAGAGCACAGGTACCGAAACTAGCATGGCCACAAGATCTTTATCAACACAGGACTTGGAGGAGGAATGACAGGGGTTTCAGGCGGATTGCATAACATATACATACTTTCTTCCTTTTTTTTCTTGTAGTATTTCATTGCCGCCAGTAAAGCTCCACCAATCGCAAATGTGACTGCCACAGACTTCCAGGTAACTGGCTACTAGGAGAGAGATTCCAGGACAATTTAATTTCACCATCTTTAACCACAATTGTTTAACACAGGGGTCTCGAACTCAATTCACCACAAGGGCCACATGAGGACTAGGATATTGGTCCAAGGACTGCATCACAGAAACCTTTTCATACAAGAGTTTTTAAAACCCTGATGGGCCACCAGTTTATTTAATTAAAAATTAATCGAATTCAAAGTGGTTGTAAATAAAATTAATTAATTGGGCTTAGTTAATTGAATTGAACAGATGTTTAATTGAATTTAATTTTTAAAAGGTTTTTAATTAAAATTAATTTTTTTAAAGTTTTCTTTTTAAAAAAGAAAAGGAAGGAAACAAGGAAGGAAGTGAAAGAAAGAAGGGAAAGAAGAAAAAGAGAAGGAAGGAAGAGAAAGAAAAGAGAAAAAAGGAAGAAGGAAGGAAGAGAAAAAGGAAAGAAAGAGAGAAGGGACCGGGCAGAGCGATGGTGGCCAGCTGACACCCCAGCGGGGCTGTCGATCTGGGACCTAGCCAACCTCGGCGGCCAATTGAGACTCCTGCCAGCGCCAGTGATCAGGGGCCCGGCCACCCCCGCCAGTGGCCTGCTCTGGCCCCAGCTGGGGCCGGTGATCAAGGCCCAGCTGACCCCTGCGGCCTGCTGCAACTCCTGCCGGGGCCAAAAATCCAGAGCTCCTCCGACCCCAAATGTCTGCTGTGGCCCCCGCCAGAGCCAGATATCCAGGGCCCAGCTAGCTGCGGTGGCCTACTGCGGTCCCCACCAGGACTGAGGCCAGCGATTTGGGGTTGGACCACAGGCCCGGTGGTGGCAGGAGCCTGATACGGCCCTGGCCGGCCACCCTGGCAGCCGGATCAGGCCCAGGGGTGGGCTTGGGCCCAGGCTGCGAACCCATTTTGGGGACAGCAATGCCCCTGCGGTGGTTGGCTCCTCCCCGGCTGCCCGGCAGTCGCTGCCGAGGCCCCTGGAGGGAGGGGACGGGTGCGCGGCCCGGAAGGAAGCACTGGGTGGGAGGCAGGCGGCCGCAGCCTGGCTGCCGGCTCCCAACCGGCAGGAAGCCGGCCAGCAGCTGGGAGCCCCTGACCTCCGGGTCTTGTCGCCGGCCGCAGACGGGAGACCCCGTTTAACACACTGCAGGGGGCTAAGCGCATGTTTACGAAAGAAACACCCATCGCTCACCACAGGCCAGGAGAGATCAAGGACAGACACCCCCGTGTGACAAGCCACCGCAGGACCACCAAACCGGGCACTTATGTCCAGGCAGGCTCAGCACGAGCCTAGCAACCTACGGGAGACGGGGACTGCGGCCAGGAGAGGCCTCTCAGCACCTTGCCCCAGGGCGCGCCCCGGCTAACACGAGGGAGCTCAGGCCTCAGCCAGCGGGTGCTGAGTGCCAATGAAGGGCGGGCCCGGCCGCCGCTGGGAACGTGGCCTCCTTACCCCGGGGCTGGAGGCGGTCGCTCTCTTTCCCGGAGGGGCGGTCGCCAGGCGGCGGGTCACGGCCGAGGAGGGGGCGAGGTCCCCGCACGGGCAGCGGCGAGCGAGGCTGGCAGCGAGCAGCTGGAGGGAGACACGAGGTCCGAGGGGTTAAGGCGGCCGAGGGAAGGGACGCGCAGGGCGGTGAGGACATGGGGGCCCCGAACCGAAAGTTCCCCTCACCGACTGCCTCCACGCGTCGCCGCTGCCGCCGCTTCCCAGCGCCTTGAGTCGCTGTGCCCAAAGCAGAGAGACGCGCGCGAACCCTGCCATCATCGTCCCACAGCCGGCTGGCCAGCCGTCACGTGCGTGCGTCAGTCACGCGCCAGGCCCGCCAGCGACGTCCCTCCCCCGGCCGCGCGCCTGCGTCGTTCGGTTCCGGACCGGACCTGTTTGCGCATGCGCACCGCACACAGTGGCACTGCATTCCGTGAAGCCGGCCAAGAGCGGACGGAGGCGGGTTCGTTGCTCGGCGACTTGTTGGCACGGTGCGTGGGGGGAGGAGCAGATGGGGCTGAGGGTGTCTGGGCGGGGGTGGTCGGACCTGTCTTCTTCCTCCTCGGGAAATGGGTGGGGTTAGAATCGGAAACAGTGTCGTCACCACTCCGCTCATGACCGGTTGGTGATGTCATGGTGAGACTGCGGAAGTGAGGTAGAAAGTGACTTCGCAGCATGGTGATAGGTGTTACTATGGCAACTCAGGTCCTTCCTCCTGGCCCTGACCAGACACGTGCCCGTAGCTTCCTCTCCCGGGCCCGGCTTGCCCGAGCAGATGGCTGCTGGCGGCCAACTGCGCTGCACCGCCCGTGGCTCCAGTGAGAACTGGGCTCCAGCCCTGCCTGCGTCCGCGCCCCCAAACCCAGCTGCCACGGCTGGCCTCTGGCCCGCTCTGCACCGCTCTGCATGCCCAGCCCGGGAGCGGGCCCTGCGTGTTCACACGGTGTGAGCCGGGCCTCGGGGTGGAGCCGTTAGCTTAGGCACCGCAGGCGTTTTAAATAGCAACTTTGGGTTCGCTCTGCTTTCTGGTGTCTGAGCCTCTTGGGGTCCTGGCTTTAAGCTTTGCTTCGTCTTCTCCCCCCAGGAGAGTTCTGCCTCTTACCCTTCCCCCCACTTGATTGTAACAGTAAATCAGAGCAGTTGTGTAGATTCAAACACTGGGGACAGCATATAGAGCAGTGGTTCTCAACCAGTGTGCTGGGACAGAAAGGTGTGTCCGAAGAGCCAGGAGGTGTGTCAGAAAGTTGGCAGTTCAGCTTGGCGCTCCTGCCACGTATTGCTCTCTGCTGCCCTCAGCCTACTCCTGCTGCACAACACAGACAGCAGCCAGGGGCCAGATGAATAAAGGGACTGAGGGGCTGTTATCCAGAGATCCTAGGCTGGGGAGGGGATACCGCCTACCCCACAAAAATAAACGTGGCCCCTCCTTGAGCTAGAATGCCAGGACACCAATCTGTGGTGGCTTGCCTCTGCCCCCCACCCAAGTCCTGGATTGCTGCATCCTCCAGAATGCTCCCAGCCAAAGTGCCACTGCCATTGGCAGATTGTAATGTGTCACGCTGGGGAATGTCATCTGTCAGGTGTATCATGACAGAAGAAAGGTTGAGAACCACTGATATAGAGGAAGGTGAGGTCAAATCACCTGTTTTAATGAGGCAACAGTGTCAAATCTGCATATGGATTCCAGTTCTGCAGTTTCTCTTTGAAGCTTCCATTTGTTATCCATTTGTTTGAGCACAGCTTTTAACAAATCATCAGTGGAGTGAGCAGGGAGATTGGAGTGTTCCCCTATTGGTTTTTCACCATTGCCTCAGGGCTAAATAGGGACTATGGATTTTTTTTCTCATTACAACGGGTGATTTGACCTCACCTTTCTCTATATGCTGTTCCCCAGTGTTTGAATCTTAACTGCTCTGATTTGCTGTTACAATCTGACTTGATCCTATGAGTTACACTTCCTTGCATTTATTTTTCTCCCATTCTGTAAATTCCCTATCTTCAAAGCATCTGAGGAAGTGGGATTTTCTCCCACGAAAGCTCATGCCATAAATAAGTTAGTTTTATAAAGTGCCACAGGACTCGTTTGTTTCTCTGAAAATCACTTTCAGCTGATCTAGGCCCAGGCTCTTAGTAAATAGGGCTGGCTTTTAAACTGCTGAATGTCTGGGATTAGTAGTATTTATCTTGGGGATAATTACAACAGCCTTACAGTGTTTTTACCTGTAAATTACTTCTGTGTGCTTTCAACTGTAACTCGAGTTTGACATCGATTTTAAACTGGGAATGTCACGCGTTTGAAGGAATATTACAGGACTGTTACTGTGCAAACATGCAGCACCCAGTTCCCTTTGCATTTCTTCAATAGTGGCAGACTCCTAGTACTTCTGCTTCTTTCTGAAGTGACAGCCCATGCAAAGAGTTCTGCAAGTCTTTAACTGTGTAAAAAGTTCTTATGAACTTGGAGAGACTTCTCTGTTTCTTCTGGGTGTTGCAGCTGATTTAAAAAAAAAATTAGCACCCAGTTTTGTTTCAATGGCGCTGTCTCTCTTTTTTTCCTGCATTTAGATTTTGGGAGCCTGATTTGATAGTATGGATGAAACTCCTACCTGGACAACTGGAACCTTGACAGGAAACTCTGAGCCGTGCTTTTCCTTTGGAGT
Source organism: Pelusios castaneus (assembly GCA_007922175.1). NCBI lineage: Eukaryota > Metazoa > Chordata > Testudines > Pelomedusidae > Pelusios > Pelusios castaneus. The sequence continues at coordinate 8,318,445 of ML685815.1, forward strand.
CATAGCAGATATTCAGTATGCTGATCTAGAGGATGGTTATAACTTCTGGGGGTCCCGGAGGAGATACTATAGACACAGCCTTCACCTTCTCCAGAGTGCAGTTGAAGAGTGGAATAAGGAAGGCAATCTGCTTGAGTTTGTGCTGCAGCTTGGAGATATTATTGATGGTTTTAACGCTCAACATAAAACATCCAAAAATGCTCTTGGAAGAGTTATGAAGGAGTTTAAAAAGCTTAGAGCACCAGTCCACCACATATGGGGAAATCATGAATTGTACAACTTTACTAGAGACTATTTAACACAATCTGAACTTAACACCAAGTCTTTAGAAGACCATATCTTCCTTGGCTCTGCTGCTAAGGGTCAGGACTCTCCTGGAGATGCTACTGCGGAACATTATTATGCTTATCATTTTAGCCCAGTCACAAAATTTCGGTTCATTTTACTTGATGCTTATGATTTAAGTGTTCTTGGGAGAGATAAATCCACCCAAAAATATCAGGATTCTTTGAAGCTGCTGAAGGAAAAAAACCCAAATGAGAATCTGAATAGTCCCACAGGTATGCCATGTCTGAGAAAGTTTAACATACATTCCTAATGTTCTGCTTCAGATAACATTCCTTCTTCAGAGAGACCTACAATTAATGTATGATATGTTTACAAGGTAGTAGATTATTGTGAGGTTCCATTGACCTTGTTCCTACAAACCACAGAGTACATTTTCCATACTATACACACAAAATTCCCATTTTTGGGTGTCAACTTCCTAGTGCAAGAACAGTTGGAACTTCCTTAGCTCTCAGATTATTTTGTCCTTGGAGATACTGGCCCTTAGGCATAAGCTCCTTCCTCATGTTCTATCTCAACTTTTTCAGCTAGATTCTTACTGAACAGAGTCAGCAAAAGCACTTCCCACGTTAAGTTGCGCACCAGGTCTTTTTTCTCAGCACTGTTCTGGGATCTGTAAGGTAGTCCTATTTTAGCTACCTCCACAGTATCTTCTCTTGATCAATGTCTTCTGTGGGGATCCTTCATCAGTTAACCTCAGGGGTTTATCAGTATTGAAGCACAAGACCGTGGAGAGTATTTTGGGGCATGCCTTGACAAATCCAATGCCTGGTGTGAGAGCAGAACTATTCTGCTCAGTAGTAATGTCTTGCTTTGGTTTCACTGTGAGACTTCTTTGTGTAGGCCAATGCAGAGGCTGCAAGCCTAATGTTGTCTTTCTTGGAATAAGCCCATTTCTGCACTTTTCGAAGTGCTATCTTCCAAGGCAGAATGAAATAATATAAGTTTGTATTGTCCTGGGGTACTCTAATGTGCAGTCACCTACATTCAGACAATGCCTTGGGAGCACAGTTCACTGGTAAATTTGGTGGTCCAGGGCTAGCTTTGTGGATATAAGGGTTTGGTGCCCATTTGTGCTTTTTAAATTGGTTAGCCCCCAGTCTGTTCCAGGGAACTTACTGGTGGGGAGTAGCAGAGATATAGGTCCTGTAAGCAGGACCTAAGCCAGACAGAGCTCAGCAGCTGTGTTACTATTTTGTGTCTTCCCGCATGCCAGATTTTGGGGCAACTGTACCCTGGGTGAAATTTCTTCTTTCATCACTGAGAGACAGAAAGATGCCTTTTTCCAACACCAGGTCCCTTAGCACTGCAGGCCACTAATATTCTGGCACCCTAGCACTTTTCCATTAGTCTAGCTCACTAATGTTGTCAGCTCCAGCACCTCCAAATAAGATGAATTTCCTTGATGTGGGTTCACAAATGTGTCTTGGAACAGAGACATTTCTCTATGTGCCAACCTAAACAGTAACCTCAGAGAACAGCAGACCTGGTATAGGTCCATCCCTGTTGACAAGGCCCTGGTCTACACTTAAAATTTAGATCAACTTCTCTACAGCCCCTAGAGAGATGAAAAATTCACACCTATGAACACCTTAGTTAAGCTGACCTAACCCATGGTGTGAACATGGCTACAATGATGGAGAAATTCTTCCCATGACTAGTTACTATTGCCCAGAAAGGCAGGCTAACGACAGTAATGGAAAAACCCCTTCTGGTCTGTAGAAAGCATCTGTACTTCAGCACTACAGCAGCGTAGGTGCAGCACCATAGTTGTGACACTTTAGCCCCTGGAGTGTAGACATGGCCACGGGATTTAGAGATGTGTTACATGGACAACAGTTCTCCCACAGAGTGCAGTAATACAGGCCTGCTCCATTGGTCTTAAGATATTGATCCTCTGTTTACAAGATTTGTAGGAGATGCTGGTACGTTCACCAACGCTGAGGCATAATTCATCTGTCTGCCTCTGATCCTAGCATCAAAAGTAGCTTCTCTGAAAGCACCAAGTCAGCTTTCCAAGTTCTGCAGTCTCAAGGACTTGGGATCTGCAACACCATCTGCATCATCACTGCATTTATAAGATACACTAGTTGTCACAGTTCCTGAATGGAGTGCACATGTCAACAGCATAGTGCACATCACAGCTTTTGGCTCATGGGAGTGGACAAGCAAGTGAACTACTTTTCAGCTGCATTCCCTCAATGCTTTCAGACCCTATGGGGATTTTTAGTTCATAAGGAAGCCAAATCCACACTTTTCAGTAATGTAAAGGTTTTTTGGAACTCCACAGTAAAGGCAAAGGCAGAAGTCTTCCTTCTGCTGAATGAGTTTAATGAGCAGTCTAACAGAATTCCATACCACACAGTATGGCTTGATCCAGCAAGGAATGCAGGAGCCCTACACACACATACAGAGGCGTGGAAGCTCTCAGATGGGGTGCTTCCTTTTCCTTGATCCGTGTACATTGGCCATCCTTACGAAGGCACTCCTAACTATGAGATGTCATTGCCTTTTTTCTGTCAGGAAACCTTCCTTGGGCAGGAGTCCAACATAATTTGCCATTCTACCCAGCCCCTGTGGCATTGTCTTTTAAGTCACCAGTACAGTTTCCAGAGCAAACTGTAACAGTGCCACGGATATTCAATGCTATCTGAATAAGCTATTTCATTCAAATAACCCTCCAAGGACTAGAATTTTTATGATGAGAGAAGCAGAACATTTTATCGGTGACTTACGTTGCTTTTGTCACCAGGAGAACCATATCTCCTGTCTTTCTAGGCACAGAAATGTTAGAGGGCAATAGAGGTACTTTTCCAATTGATACTGCCTGGCAATCCGGCAGCAAAAATCTTGATCCACAGCCAGCTCCCATTGCAGTAAGGCTACAAGCCTTGAGTGTTTGCACTTTACAGACAGCTTCATGTTTGTTTTGACATGCATTTGAGCTTTTATTGCTCCAACCTGTAACCAGTCTACTGGGAGTGACCTCTTAAGTGTACTAGACTACAAGGAGTGATGCAGTTCACAGGGCAGAACCATGGCCTCTAAGCCTGGACCTCTGGCACCAGCTAACCTCTCTCTCTCCATGGCTTCCTACAGCAGATCCCACCAAGCCAGAGTTCTGTGGGAGGCTTGTGCTGTCCCCTTCAGAATCTAGTGCTCTTTGTGAATATTTAGTGACACAGGCAGTAATTTTTGTCACCCAGCACATAGAATGTGGAGGTCCTTAGATTAGCACAGAGAAATGAAAGTTAAAGCATAGTCCCTTCTGGTTAGCTCAGAGCTCCAGCCAATCTGTCATGTACTCACATTTAGGCTCTGTCTCTCTCAGGCCATGTCTACACTACAAAATGATGTCCACTTAATTTATGTTGGCATTCAGCCACCATACTTATTAAATTGCTTGTATTTGTGCACATGCAGCTTCTTGTGTTAGCAGTACATGTTCTCACAAGTTCCAAAGGGGTAGCTATGTCAGTCTAGTTTAGCAAAACAAACAAGGTGTCTTGTAGCACTTTTTCCTCCCATTCTGTAAGTTCTCCATCTTCAAGTGTCTGACGAAATGGGATTTTCTCCCACGAAAGCTCATGTGATAAATATATTTGTTAGTCTTTAAAAGTGCCACAAGACTCCTTGTATGTTTTGCTGTTCTCACCAGGAGAACTTGTATCAATTATTTTGTCAGTGGGAGGCATGGTGCCATGGGATCTGAAAACCTTAACAGTCAATGTAAGCGGAGCAGTGTCTATACTGACACTTTGTTGACCTAATTACATTGATTGTGAGACTCTGCACCGCTCTGGGAGGTGCTGTTACTAAATCAGCATAGAGAGGCATTTACGTCAGCTGGGGGGAGGGGGGGGGCAAATTTACATGAAGACATTTCCACGGCTAGGTTGACGCAAGCAGCTTACATTGACCTGTGTAGTATAGGCCAGGCTTTAGTCTGACATCCGTAATCAGTTCCCAGGTGAAAGCTCAGAATTCTTCTAGAAACCAACCCTTTATTCCCCACCTCACATCTCTCCAGTCCTTTGTACTTGAGCTGCAGTCTTTGCTCCACTTCTCTGCTGTCACTGGTTGCTAGGTGCCAGGGACCTGGGGACTAGGTTTTTCATTTTTTTCTTGGATTTTCCGTTGATATGTAGTTGGCTTCAGCTAATCCTTTTAATGATCTGTTCAGCTGCTCACACAGCTAGGCAATATACACTCACCTATGTAGCCTCACCTGCCCTGAGAGGAAATTTAGCCCTTCCCCACCCCCACCCCCCACTTGCTAGTTGTGCAAAATGCAGGGGGAACTGAGGCATACCCCAGCTTTATAAAAATATTTCAGAAAAATCTCAATTTGTCATCTCTTAACTTTGGCCCTGAAAGAGAATATGGGATTATCCTTAGAACTTCAGAGCTGATTGGTTAGATAGAAACATTGCAAAGAGAGAGCATACTCCCTTTCTTGATTGGGTCTTTGGTTTTTTGCTGTACTCTCCCGTCTTCTTACTACTACTTGCAGTACATTGTCAGTTTAACATGACATCCTTGAGCTGTTTACTGTCCAAGAAAGGGAATCCTGCATGTAATGTACTTTTAAAGATTGGCAAATTACTTACCTGTAATTCTCATTTTTTGGATGTATTGCATCTGATTCCCCCATCCCCACTCAGTTTGCAAGTCTGTTCTGAAAGGATGTGTTGGTGTCACACCTTAAGGTTATTTTGACCCAGGAGGTGGCTGTTGTCTTTTGAAAAATTCACACTTCCACTTTTGTTTAGCTTGCATTTTGGAGGCGGCCGTGGTTCTCTCCTGCAGAGGGTACTAAACAGAACTGAGGGAGCAGCAGCTGGAATTCAGCACAAGCCAGGGTTTCTTATTCAACTGCCGGCTCAAAAAGCCACTCATGAAATTGTGGTGTCAGGCCAGGGTGCTGTGATGCAAGAGTGGGAATCCTGTGAGCGGGGTTGGGGGGCATGGTCAATGGAAAATAACTGGTAAATCACTTTCCCTCATTCACTCAGGAAGACTGTGGGGTTTTTTTCTTTTTTTTTTGGAGGCACAAGATACGTAAGAGCCTATCGGGATTTTTTTTTTTTTTTTTGCTAAGCACAGATGTACACAGAAAACTAAAGCAGGTAGGGAAACAGCTGTTTGGTGGGTGTGTGCTTGACCTTCTTTCTTCATTACAGGACTCGCTGAACCACATTTTGTAGAGTTCAACGGAGGATTTAGCCAAGCACAGCTGGATTGGTTCAATGAGGTTCTTACATTCTCTGACAGAAATGAAGAGAAAGTTGTGGTTGTGGGTAGGTCGACTTTTTGTTTGTGTGAATGCACATGAATTGAGACATCGGTGAAGGAATAAACCACAGTGATAAATTGATGGGATGCTGCACATGCTCCAGATGGGTTTTTCTCTACTCATAGGTTTTCCTCCCAATATCTTCTATTCTAGAGCAGCGGTTCCCAACCTGTGGCCCAGGACCCAAGAGGGGCCCCTCAAAGTGGCCCATGACTCCCTTCCTGCTGGCTGCAGAAGGGAGCTCTTGCTTAAGTACCCAGGTGGAGTGCATTTTTGGGGGAGGCAAAAGACTGGTGCAGCTGAGGGGATGAGAGATCAGCACTCCCCTTCCCCTGTATGTAGCAGGGAGCACAGTAAAGTACTCTACCTATGTTTACAGGCACTGGGCTGCCTGATGGAGCCAGAGGGAGGGGACCACTGATCTCCCATCCCCCTGGCTGCAGAAGGGAGCCACTGCCTAGGGACCCCAGTAGAGCACACAAGACTATAGGATGCATGCCATTTCCCTGCTGCAGCCAGGTAGACAGGAGATCAGCGAGGAGGCAGGCTCCTTGCTGATCTTTTTCTGTCTAGCTACAGAGAGAGGAGTCCTTGCTAGGGGAGACTGGTGGCCCCTCTGGGTTGTAAAAGTAATATTTGTGTGCCTCATGCCAAAAAGGTTGAGAACCACCGTTCTAGAGATACTCAGTTTCCCCCTCACACATACTTTTTTTTCCACGTCTGGTGGTGCAGGACAGGGGCAAGAAGGGGGGTATAGATTCAGGGGGGTCCTAGATGGGGAGAAAGAGTCTGCTGTTAGAAGTTTCTGTGTTAGGGTGAGCTCTCTTCCTTCCCCTCACCCTGGACTTTACTTGACACCTTCAAGCCCAATGCAGAGCCAGAGTAAGGGCATACTAACCAAGCTGGCTGCAAAGCAAAAAGAGGTACCCTCGCTGAGGAACTTTCATAACTGAGGCAGGGATATGGTCCACCTGAAAACTAGTATAGTTTGAAATGGCCTGACTGCAGCTGGTAAAAAGCAATGAGACCATTTTGCATCACATGAACTTTGGGAACAGAGGTGTAAATCAGCATGTTTTCCATTACTGACTGCTGTTGGCCCCTATGGGGGGAGCATTACATTGCTCAGCAGGCTACCTTTACACTCATTTACAGCAGTGAAGATGCTCTACAACTTTAGTAACGCCTGACTCTGCAGGAGGTGGTAGCTATGTCAGCTGGAGGAGTTCTCCCGCTGACACAGCGATGTGTCGGTCACCACAATTTACATCACTCGGTTGTGGATTATTCACACTCCTGAGCGACATGAGTTATACTGAGTTAATCTGAAACGTAGACAGTTTCAGTGTGCAGTTTTAGATCTGATGACGCAGGGCAGCAGTGGTCTTGTGAATGGCAGTGAGGTTTAGCACCTTGATACCTTAGAAATACCTGTCAGAAAGAGAGAATGCTCATATTAGTTCATGTGACTAGACAACTTATGGGCTAAACCCCAGACAAAGAGAAGTTTCAGGGATTTCACTGCACCCCAGCCTCTGAGATTCCAGCATCCACAGTCAATTTCCAGACAGGGAGACAATGTAAAACACTCTTAACAGTTGTCACCAGTGATGTTTCTTACTGCTCTCCTGCTTCACTTCTTTTCCAACTGCAGGTCACATTCCAATTCATCCAGATTCTACTGACGACAGTGTTTGCCTTGCTTGGAATTATAAAGATGCCCTCTCTGTCATCCATTCTCATCAGTGCGTGGTGTGCTTCCTCGCAGGGCACCTACATGACGGTGGTTACTGTTTAGACTCTCATGGAGTCCACCATCTTACTTTGGAGGGGATTGTTGAAACTCCACCGGGGAGCCACGCCTTTGGAACAATACATGTCTATGATAATAAACTGGTTTTAATGGGAAGAGGTAGAATTCCAGACAAAGTAATGTATTACACAAAATATGAGGATAAGTGTAAATACAATTGTTTGTGATCCCTACTGTGCTCTAGAAATTAGTTTAATAATTAGCAGCTGCTCATTGGAGCCAGGGTGTTTCCATTTATAAATAATCTTCACAAGCTCAAGTCTGATAAATAAACCTTCAGTGCTGCCCACCTTCTTCTCTCACAGCTGGTGTCTTAGAAGCTTTCCTTCTGCAAGGAGCACCAAACAAGGTCCAAGTTCCTGCTGTAGGGCAGAGTGGGGGACAGGAAACAAATGAGTTTGAAATAAATGCTCCTGATTTGTTCAACTTCTGCTTGAAACAGTTTAAGAGTGAACAGTTATTTACTGTGGCATAAAAGGCACAAACAATATTAAAAAGGTATGTGATAACATCAGCAAGGCATTATTAGTGTACTGTTATTAGTCACACTGTGTTATGAAATGCAAACCGTGTCCCCCATCAGGTGTAATTTAGCTTCTTTTCAAACACAAAGGTTGATAATATGCTTCAGGCTCCTAGGAGGCTGCATCCTGAAGTTAGAGCTACTCAGCACCTGTGAAAATCAGATTCCTTTGAATTTTTTTTTTTTTTTTTTTGGGTCTAGGGAGGGGATTCATGGTTTTATAGGCGAAATGGTCAGGGAGATTATCCAGTTGTGGGTGAGAGAGAGAAGGTACTCTCGTGGATCAGTAACTGGTTAAAAGATAGGAATCAGGGGGTAAGAATAAAAGGTCAGTTTTCATAATGGAGACAGGTAAATAGTGGGGTCCATCAAGGATCTGTACTGGGACCTGTGCTGTTCAACATATTCATAAATAGGTAAAAACTGAGGTGGAAAAGTTTGCAGATGATAGAAAATTACTCAAAGCAGTTAAATCCAAAGCAGACAGCAAAGAGTTACAAAGGGATCTGAGAACCAGGTTAATGGCTAACAAAATGGTAGATGAAACAAGTGTTGATAAATGCAAAGCAATGCACACTGGAAAACATAATTCCAACTATACATATACAATGATGGACTCTAAATTAGCTGTTTCCATTTAAGAAGAGATTTTCAAATCACTGTGGCTAGTTCCCTGAAAACATATGCTCAATGTGCAGTGGTAATCAAGAAAGCAAACAGAAACATTAGGAAAGAGATGAGACAGAAAATACCATATTGCCATTCTAAATTCATGGTGTGCCCACACCTAGAATGCTGCATGCAGTTCTGGCACCCCATCATTAAAAGATATATTAGAATTAGAAAAGGAACAGAGAAGAGCAACAAAAATGATCAGGGTACGGAACAGTTTCCATACAAGGAGAAATTAAAAAGACTAGGATTGTTCAGTTTAGGAAAGAAATGATAAAGGGAGAAGATGATAGTCTATAAAATCATGAATGGTGTGGAGAAGGTGAATAGAGTACTTATTTATCCCCTTCACATAACCCAAGAACCAGGGGTCTTCCAATTAAATAAATATGCAGCAGGTTTAAAACAAACATAAGGAAGTACTGCTTCACACAGACAACCTGCTTATTGCCACGTGATGTTGTGAAGGCCAAAGGTATAAGTGTGTTCAAAAGAGAGGTAAGTTCATGGAGGATAGCTAATGGCCAAAATGGTCAGGGATGCAACCCTCTTGCTCTGGGTGTCCCTATACTCGAACTGCCAGAAGCTGGAACTGGAAACAGGATGGATCGCTTTATGATTGCCCTGACCTGTTCACTCCCTCTGAAACATCTAGCACTGGCCACTGCTGGAAGACAAGATACTAGGTTAAATGAACCCCTGGTCTGACCCAATATTGGTGTTCTTATGGATTTAAGTAGCTAATGTTAGGTACCTTGTTTTGGACATTTTAGTCTTTGTGGACATGGGCCCTGGATATGTTCCCTCAATATCAGGTGTACCGTAAGGAAGCTTGCTGTACTTGAGCTATTGTGAGGTAAAGAAAATCCTGGCAGGTGCCAGAGGAAATGGAGGGATTACAAACTCATTCCCTTTGGTGCAGGATGCATATTACTACAGATGTTAGAGTCCCATTAGACTTCCCTCACCACCAGTACTGGGGAAAAAGGTAAGTGAGCAGAATGGGTCAGATTCTCATATGACTTATCTTGGTGTAAAACTGGAATATATCTGGATTTTGCTGCATTTGCTCCAAATTTACACTGGTGTATGCAAAATCACAAGTTCGTCAAAAAGTATGTTGACAAGTCTAACAAAATTCTGATCTAAGCCAGTGGTTCTTACACTTCTTGTCTGTATTGCCATTAAAAACCCTGTTCATCGACTCAGGCTCCCAGGGCTCAGGTTTAATTGCAGTGTACATTCAGGCTTGGGCTGAAGCCTGAACCCTGGCACCCTCTGCCCTCCTGGGATCCCAGAGCCGGGGGAAACTGCAAATCAAAGCAGTTGTTTAGATTCAAACAGTGTTGCTGAAATAGTCTGACCTGATCCTTTGACTTACACTTCCCTGCATTTATTTTTCCTTCCATCTGTATGTTCTCCATCTTCAAGCATCTGACAAAGTGGGATTTCTCCCATGGAAGCTCATGCAGTAAATAAATGTGTTAGTCTTTAAAAGTGCCATAGGACTCCTTGTTTATTTTGCTGAACTAGACTAACACGGCTACTCCTTTGGTAGTTACTGAAAGTTAATCTATGTTCAAATTTGCAGACAACTCCAAATTAAAGGAGGGGAGCAAATGCATAGGACACAGGGTTACCCACAAGACAAACCCACTGCAACCCTACCCACAAGGCAACTCTGTAACACTCCCTTCAACCGCATCTAGAGAGAACTCATATAGAACTGACAACATCACAGGCTCCACACTCTCGTGTGTCTCAAACCCTGTTGGTGGGCAGACAGCTGCTCTATTTTCAGCAGTTTTGATCTGTTATTGCTTAAACTGCAGAAGTCGGAACACTGCAGCATCTTTAGCTGGTCACAAACTTTGAACATTAGATATCCCAGTGTATTGTGATAATAATGCAAATCTTTAGACCCATGTAAAAAAAACCCAGTAGATGATTTGCCAGTTACCAGAAAAATGCATAAAAACCCCCATCCAGGTTGGTCAAATAATAGTAATACTAACAGGCCATATCCTAACTGCAGAGTGACCTGCAGAATGAGAGACTGTGCCTCAAAAGAAGTATTTTCGATTAATGTTCATTGTTTGCCAAATTTGCCGAGGGCAGCATCTGGTCTCAATCCCATTGAAAACAATATGAGCTGGCAACCATTTGGAAAGACTGCTGGACTTTTGCTGTAGAACATTCCTCAGCTCTGCTAAAGTAATAACTTTCAATAATGAAGAACAGCAACAAGTGACTCTGTGCTACATGTAGTGATAACACAGTTTGAAATCCAGACATTGGTCCATGGAAAGAGGAGATGGATTGCTGGATAACAAGGATAACGAATCTCAAGCTGCACTGTCTGAGGCAGCAAAGTGCTCTTGGTCCATAGCTACATTCCTCAGTTTGGTTCAACTGAGAACCAAAAGCTGAAGGCAAATAGGTGTTGGACTGTTTAACGCGTGTGTGTGTTCCTACCTGGTTAAATCACAGTTTTGCAGTGAGTTGGCCAGGATGATCGCATCTCTGAGTTCATGTAAATGTACAGCCATGTTACAAAGGGGAAGAGCGAGAGAGAAATTGCAACCATCAGACGAATTCCAGCCAGGGGATTTCTAGAAAGACAAAAGACAGTGGTGTTATTCCAGATCAAACCCAGCTAACAGAGAGAGATGCATGGGTTCAAGATGAGACTCATAAGACTGGGGAGCCTAGAGAAGAGTGGCACTGATAAGATGCTGCAATCAGCACACCACTCAAATCTCCCTGGCTGCTGCTGTGGGTGATTCTCTGAAGCTGCTCCCAGATCCTGCCCTTTACTGTGACAGGAGAAAGGAGCAGGCAGCAATGTGTGCCCCGGAACCAGCCTTCTTGTTCCTCTCCTCTGCTCTTTCCCAACCTGCATTGGAGAGATGCTCAGCTGTCTCATATGTGTGGCTACAGCCCCTTCAACTTTCAGTGATGGACACAGACTGCCTTTCCCTTCTTGCAGCAGTAGTATAGAGCTAGATTCTGGTCAGCCAGTAGGAATTTAGGCAGTGTCAGGGCCACTGAAGGAAGAAGGGCAGGTATTTCAGTCAACCAAGGAGCAGAAAGGAGATGGCCAGAGATTCAAGCAGCCAGACTTCCGTAACTGATAGCATTTGAAGAGAACTACTTGTTTTCAGCTTCCACATGTACATTTCCCAGACTGTATCTTCATCAGGCACATACCAAAGTAAAATCTTTAGCGACCTGGTTTAGATGAGATAGACACACATACTGCATTTCCACAGGGAGCTGGAACAGCGTGTATAGTGGGGGTTTTGAGAGTCGTTAGACAAAACTGGAAACCCTGTATGTGATGGAAACTACTTCAACCCAGGAGAGTGGGAGCACCCCTAGTTCCAGCAACTATGCGCTTCCATTGCTGCATCTTCCTGATAGAGGAAGTAACTACCATAAGGAACAGAGACTGAGTTAAGAGTATTGTTTATTTCTTTTTGAAAGAGGGGTACATTTTAGTCCTTACAGTGAGGGTCTGATGGCACTCCCTGATGGCAGGCATACTATACTCTCTGCACCCTGTACTAGCCCTTCCTTGATTTGACGTTATCAAATGCGCTGAGACTTCACAGTGCGGCTAGAGATCATCGAACACTGGGCCTGGATTTGATTTTTCAGCTCATCAGAAAAGCTTAGGGAGTAATGCACTGTGTCATTTAACCCTTCTCTAGGCAAACAAACAGTGAGGCAGATGGCTAATCATTATTGCTACTTTCCTTTAAACGACGACTCCTGGCCTATTACAGAAACTGTTTCCTTGCAAGAGTATGGCACACAGGTCCTGCTCCCTAAAGATACCATCTCTGCAGGGTTCCTGGGTCTTCACTCTTTAGTTCTGATGGAACAGCCAGCCCTAGCTTTAAGCCTTCTTGATGGCTGAGGCCAGTATTAGTGAGGGAAAGTGAAGGACAGGACCCCTATAAGGATCACATACCACTCTCTTTAGGATACAACTGCTGCCCTTTAAGTGCTCAGTGGAGGACTGGGAGCTTGGGACCCTAGCAGTGCTCACTGAGTTCCTGTTCCACCCCATCTCATAGTCAGAGCTGGTACAGTTTCTCCCAAAATTGGGGTCTCTGCTTTGATGCTGGTTTAGTACCCAGCATGATTTTTGTCATCTCCCTACCAGGTTCCAAGCCATCTCCCTCCCCACCCAGGAAGGCTGCAGCCTACAGTGAATCTGCATATGCTGTTGACAGGGGAGTCTGCCCATTTGGGGTCCTTTCTGACATACATTATGTCCTATTACTAGTGTGCGGAGTGGGAGCCTGGATGCACTGAACCAGCTACCAAGAACTTTCCTTGCTCCACCAGGAGCTTTCCATTCACCAGGGACTTAGAGATATAACACAAGAATTGCTGCCTGCTATGTGCACTTCACTTCACGGGAACAATCAGACTGCACTCACTTCAAGGACATGAGCTAACCACTGGAAACAGAAACAACACAGGATATTCCCAGTGAAGGTTGCCACAGGGCAAATGCCGGTGCAGGAAGGTGCTGAAGCTCTGCACAACGGGGTATGCAGACCAAATAATATTCACATTAAAGGAAAAACTATTAGCACAACATCAAGGTAACAACTGAAATAAAGTCAGGTGATGCAAAAGTGAAGTTCCTATAGCAATGTCACCTGCCTCAGCATAAAGCACTGGTCACTGTGCTATCTAGCCACCAACTCAGCTCTACTGCATTTTATTGGAAGCATTTAACACATTACATTAAAGAAGGTAACGCACTGAATGATAGGGGGATGGACAATATGGTATGTGCATTCCCAGCAAGGTACCATTCTGGTTTCTATAGCAACTTTTACATTTCTTGACTAAATTGTGCACCCTTTGCACTTACATGGTCTTTTGAAGTTAATTCCCTACTCTTGCTTATTCAAATGGACATTCCTGTGACATGGCCTGTGGCCATGTTGCTTCTAGTACCTATCAAAATCTTTCCCAAATTGCACACTTGTATAGGGACTAGGAATCATAGAATCATAGGGTTGGAAGGGACCTCACGAGGTCATCTAGTCCAACCCCCTGCTAAAAAGCAGGATCCATAAGCCACAGGCTGATGAGTGCCCAGTAACTGCTGGGGAAAGCTATGGATGGCTTCAGCTATGCGCCAAGATGCATTAACAACCCAAACTATTTTTTTTCTAAACTAATGGGCACACTCTCCCCATCAAGGGCCCAGTACTGAGGAGCCCTGCTCATGAATCATCTCATCCAAGCAGTCACACAAGACTTGCAAAATTAGATTTATTATTGAGCTATTTTGAATTACTTGTGGAATTTCAGCTCAGGTTCACTTATCAGAAAGTTCTGAGAACACATAAACAAGAGTTCTAATGGAAACACTTCAGCTGCCTGGGTTTTTGCACTTATTGCCTGCAACCACCGTAATACTATGCTATGTATCTTGTACAACAGTTATATTCTCTTTTTATGAAGAGAAAAACATCCCCACCTTCAGGACTCTGAAAGACAAGCATAAGATTTCCTTCAAGTTGTCTTCTGGTCAGGAATTTCCTTTCCTTTTGCTTTAGGCTTTTTATGACTAGCAGATTCTGTCCTTCAGAAATCCAACAGGCTGTACGAACATGGTGCTATACCCCATCTCAGCAGGATTTAGATAATAATATGCAGCAAGGCATCACAAAGCCAACCACACAGAGAAATAGCTAACTGCAGCCAGCCCTGCAGTATATCCTTTTACTACCAATAGCCATGAATGGATTAAAGACTTACTTTGCTGAATTGCGGCAAAGACTCATCCATATTGTAATAATCACCAGACCAAACAATTCCCTATATAAAAAGGAATAAAATAAAAAATTAGAGTACAATGTACACAAGCATTTGCTTATATAAAGGACAACTGACCGGCACAAGAAAAAGATACGTGTGCAAGCTCCCCGTATGAGGAATTGGATTTAGTATTAAATCAGGTGCTGATCTAACAGAAATCTGAATGGAATTCCCACCCCTCACTCCACATACACACAACCAACCTACAGAATCTACAGAGATTTTCTGCTTCCATTTTCTGCACTCCTAGGTTTTAATATTAAATATAATACAATAGCTAAACATGTACTAACTTATGCCATGGATTTTGAACCAAAATTTTTATAAAAATAGAGAATCCTGTAAATTACACCACAGGTGTCCATTTAAACAGCTGCATCAGACGTCATTGCTTTTACCTTGTACATCAGCAAGCACCTTGCCTAGTGGGAGTATACCTCCAATAGCTTGGCAGTAGTACACTCAGACAAGCAGGTACATGGCACCGTCCAAACAAAACCAGGGAGGATAAAAACTGATGATTTTTTAAATTAAATTATTTTATTTAAATTATGGTAAGTTTTTCTTACTAAAAATAAACCAGTTTAAAATGAAATCTGAATTTAATACAAAATATGTTAAAGCCTAAACTTATAAATTATTATATCTTAGAACATTTAAATAAACAATAAATATGCTGAATATGCTTTATGCAAAACTTCAAATTAAAAGCTACTTTTTTGTATAAAGAAAGAATTAGGCACAAGACATCTAACTTTTGAGGTTAAACTTTATAAATATGGCACAATATTACCATCTAATTTACTTAGAAGACTGTCTCATTTTCAAGAGACTTTAGGAAATTAAGTTCCAGTCACTTTTACACAGGCATATTTGAAAACTTTCCCAGACTGGCCTCCTGAAATAATCAGTTTAATCCACTGACTATCTTTAGTTAATCCCTCTGTTTAATAAATCATCTAGTTGTAAATGTGAAACAAGTTTTGATATAGGAAATTTATGTATCCAAAACATTTAAGGCTGTT
This sequence comes from Pelusios castaneus, assembly GCA_007922175.1. Taxonomy (NCBI): domain Eukaryota; kingdom Metazoa; phylum Chordata; order Testudines; family Pelomedusidae; genus Pelusios; species Pelusios castaneus. The sequence continues at coordinate 8,333,972 of ML685815.1, forward strand.
TTAATAAAAATACATTTTATATGGTGTTTTGTATGTTTAACTAAATTCCAGTTACCATCCTAATGCAGTCAGACAAATCATGAGCAAAAAGTTAACTATCTAGTAAATAAGCAATATATCATTTGGCATTTTCTAACATTCTAAAAATGTACAGTTAAGAATTTGAAAATATTAAGATATATAATTGTTTACATAAATGTTTATGGTGATAGTGTACACTCTCAGATAGCAAAAAATTGTACCAAATCTAGCATAAATGCTATATTTAGTTGTAAATAAACATGTTTAAATGGTTATATCAACCAATGAGTGCACCTGGCTTCATAAAATAACTGAAATGCAAATGGAAAGTTATTAAAATTGATTATTTAAATCACTGATTTAATCCACCCTGAACACATGACTGGAAACTTACCAATTCCTGCCTCTAAAGAACTAGACTCAGAACACAGGGAGCTTCCAGAATACTCAATGCCAGCCTTCTGAGTTCTGAAAGCCAGAACTGATCCCATCTCCCTCTGTGATTGACCCAAGCAAAGAAAAGAGGATTTAGCCAAGCAGCAACCTGTGCTCATTAGCCCCCTTGTCAACTGTTTGTCAAACATACTGCTAGAGTAGCAACACCATGGCTCAGTTCCTCGCTAGCCTGACTCCCTTCTTTTTAGGGCCAACTGACTTACTACAGCAACCAAAGACTGAAGCTTGATCTGCTTGGGAGGGTGCTGCCAGAAAAAAACATCTGTTTCATGCATGGGCTGTATGGATTAGTACAAAACAGATTCATTACTCACCTTCCTTCCTCTTCATGCAAGATGTTACTTTTTGCATTAGCAAACAAAGAGTACCCCAAGGCAAGAGTCCCAACTATGCAAGCAGCTGAGTGCAGATCTGATAGGCTCCTCCAGACAACATTATCTGGGGAAGGACAAATCAGAGCTACTAAATGTGTGGCAATATACTTCATGAAGTACATCTCAAGCCACCAGACTTGCAAAAAAGCTGAGTGGAAATGGATTCTTCCAGCAAACATACATAGACTAAATAGGAGGGATGCCAGAGTGTCTGCTTCAATATTATGCCAGACATGCTCCTCTAAGTGTGTAGGTGTTTGGAACAGTGAAGGAAAGCCAGTTTAGAAATACTGTTGATAATGCAAGCTCTGGGTGGATTTCAGTTTCTGTTTCCCAAGAACTCAACTCCTTGACAGCTCCACAGCTATAAAGACCATTACAGATCCTACAATGGAAAAAGAAACTTGCTCCACTGTTCAATGGCTTCAGAAAAGGACATGGAGAATTACAAACTGAAGCCTCTACAGAACAAGGAGCATGACTTCCCCACTGTCAGGCTCATGGTAGTGAGTGCTCACCAAAACTCTAGGACTGGCTCCGAGCAAGGCAAATTATCTTGGGGCCCAGACACAGACTCTTGAGGCTTACAAGTCCATGTGGACGGCTACGGGAGGCAGAGGTGAGCAAATGGCAAACGATTCTCAGACTGATCTCCATAACAGCAAGTCAACCAATGGAAAACTAGAAGCTTAACAAATGAAAACGCTACAGGGCTGAACCAACCAATAGATGGAGAGCTCCAAGCATGAGCCGACCAATACAGGCTCCCAATATAGAAAAGAGAAGTGCGGTGTACGTTTTTTTAATTTTGCAAAAGGTCTACAGAGAAGGCTAATGATTCTGTTGCACTGGCTGCAGCCCAGGGCCTTTCACACTCCGGCTGCATGTCAGATGTTTCTTAATGATTTGGTACTGTTAAAGGGGCAATATCAAGATGAAAATAACTAGGAAAAACAAATGTCCTTAAAATATACAAGTATGCATCAAATAAACTTTAGACTAGCTAAACCTAAAGAATCTGGGAAAGCTATTTCACTTTCTAACATTTATGTCTGTTTACTTTTGGCATTTATCTTGACTTGGGCACTGAAAATAGACTTTCAGTTTCTCGTGCACTAGCAAAATGCTGTAATGTTGAGGTTGCAAACTCTACAGAGCAAGGTTTATCTATGACCAGTGCCTGTTACAATTTTATTTAATGCAGCCAGCATTTTGGGAGGCAGAGCTGATGCAGTATTTGACAGAAGAGACATACTGCAGTTTCCATTTCATGCATCTGAAGAACTGGGATTACACCTATGGAAGCTCATGTGATAAATAAATTTGTTAAGTCTTTAAAAGTGCCACAGGACTCCTTGTTTGTTTTGCTCTCTCGTGGAGATTTTACTTTCTTTTTGTCGTGGTTTTCCTTAATCCAAAATGAAATTCCTTAAGCCAGGGGTTGGCAACCCAAAAGATAAGAGCCATTTAAAAAAATTCCTTCAATAACCAAGTGTTTTGAGAGCCGCAATGGGTGTAGCCTCCTGGTGGGGGAAGCTGGGAGTTGGGCCAGGGCACCTGCCACAATGTCCCCGAGGGGGGGAGCCCAGAACCAGGCCCCCCGCAGGCTCCCTTGGTGGCAGAGTAAGGGGAAGCCCAGAGCCTGGCACGGGGGTCCCCTGGTGCGGGGGTCCCCTGGCGCGGGGGGGAGCCGAGAACCAGGAATGGGCTCCCTGCAGGGTCCCCTGGTGATGGGGATGGAGAGCCTGGAGCCCAGAGCCGCAAGGGAGCAGCCAAAGAGCCACATGCGGCTCCGGAGCCACAGGTTGCAGACCCCTGCCTTAAGCATATGGTTGGCATTTAGCATACAGAAAATAATTTTTCTAAATTCTTTCCACTTGGATTTTTAAATCAAGAAAATGCTTCTATTGATCTTAGATTGTATTAATCTTATTTAATTTTCTGAGTCAAATTTAGCCTGACAGTCACTAATTACATCCAAATGAGCCTCAGCCAGCAGATAACACATTTTAAATCTTAGAACACCAGCCATTCTATAGTCTAATCACTAAGAATACACTGCTGTATGTGCACCTGGTCTGGTAATCATAATATTTGTTATATACCATTAGTATCTTTAGAACACTGTACAAACATTACTCCTTAGCCCTCTCGTGACACAGGAAAGAATTATCCCAGTTTTACAGAGAGGGAAACAAAGAGAAGTTCAGTGACGTCCCAAATAAACAACAGAGCCAAAGATTAGAATATGGAAGTTTCTGGCTCACAGTCGCATACTCTGCTCAATAAATTACCATTCTGAATCAGAACCAGAGTGGTAGGGCAAAGTTACAGTAACAAGGATGTCTCAGGGTGGGGAATTTATTCAGAGACAATGGATTAAATCCATTTGCAAGAAGTCCATCTGAAAAGAAGAAAACAGCAGCACTCATGGAAATGGGCACCTCAACCTCAACTAACTATAATCATGGAGAGCTATGCACATTTCCCTACAGCCCCGAGATTACATCCTAGAGTGACAAAAATGTAAACCGATCTCTTTGGAGTCAAGATCTGACCAATGGGCCCATTTAGAATGCCAATATCATACCTGTAATGGACGGATTAAGGCCAACAAGCAGCGAAAGGACGGCAGGTACAACGTAGACCACCTGTTAGCGAGAAACAGCAGGTCCACTCTGTAGCATGTGAAGACAGAGCAGAGAAGGAGCCACACTCATCCAGATCATTTACACAGTGAAGCAGAGCAGGTGATCTGGAGTGATTACAATACTGAGAGGTGATGTTGAGCCCATGGTATACAGGTGAGGAGGTGAGAGCCCCGGGGAAGGAGGTGAAGAGATAGTTGGCGCCTGCCCTAGACAAAGATGGTAGGGGGTGAGGGTAAGCAAAGTGGAATAAAAAACCCTGGAAATGGCATGCAGGTAATCAAACTTGAGTCCCCTGTCCACTGTCTCCCTGCCCCCATGTCACTATTCAGTGGGAAGAGTATGTTCTCAAATGGTATCATTTTAAAAAGCTGCCTATTTTATCAAGGATGCGGATTTCAAGCTCATCAAAAGCAGCCTTCAGGATTCACCTGCTCCAGGCAGAATTACAGAACCAACTGAGATGGTTTGAAATCATGCACATGTTGCAAACTTGTGCATCACAGGTCAGGCGAAAGCCAAATAGCAGAGCTGCCGCAAACCTTTCAGAAGGGAGGCTGTGTGGAAAAGAGGGCCGAACCTTGACTCCAGAAGAGCTGCCATGCAGACATTATTAATGCACAACAAAGGAGCAAATTTAGGATTCTCTCCTATAACATGCTCCAGATTCTTCAGCTGCCAGGGAAGTCTACAGTCATACTCACTATCCACAGTCCTGCATCAGGGTCATTTATCTGGAATAACAAGAAGGTCAGAATGAACACTCAGACAAGATCTTACAGGCTTTTAAATGGTGTTGGGACTCTTGGTTACAAACCTGTAATTATCCTCTCAGCTGGGTCAAGAAACCTCCCCCCCCCACTTTATTAAAAGGGTCCTCCAATAAAGATTTCTCTTATTTTGGAGAAGAGAATTAGTTATAGCCAGCCCGTGCGCATAGGTGCTGCTGTTGTCATCATTTGGATGCACATGATAGATAGAGAGCACAGAGATCAAAATTTTGTTGCGCAAAAGTAGTACATTTTTCTCTAACTATGCCAGCTCTTACCAATTTAAACAGAATTGTGGGTGACAGCTTCTTCCTGATAGCAACAAAAAATAGCAGCAAGGGCCAGCTTTCAATGATAGCACTAGGACAAAACTGCCAGTCTGAGCCAGCTGGAGTTTGGACTCCATCAAGGAAGATTGTACTTTGGGTTCAATACTAGCTTGCAAGTAGAGAGACCCGGGCTTTGTCCCCAACACTATCATTGATTTGGTTGGTGACCGCGACCTTTGGCAAGTCACTTCCCCTTTCTGTGCCTCAAATGCTCCATCTGTAAACACATGACCTCTTCAGAGGACTTCTAATTTTCTGTAATATTATATTTTGGTCAAAGATTTACTAACTTTCGCTAAGGAAACGCTCCCTGCAAGTCATACTTTCTTAGGTCCCTCCGGCTTAGACCCAGAATTATCACAAACTCCAGAGTTTGTGCGCATACACATTCACATAACGTCTCAGAGTTCAGACAGTTTTCTACATTTCTACAGAGTTATTTCCCTTATTCATTATAACTTCATTTAGTTCCACAAAGAAAAGCCAAGAGAACTGGCTAGATCCACTAATCAAACACTGGCCAGCTTGCCTCCCTGACATTTAGTTGCAGGCCTCACAGAAGTCCCCACTGACCCCGACGCTAAGAAGTCAGACTGGTCAGCAGGGAGCACTCATCTTCAGCTTTGGCGTGTATTTCTCCACCCTCCATACTCCAAGTCACTGACACTTTAAGGGTGCTCCATGGTTCTACTGCACAGTGCACAGAGCAAGCCACCTCTCTGTGTCACTTGTGAGGAATGCGGAGCTATACATGGCAGTCCTGGCGATGTGCAGAACAGTTTCTTTTGCAGTGGGAGACGTGGGATGGAGAAGAGCTCGTTATTCAGCAAACACAGCTCCTTCAGCATGCTTCTCCTTTTCTCACTTCAGCAGCAGGCTGGCTAGAGATCAGGAAACTGGCAGGTTAGCTGAGAAAATGGACTCAAGGATGAAAAGAGGCTCTCAGAACTGGGCAGCAGGGCTCCCCACTGACCCCATGGTTGCATACAGTCCTGCTACCACCTAACCAGCTCGTCAGCTCTAATACAGATACCCAAAATTTAGGTTCAGTTTGCCACAGAGTCCATGGAGCCTTGCTTATGGCTTGGCTGAGGCATAGTGAGATAATTTATTTATCTTGTCTGTTGTGGGCAATCTGATTTACTATCTGTTCAGACTTAACCTGCATCATACACACAGGTTATGGCGGTGGTTCCAGTCACTGAAGAGCTGTATTTCCTCCTTTACGATATTGTTGTCCTTTTCAAGGCCCATTTTATGTTGAAGTAACAGTAGGTTTCTTCAGTCCTTTTTTATTTCATAACTCTGTAAATTTAACTTTGCATTAAATTACTCTTCTTCATTTAATATTTATTAATTACCAATTTCCCTATGTTCCCTCTTTGGTCCTTAATGGGTTTAATAAAATAGTGTCCTCTTTCTTTTGATTTCATCACTAGTATTTATATAAATCTCTTCTCTTGTCTGACTTCACTCACACAAATTGCTCCACCTAATTAAAGAGAATGAGACTCCCAAAGGGAATTGCTCCCCAGATAGCACTGTATTTCCACTAAACCCAGCCAGGGTTCCCTAAAGCTCCACTCTGCCATGGACAGCCCCAAACTGGCAGTGGATGATGACAGGCTTAGGGCTGTCTTTGGAGCCTCCTTATGACAGATGAAGGATACACCACTTGAGACGTTCCAGAGGGGTAGCTGTGTTAGTCTAGTTCAGCAAAAAAGAAGTCCTGTGCCATTTTTAAAGACTAACAAATTTATTTATCACATGAGCTTTCATGAGTAAAAAAAACTTACACTGAAAAAATAGGCACCTCTCTCAGCCTCACCACTTCCTGGTATGTTGTGTTTGAATCTGTACGACTTGTTTAATTTGCTGAAGTAATCTGATCTGATGCACTGAAATGTAATCACAGGATTAATCTTCCCCTCCCATACTGTGAGTTTTTTTCAGAGAAAGTTTTCTCCATTCTGGCATCTGACAAAGCGGGACTTTGCCCACAAAAGCTCATGTCAAAAATACATTTGCTAATCTTTAAAATACCAGAGGACTCCTTGTTTGTATCACTTGATAACATTCTCACAACATTTAGCCACAGTGAGCCCACGCAACTAACTGCAACCACTTTACACAGCCAAAAATGCAGGTCCTCAGAGTACATGCAGCAACCGCAGAGCAGCACAACACAGAGTCGCTTGAACACTGGCCTGTTACACGGGCACAGCAAGGTTCTCTAGCAATTTCCAACCACACTCAGTGGACAACAACCTGCAAATGAAAAGTCCAGTCCTATGCGCTGCAGACACCTGTGCCCACACCAACCCACACTGAATGGAATAAGGCTCCCGGGCACAGGGGGCCACCTAAGAGGAATAGAGCATTGTTATTATTTATACTACTTTACCGCCTAGCCAGTCCCATTGCTCTAGGCCTGCCCACTCCCTGCCAGTTGAAGAGGTCACAGTTTTACTGGGCAAGACACATGGCAGGGAAGAGGGATGCTACAGAAAGACTAAAGGGGCCATGAGGCACAGAAAGGGGGAGAGCTAAGCCCCACGTCACAATGCACTGGGTCAGTGACATGTCAAGCACCTGGGGCCCCACCGGAACTGGGTCTGGGAGAAAACACTGACTCGTTTCCTTCCAGGCAGGGTCCGCTGGACGTCAGCTCCAGGGAGATGGACTGACCCAGCAGAGCCAGGCCCCACACACAGGCTGGGGGGCACCAGACAGCGGGGTGAGCCTCTCCTCCAGCCCCATTCACCCCCTGCCCGATCGACCCACCCGACCCACCTGCACGGCGGCCGCCAGCCCGAAGAAGGCGGCCATGCCCAGGTTGCAGAGTCTCCAGAGCCGGCCCGACCCCGAGCTGCTCCCCCACCCCGCCATGGTACGAGCGAGCAGGCCGCGCTGGGCTCCTCCTCCCGGCCCCGAGCAGCTGACGAGGCGGGGCTCGGCCCTGGCCGGAGATGTAGCTGGGGGCCTGGGGAGGGGCGGCGCTGCGGGGAAGGTTGCAGGGTCGGTCTCTGGGGGCCTAGGGAGGAGACCCCGGTGCCAGGCGGGGGGTCAGGGCGGCTGGGAGCTGTCACCGCAGGGACAAAGGGCAGCGAGTCCAGGGGCTCCGGGAGGGAAGCTCCAGTTGTGGCTGCGCCGTGTTGAAACTGAAGGTGGGACAGGTGGTGGGGGAGCCAGGCGGAGGGCGGGTCCGGCTCAGGTGTGGGAGGCCCCAGGCTGAGATCGGGGTGATAGGGTCCTGCTCAGGAGTAGACTGTAGCATGGTGAGTCACTGGGATAAAAGTGGTAGTTGAAACAGCCTGAGCAGGTGAGATCATCCAAAGGGTAGGTCAAAAGATAGCGAACTCAGGATGGAGCCCTCTGGGACTGCATTGTGGGGGGCAAGGGGATCCCATGGAAGACCAAGGAGCAAACAGAGGATGGAGTCGCAAAAGCCAAGGCTAAGATTTGAAGAAACCTGTGATCAGCCACATTAGAACTGAAAAGCATGTCAGGGCAGACAGAGACCCAGGAAAAGACCATTAGTAATTTTGGCCTGGTCAGTTTCACAAGAGTGGAGGGATCCAGGATGGAGCTGGACAGGAATCCAGGCACTGCAAACAGCCTGTCTGAGTTTTAAAGTGAGGAAGGCAGAGTAGAACTGTAGGTGGGTGGAGAGGCAGGTGGGTTTTTCCGAGGATGGAGAGACCAGGTTGTGCTTCTGATTTTAAGGGGACTGGCCAAAAAAGAGTGAAGGGAGAGAGTAGGAATGATGAAGTCACTAGGTGATAAGGAAATGTGATCAAGATGGCAGGTGAAGGTGAGAAACCTTTGCATTAGTAACAGGAGGGTTGTTATGGCCAGTTCTGTAGATATTTGATTTGAAAAAAGGCATCAGAGTCTTTCACAGGCAGGTGGGAAGGCTTAGGAGGACTTCATAAGTAGCAAATAAATTACTGTGGCTATGGGTGGGGAGTAAGGGAGGCTGGAGAGATAGTACTGTCTGACAAGAAATATGACAACTGGAGGAAGAGAATGAATTTCTGGTGGGGGAAGTTCACATGATCACAGAACTTTCTCCAGAGGTACCCCGTAGCATAAGAGCAGAGGTTGTTGCGGAGTCAGGGTAGTAAGGACAGACATTCATGCAGGAGAGAGAGAAGTGAAAGAGCCCAGTGAACTGGGAAGACTCAAGAGCTAAGTCAGAGGGGAGTGCAGGGTGGGAAAGAACTGAGAGTGGTTGAGAAGTCATGGATATTTAATGGGCATGGAAGGAACTGGTAGATCATATTGAAAGGGATAAGATGACAGAAAACAGAAATTGAGAGGTCAAAGAAGAAAGAGTGTTTAGTCATGAGGGGTCTGAATAAGTGGTCATCTGGTGAGTGGGGAGAGTTGTTAATTAGTTTAAATCAAATCAGGAGATGAAAACAAGGAAAAGGAACATCCACATGGAAGATGAAGTTACATAGTGTTAGGGTGGAAAGAAGAATCAAAGGGAGAAAGGTAGAAGGTGCAGAGCAAGCAACTGCTACATTGTTTTTTGACTTCTTCCTCTCCAGCTCCTTCTACCACCTGACATATCCAGGCCACATCCAAATCTTGCCACCTTTTCCACCTTGGTATCATCAAGATCTTTCCTTTTCTCCACAGCCAAATCTGGTCAGGACCCCATTATAGCCTGCTTAAGAAAGCCTAGAAAAAGTGTAAGTTGGGTGCAAGAGATGGCTAGGAAGGCAGCTTGAAAAAGAAAGGGAAGCAAGACAATGAGAAGGAAGAGAGGAAAGGTCAAAGAGCCCATAATCACCCAAAGTGTCCAAGGATCAGCAAAGAGGAAAATCTCAGGACTTTCAATTTCTTACTCTTAGCAGGTATGGTTGAGCATAGAGAAGACACAGTTCTCCAGTGCTGGTGAAGTAGGGCTGCTACTGAGCTGGGGGAAGCTCAGAAGCCTGCCCCTCTTTTTTTTTTTTTTTTTAAGGTGCTTATATAGCTTCCATCCCCGTAGTCTAAATACCTCACATTAGTAATATCACAAGTCTCCTTTCCTACTGGCTAGAAGCCATCTTGAGTTAGTTTTCTGCTGAGGGTTTTGTAGGGGGAAGGCCTGTGTGAAGAAGTGCATTTTGCATTTGGCTTTGAATGTGATGTGGTCATTCTGGCATTTAATCAGGCAACCCCAAATATTTCAAAAGGCTCATGAGATTGGCTTTAAAATCATGAAATTAGTACCAATAAATTTGGTGTTCTTAGTTGCCTTCTGCTTTCTGAGCCTTTTGGGTACACTGCAGTCACATTTTGAAGCTTTCTCCACAGCTGCAAGTGCTAGATCCTTATCATCTTTAAGAATGAAGGCTGAACTCATCACATATCACATGACTCCAGGGCCCGGGGCTTTAAAGAAAAAAATAATGATCATAAGACTATGACAAAATCATGAGTTGGCAACATTGGAACTTGGTTTGATCTGGCTTTTGCAATAGTTCTGTTTCCCAGTGGCATGAACTTCCCTTTATTGGCTAACAATGTCTGTGTTCCAGAGGAACATAGCTGCTCTGATTTGGAAGAACAAACAGAGTCCTGTGGCACTTCTAAAGACTAACAGATTTATTTATCACATGAGCTTTCATGGGAGAAAATCCCCAAATGCAAAAAAATCCAAAAGTGCCACAGGCTGCTGTTTCTCTGCAATAGACTAACACGGCTACCCCTTTGGATCCTGATTTGGAAGGACAGTGACAGTCTCTGGGTAGCTGGACCAATGGCTTGAAAGGACAGTGACCACAGACAGAATTCTGCTTAGGGAGGAGCAATGTAGAGAGCAGTATGCCAGGCTGGCATGTTTCCATTGACCTCACTGCTGCTTTCCAAAACAGCTGGCACTTTCTCAGGGCATGGGACTTCATTCTGAAATACAGAAAATTGCAGTAGCTATGTATAGCCATTCCAGAAGAATGGATCACTGTGGACAGAACAGAGTGTGATGGAACTGGGTGTGAGCTTCTGGCCAGCTGAAGCCCTTCACACACCCCCTCACAGAGGAAGAGGAAGGTCTGCTCCGTGCTGGTTCTTGTCTTTCTCCATTTGCAGCTTGGTTGCTGAACTACAGGGCTATCTTCTGGGGAGGGGAGGGGAGGGGGTGTAAAGTGAGGAAGCTCAACTGCTGTGGGTCTGCACCAGACAACACTAGATGGTAGTGTTGTGCAGTCCTGTTAGCCTAGGCAGAGCCCTCCAGCTCTCATCCAGGACAAAGTGATCTGCAGGACACACCAACCCACGTCATCAGGGAGTCCAAGGCTTTTGCACACCCTGGGAAGGAGGAAGAGAGTGAGCACTGCAGTACCTCCATATCAAATGAAGAAGAAACTGATGCTCTTCTCTTTTATCCTCTGCCATTTGCCTTTCAGGAGAAATCAGAGGCATAATGTATTAAATGTTTGATAACATAAACTGAGATTGTTGCATGCCAATACCAGGGCAAAGTACAGGCCTCATTTTGTTTAGCAGTGTCCACAGGACAGTTTTATAAATCACAAATGACAGAAAGACCAGTCCTTAATATAAATGCAGTTATTGTTATTTTCATCATTACTAAATAGTAAATGTAGGCAGGCAGGGTGTGTGTTCTTAAGATGTGAGTTGTGACAATGCTGTGTGTGTGGGGGGGGGGGGGGGCGCGGGCAACAATAGAAGGAAACAGCATGTACTAAAAGGCTCTTTAATGTAGCAGGGAAAGGCATATGAAGAGCTAGTGGCTGAAAATTGAAGCCAGGTAAATTCAAACTAGAAAAAAAGGCACTCATTTTTAACAGTGAATGTGAGCAATCATTGAGGAAAACCCCACAGGAAGATGTGTATTCTTAATTTCTTGAAGTCTTCAGGTCAAGAGTGGGTGCATTTCTGGAAGATATGCCTAGCCAAACAAGTTACTGCAATCATTACAGTGGCAACTAGGTAAAATTCTGCAGCCTGTGTTCTACAGGTCAGATTAATAGAGGATGCTTTTTGGCCTTCAGTGAAAATGCTGTAAACATGCAGCAACCGACTCAGTGTCCCTGCAAATAGAAAAAAATCATTATATAATTAGGGAAACATTGATTCCACCCTTTCTGATGTTGGGAGGTATGGCTGCCAGTCAAGTTAATTAGCAGTTTCCCTCTCCAATGACAGTCAGCTGACAAATTCCTGAGTTGACTGCAGGTGTTCATAAACATGTATTTAAAAGAGTTCAGTATTGCTAGTACTTTGGCAGTTTCATCCAGCTGTACTGAGTTGTCTTCCACTCCACTGGTAATATTTATCTGGTATGAACAGAAAAGCTTAATCCATATACAAGACTTTCTGTTTTATTCTACAGGGATAGGACGTAGTACAGAGGGGGAAAAAACCATTGAAGCTTTCTAACAATCAGTTTTAAAGCTGGGGAATAGTGGCTTTGCTGCATTTTCACTTACACGGATGATGCATAACCTATGATAGGAAAACACAGGAGCTTGTGACAAGCCATTTGGATACATTGTTCAATTGACCAGGAAGCTTTATTAACAAAGTGGCTGACAGTAGTGCTGAAAAGTTCTCAATGAAGCTCTTAAAATTTTGAATGTTGTAAAAAGTATTCTGCTTCCCAGTATTGATAACTTCCATTCAGGAGTTTTAAAAGTGGGCTGCGAAGCTTGCTGAACCATTGTTGATTTTCAATAAGTTTCAGGACACTGGGGAAGTTCCTGATGACTGGAAGAAAGTTAATTGAAAATATTTAGACAGAGTAAGTGGGATGACCCAGCTAATTGTAGGCCTGCCTAACATAGATCCCAGGCGAGGTAATAGAGTGGCTGAAACAGGACTCAATTAATAAAGAATTAAAGGAGGGTATTATGCCAGCCCTGCATTGTATCATACATCACAGGGTCTGGTGTATGCCCCAGCCCATAACCAGGCTCCTGGGAGTAGCCCAGACCCCAAGGAATCCCTTAATTCCATAGAGGCAGGCCCCTAGGCTCCAAGATTGAGTCTTTAGCATCAGTGCTTCCTGACTGTCTCTGTGCCTGCCTGCCTGCAGCAAATTAGCCCTGCCAGATTCCTGTGGGAGGCTTGTACAGTGCCTTTCAGGGCACAATACCCTCTATGAGTAGTACAGTGACCCAGGCAGCCTTTTCCAAAGATCACCATTTACTAGTTATCTGACTACAGAATCTGCAAGTCCTTAGATTAGCACAGAGAAGTGAAGGTTAAAGCATAGTCCCTTCTTGTTATCCCAGAACCTAGCTAAGCTGGAGTGAAGCCCTTGTTCAAGTTCTGTCTCTTCATCTCACCTCCATAGTCACAGGTGAGAAAACTCTCAGCTTCCCCCAGAAACCAGCACTTATCCCCTGACCTCACAACTTGCTCTCTTTTGTTCTCAGGCTGGGGTCTTTGCTCAGTTTTCTTCCTGGGAAGCAGGGGAATTCCATGAGTCATGGGAGTTTACATTGTCTCTCTGGCCCTCTGGTTGACCAGGGTCAGTTTCAACAAACTCTTCATTCCACCCAGACAGGGAAGTGACACCCACTTACATCTCTGTGTGCCGTGAGGCCACATCTACGCCATCAGCTGTACTGATATTACTACACCAATGAAGATCACGTGTGTAGTCACTCTATCTTGAAGGAAGAGAGCTTTCTCTTCACAGGTTGCTCCTTTAGCAGTAGTCTGACTCCCTTTCTGGCTGCCAGTGTGAATGCCCCACAGGTAACAGTCCATGGACTCACATCATCTCGCCCATCCACCAAACCACCCTATTCACACTGAGGAGCAGCAGTCCAAATGCCTCTCCACAGGTCTCTCTCCAGTTCCAAAGAAGCTGCTTGCCAAGTTTTGGGGAGGACGGGGACCTTACCTCAGGCAGTTTAGTTTTGATCTACACTACCAGTTTGTATCAATACAACTGTATCACACCTTAGTGATGTACTTATACTGACCTAACCCTGGTGTAGAAAAGTGCAATGTTAATGGGAGGACTTCTCCAATTGACACAGCTACCGTCTCTCCAGGAGGCAGATTAACAGTTTCTGATGAAAACAAGGATGAGTAGCTATTTTGATGAGGATGAACATGGTGGTGGTGGGGCTGATCATAGGTGAAGATCATTAAGTGGAGATGAGGATGAAGAATCAGCCATCTCATGGACTGGGTCAGATATCAACATGGAAACAGAACTCACCAAGGATAAGGATGGAGACTGATAAGAAGGGAAAAGGGAGGACCAGAAAGTAAGGTATCTGGGGGCATAAAGGAGGAGTGCATATGTTAGCTACATGGTTAAATATTACTCCAAAGAAGTGAAGAAAGGGGTGGAGCAAGGGACTAGAAATGGTGGGTGGGGAGGGGGCACAGAAGGAGTCTGATACCCTCACAGTGGACCTTTGGGGATGACATGGGATGGTGTGTGTAAAAAAGTGAAATTGCAGCTGCAGAGGTTGTGTGAATTGGGTCTGAGGGTGTGTGTGGAGGGAATCCAAGTTTCCATGAGTGCTAGGAGAAGAAGACAGAGAGTCTAGGGAATAAATAGGTGGTGGATGACAGTGATCTTCTTTGGCCATTCCAGAGGTAGCAGGAGCTAGAGAAGGGAAGGAGGGCAGGGAGAGGGGAGGGGTCTGGAATGTATGGAACCTAAGAGGTGAGGTTGATGGATTACAAGGTTATCAGCTTAATTCCCTGGAGTGACTTGTCCCAGAACGTCCTCTTGGACCATGAGCTAGGGGAAGCCCTAAGAAGCAGCGATGCTGAGGAGTCAGACTTCCTGCTAGTGCCAGCCATGGCCAGTTGCCCCCCAGGGAGAGAGATTCCATTGCAGCCAAGACGTTCATAAGCGGTCCTTGGCTAGGATCTCACCCCAGCCCTTCCCAGGCAGGAAGGCAGAGGGAGCACTCGGCTTGGGGCCGGACTCTGGGCAGGGAAGGGAGGACGCCCAGGCACGTTGGCTGCGGATCCCTTTCGCGGGGCAGGCTCGGCTGGCGGTGTCCCGCCTGGGAGGGGTTAAGCTCCGAGCCCCAGCCCGGGGGACGGACGGACGGGCGGGCTCCGCGCCTGCTATACGGAGTCGGGGCTCTAGGTGTCCTGCCTGGGAGGGTCCCTGCTGCATTGCAGCCTCCGCGCTGCTCCGTGTCTGGCGCGCACAATGGCGACTCCCAGCCCCAGCAGCGGCTCCAGCGCCGGCTCCGGCTCCAGCAGCGGCAGCAGCACCCCCGGCTCCCAGGCGCACACGGCGGTCAGCAGCATGCAGGGTGAGCGAGCGACCCCCGCGCCAGGCCCCGCCTGCTCGGTCCCCCTCGCAGCGGCGCGCCCGGCCCGGGCTCCGCACCTCGGCCCGGCAGTTTCCGGCCCGCCTGCTCGGTCCGGCGGTGGGGCTGGCAGCTGGGGCCGGGTAGGCCTCGGCTCGGCCGGGCGCGCCGTGGCTTAGCTGCGGGGCCGGGCCCGGGCCCGCCGAGCCGCTATGGCCTGTGCGGCCAGGGCGCAACCTCCGGCCAGCGGCCCCGAGAGGGAACCCGCCGCCTCCGGCCGGGCCGAGAGGCCTTAGGGGCTGGACCAGCCATGGGCCTGAGTGCTGAGCGGGGGCAGGACAGGAGTGTGCCCGCGGGGGGGGCACCGAGTGTGCCCGCGCTGTGTGGCTGGAGGGAGGGGCATAAGTGTGTCTGCACTGCGTGTGAAAGTGGGAGTGGGCGAGTGTGCCCGGAGAGAGTGGGGGTGGGCGAGTGTGCCTGGAATGTTGGGGGAGCCACACTAAAGGAGGGGTGTGTGCCCGCAGAGTGTAGGGTTGGTGGTGAGTGTGCCCTCTGAGTTTGGGGGGGTGTCCCCACAATGTGTGAGGGGGAGCCAAGATGGGGAAGGGGCATGAGTGTGTCTGGAGTGGACAGTGTGTGTGGACGAGTGTGCCCACAGTGTGTGGAGAGGAGCCAGGCTGGAGGATGGACATGATTGTTTCCTCAGTGTGTCTGTGGAGGTGCAAGAGTGTGTCCACAGCATGTGTGTGTGGTGGGGCACGTGTGAGCTCAGTGTGTGTGTGTGAGGGCGGAAAGTGCCTGAGGTGTGCTCTCAGTACCTATAGAGGGGCATGAGTGTACTTGGAGTGTGTGTGTGGGAGGTAGAATGTGCCTGAGGTGTGCCCACATTATGTGGGGGTCAGGGAGAGCGAAGTGTGCCTTCAGTGTGTGTGTTGGGGGGAGGATGCCTGCAATGCGTGTGTGTTGGGGAAGAAGGGGTGCCGCCTATAGTGTGTGTGTGTCAGAGGGAAGACTGGGTGGGCAAATGTGCCTAAAGCATGGGAAGGGGAGCTAGGCCGGGGTGGATGGCTGTGCTGTTTTCCTAGGGTTAGTGATTGAGTGCACACAGGCTTCTCAAGAGCTATGTGTGGTGAATGCTTTGGGAAGTGCTGTGGTCTCCACATGCCTGTGCTGGCGGGGCTATGCTATTTGGTGACTGCATATCACCTCCACCTGCTTTCTACACTCTAGTAACTAGCAGAAACAGTGCTGTTTGTGCCATGGAAATGTGAGCTGCTGGTGGAGCCTTGTCTCCTGTTCTGTGAGGATGATGCTCAGGGCTCAGAAATAAACACTAATGTAGCTTGAAAATTGTTGCAGGTATTTGAATATACTCCTCTTTAGGGGCAACTAGCTAGTGGTATTTTGACTGTCTCAGAAGACCTCAGAAAGTAGCCATTCTTTTCCAGAAGTCATTCACTTCTGATTTCAGACTTCTGCCCCTTTATTACATAACTATATTAATAGCAAATAGGGTCTTGATCATTGTTTTCAGCATGAATGTGTGAGTTAGCCATGCCCCATTCCTTTCCCATAGTTCTGCTGTAGTAGATTGTTTTGGTGTCAAACCAACGTTTTCCTCATAACACTCGTAATATCTGTAGCAGAAGAGTCATTGATTTAAAGTATGTAAACAAGTGAACCTTTGCCAAGAGTAGGCAAATTTTAATCTGAATTTTATACCTTATTAGATCAATATTCTTCCTACTTCTTAAATATTTCTTGTGGCAAGTGACTCATCCCAGTCTGGCTGTTCTTTGCCTACCATTCTGGGCAAAGGTTTACGTTGAAATCTCCCAGAATGTTAGGTTGATCTCATGGAGAGTATAGGGCTTTTCTTTCCTTGTTATAGTTTAGGCTGCAATTACTCCCTGTATAATTTCCAGCAGCATGTTTGCTGCACAAACTCTGGCTGGAAGGGACCAACAGGCATACATTTTTGTCCCTGCATGAGTGTAATTGAAAACTAGTACTGGGAGCAGGCAGGCTCAGTGTATCCGTAATTTCCCAACATGCAGGCTCATAAAACGATCTGTCTAATAGTGGGTGCAGTTTTATTTGCAAACTGTTTTTTTAATAAAAGGCCAGAGAAGATCAGGTTTGTCAGTTGACCTAAGATCTGTAACTCTAGGATATTGAACATTGTAAGCACTGACTTGTAGCCTCTGCCCAAACGTCACTTTCCAAGGGTATGCTTAGAATAGGCAAATAGGTTGTGTTTTAACATGTTTGCTAACTTGCTTTAAGTAAGATGTATTTATACACCACTTAGTAGGTAGCAGACCCAAAGGCAGTGATGTTTAAAAACATATTTGTTGATTGTGGTAAACGCTGTGATCCCTCTATGGTTGACCATAGTCGGGTAACAAGTTCTTAAAGACAACTTGTTCTGTCTGCAGTAGGTACAAAGTTGTGTTTAAAATTGCATTATCTAATGTTTTGAAACCCAGCATATTTTTGTAGCCCCTGGTTGGTATCTGGTTAGATACTGCAGTGCCTTGTTGTGTGTTAATTCAGTAACAAACCAAGTGGAAACTGATATAGTTAAATTAGTGTAATTTCTGTGAGTAAACAAGCCTTATGTTACACTTCAGCAGCCAGCCTGTAGCTGGACTGTGGAGGAGCAATTCTGATTTGGCTCTTAGTGACTACATCCCCAGTCACTGAGCAGTTATTTATTTCTTGATTCCTCATTTCATTGTCAGTTACCTTAATACTTGTTTTGAGAAAGTAGACTAAGACTACTTTAATGATCAGTTTATGGTGAAAATATTAATCTTTTACTTTTGGCTGTGGCTACGATTTCAGCTTTTCATAGTGTTACTGTGTCTGATGGTTGGCCCTCTATCTTTGCAAAAAAACTAGACTTGGGCCATGTCTACAGTACAAATTTAAATTGACTTAAGTTAGGTCAACACAGAGCCTCCGTTGTAATTAAACCACTATTGGATGTCCATGCTACCATTGTGTCAGCGGAGCACGATATGGAGTGGCTAGCCATCTCACTGTGCAACTCATCACCATCTGCTGCAGGATGTTTTGGGAATGGTTTGCAAACCTCATGGGGTCAATTTCACCATCCCATGATGGAGTTTTCTCCATCCTATCATTTCATGGACTTCCTAGTATGTTTCATGCTGCTTTTCTGCAGCTCCTGTAACCTGTGTGCCCTTCAGCTCTGTCAGAAAGCATGGTTCCTGCACTGCTCCCCAGTATTGTGGTGATTGTTATGAACACAACGTGCGTGATCCTGCAGTATTTTATGAACTGTGAGTCTGATGATGATGCCTTGGTGTCTGCCTTGCTGTGTGCCATGGGGAGAAACAATTCAAGATTGCTGTTAGCATCGCAGAGCATCTGCACGCAGTGGATCGTTGGTTCTGGTCTTGAGAAACAAGCATTGGGTTGTGGGATTGCATCGTTATGCAGGTTTGGGATGATGTGCAATGGCTACAGAATTTATGGATGCGCAAAGCCACCTTGGAACTGTGTTCTGACCTCACTGCTGCCCTTTGGCATAAGGACACCAAAATGTGAGCTACAATCACAGTGGACAAGTAAGTGGCGATTGCTGTGTGGAAGCTTGCAGTGTCAGATTGCTGCCAATTCGTTGAGAATCAAATGGAGTTGGGAAATCCACCGTGGAGTTTGCAGTGATTCAAGTGTGCAGGGCCATTAATTCCATCCTGCTATGAAGGACTGTGACTCTAGGCAATGTATATGAAACGGTGGATGGCCTGGCAGCAGTGGGGTTCCGTAACTGTGGTGCGGCAATATTTGGCCTGCATATCCCTATTTTGGTCCCAGATTCCTTGTGATGGAGTACATCAACAGAAAGGGCTACTATTTTATGGTAATAAAGGTGATGGTGAATCATTTTACTGATATCAGTGTGGGCTGGTCAGGGAAGGTGCATGACACACGTATCTTTAGGAATACAGATCTGGTACAGAAAGCTGGAAGCAGTGACTTTCTTTCAAGATCAGAGGATTACCACTGGGGATGTGGAAATGTCAACAGTGATCCTGGGAGACCCAGCCTACCTCTTTCTCTGGTGGCTTATGAAGCTGTGCACTGGCATGCTTGACAGCAGGAAAGAGTGCTTCAACAACTGGCTCAGCAGGTGCAGAATGACTGTTGAATGTGTCTTTAGCCACTTCAAGGGTCACTGACACTGTCTTCTTAGTGAGGGCAATATCCCCATTATCAGAGCTGTCTGCTGTGCATTCATAATATGTGTGAAGCAAAGGGGGAGAACAAACAAGGAGCTCAGGCTACTTTTAAAGACCAACAAGCTTTTTTATCACACAAGCTTCCGTGGGTGTAATCCCACTTTATTGGGTGCATGAAATGGAAGCTGTAGCATGTCAGGTGAATAAATACAGAGACGGGTAAGTCACAAGATCAGTTCAGTCTTTTTCAGCAAACCAAACAAATTGGTTTGATTCAAATGGTGTAGAACACCAGTTAAAAGGTGAGAATGTTACTAAAGATGATTTTTCTCCTCTTTTAATGAATGAGTCAGCCCAAATCTCTATTCAGACCTGATGGAATTCATATGCAAATCTGACACCATTACAACTCTACAATTTCCCATTGGAGTCCTGTTTTAAAGTGTTTCTCTTGCAGAACTGTAACTATCATGCCTTTCACAGAATGTGTAGGGAAGTTGAAGTGTTCCTCTGTTGGTTTTTGAATGTTACCATTCTTGATATCTGATTTGTATCCGTTTATTCTTTTGCACAGAGACAGTCCAGTTTGGCCATTGTATAAGGCAGAGGGGCTTTGTTGACACATGGTGGCATGTTATCACATTGGTGTATAAGCAGGTGAATGAGTTCCTGGTGGAGTGGCTGGTTTGGTTAGGTCCTATGATGTTTTCTCTTGTGTAGATATGTGGACAGAGTTGGCAGTGGGGTTTGTTGAAGGGATAGGTGCCTGCTTTAGTGTTTGTTGTATGGTATATAGTTGCTGGTGAGTATTTGCTTAAGGTTGGAGGGCTGTCTATAATTGAGGAAAGGCCTACCTCTGAAGGCTTCAGAGAGTGAGGGATCATCTTGCAAGATAGGCTGTAGATCCTTGATGATGAGCTTGAGAGGTTTGACTTGGGGGCTGTAGGTGATGATCAATGGCATTCTGCTGTTTTCCTTGTTGGGCTTGTCCTGTACTAGTTGACTTCCAGGTACCCATCTGGCTCTGTCAATCTGTTTCTTCACTGCCCAGGTGGGTAGTGTAGTTTTAAAAATGCTTAATAGAGATCCAGAAGGTGTTTGCCTCTGTCTGAGGGATTGAAGCAAATGTGGTTGTGTCTTAGTGCTTGGCTGTAGACAATGGATTGTGTGGTGTGTCCTGGGTGAAAGATGGAGGAATGTAAGTAACCATAGCAGTCGGTAGATTCCAGTATAGAGTAGTGTTTGTATCCATCACCTCTTTGTACTGTCCAGGAAATGGCTCTCCTGTGCAGAATGGTCCAGGCTGAGGTTGATGGTAGTGTGGAAATCGTTGCAATCTCGGTGGAATTCCTCAAGAGCCTCCTTTCCATGGGTCCAGATGATGAAGATATCATCAGTGTCGCATATGTAGAGGAGTGGCATTTGGGGATGAGAGCTGAGGAAGCGTTGTTCTAAGTCAGAAATAAAAATATTGGTATATTGTGGGTACCCATAACAGTGCCATTGATTTGAAGATATAAGCGGAGAAATTTCGGTATGGATGGAGTGTGGAAGTTGAATGGCTGTCTGCTGATTTTGAGCAGCCTGATACCAGAACTATCAGAGGGGCTCAACAGGGAGCTATTGAGATCATGTGAAGGCTTTGAAGGAGCATTTTAACAACGAGCCACAGTAATATGTGTTGCTGTTATGTGGTGAGCCTGGCATTGTCTTTTTTCCACCATGCTGTGAACCATTTAATAATTGCTGTGTGCGCACAACTATAATAGTGCAAATCTACCTTTTGCTACCATCTCTGAAAGGTAGCCGCAATCAACGTGTCTTGGAGAATAATAAAGATTCCTTCACTTTCCATGTGTTGGTTTTTTATTCCATACACATGCAAACATACCTTTTTCATGCTGAGATGAACTTAATACACGCAGGGGAAAGTCTTTGAAGAGGAAGGGACAACGGATTCACAAGGACGTATGCCAACAAGGCTCTCACAGCTGGGTGTATGTCCAGCTGCCATTTTGTTTAATCTCCCACATGGTGGGATGCCCAGGGTACTGTTGCGGTAAAGGAAGATGCATGGACTGTTGTGGGGAGTGTATGGAGGTCCTGGGCTGCAGGATGGTGAGCATGTTGTATTCAGCCTGAAGTTCAGTGAGAGACCGCAGCGTGTCTCTTCACTCCCTGAGCACCGTCATCATCTGTTCCTGGCCCTGCTTCCTTTCTTCTGCATGGTCTTGTTCACTGCCTCTCCCCAGGCTGTCTGCTTGCCTTCCACAGCACCTCCTGGAACCATCTTCCTTAAACACCTTCGTTCTTCTCCTTCTCTGGCCAAGCCCCTCTGTCGGTGTGCGTGAGGAGACCCTCAAAGCCATGTCTGCAGTTGCTAAAGAAACAATGGACAGAGGTCCTATCGTCAGTGGGCGCCTCTTCAATCCAAACAAGTTGCATACACAACTTGCTCACTTTTCCTTGGGAATCATAGCTTGGTAGCTGTCCCAGCCATGGTGAGTATGGCCTGGGGCAGAGGGGGAGGGTGGGGGCATAGCATTGGGTTATCAGTGTAAGTGTGTAGGGCTATTCTATTGAAAACTGGCACAGTTTTCCACAGGCGATGGTGACTTTAGCTGATATTTCATTTCTGGTGCAGGGAATTCAGGCTGCAGGGGAGCAGTTCCGGCACGTGTGTGGCTGCAGACCACGTCTGTGTTCTGCTACCTTGTGTGTTGCAGTGGTGCCTGCTGAAGTAATGGCCCAGCGACACAGCAAAGTGACGTACCATGGAGGAAGAAACAAGGCAGCCAGCCTCCTAAAAAACCTTCAACAGAGGATTGCAGTTTACTGGCAAGAAAGTTTCCTAGCGATCTCTATGGAGGTTTCATGGGTCATCCCAGTGGGCATAAAGGAACTTCAGTAAGGCTCCCTCTGCCTAACTGTACACAGAAATGAGAAGCAGATAGCAACCATACCTGTATTAGTTATTTCATTACCTCTTCTAGCCTGATTAAAAATCAGTACATGAGCAGGTGTGATCCTGCAGTATAGGAGCAAACTGAATACTTACCAGAGGTTCCCTCCTCTGCATCAGGCTCAGCATACCTGGACTGCTGGGAATGGCTAGGCTGCCCTGGAGTAAAAAAGAGGCTCTGGCTCCCCATGCCACCAGATCTCCTTGTCTCTTGCTCCCCATCTTCCTCCTCTTTGGTGGGACGCTGGTGGCGTGTGTGTGTGTGAGTGAGAGCGAGCGAGAGATGGGGGGGGGGGGGGGGATGTTATGTTAGCTTAACTGAAAGTGAGGAGTTTTTCCTTGGTACCAGGCAACTTCAGGTCTAATATACACTTCTTCCAGGCCTCAGGTTCCTATTTCTCCTGCAGTTCCTCTGAGCCAAGTGAGTTCTGCCAGTCCCACTGCGTCCCCTAGAAAGTCCTTCCCACAGGTCTGTTGCTCTGACCCCTGCACACAAAATACCATCCTCTTGGTTAAGGGGCCCTACAGCCCTCTGTCATGGGGCTGTGCCATGATTCAAGCAGGCTTCCCAGCCAACCAGTGTCTGGATTCCAGCCCTGTTCTGCGGTGCCTCCTTTGGTGGTCTTGATTCAGGGCTCCACAGTGCTTCTTCCTAGGGATGTTTTGTGGTTCAGCTAGGCTTCCCCAGTGCACCTTTTGGACAAAATAGCTCAGGCAGAGAACTGCCCTTTGACCCCCATCAGAGGATTGGCCAGTGGGTCAGAGTTAGCTTGGGGATTTGGGGGGAGAGAGAGAGGGAGAGGCAGGCCTTGTCTGCACTAGGAAATTGGATCAGTGTAACTATGCAGCTCAGAGGTGTGAAAAATCCACACACCTGAGCAATGCAGTTAAAATGACTTAACCCCTGGTGTAGACAGTGCTAGGTCAACAGGAGAATTTTCCCATCCACCTTGTTACAGCCTCTCAGGGAGGTAGAGCACCTACACCCCTCCCATCGCCGTAAGCAGTGTCTTCATGCAAGTGCTGCAGCGGTATGGCTGTGCCACTGCAGCGGTTTATGTGTAGACATACCGTAAAACAGATTAGGGAAGCTCAGAGGAAAAGAATGGATCCTAGGGAGCCAGAAGATGCCCTGATTTTCATCCTCCTACATCTTCAATTTACAAGTTTCCTCATCAGGGAAGAGCCATCCTGGGCTGGCAGTTCCACCCCAAGGTTCCAGCAGAGATAGGGGCTCATTTAATGTGTCTGTTTATATCCTTGAAGGTTCCCACAATCTGTCGGGGGGGACAGCTAGAAATGCTCTTTCTCAGCTGTTATGCAAATATCTTTTTCCTAGTGAGTACAGGGTCCAAATATGTTGGCTTGTCTTCTGAGTTGTTAACATAACAATTGGAAAGTCGTCTTAACTTGATTGAGCTCCTATGGATGAATAATGCATTCATTTTGCTTAACAGGCCAGGGCCATCTAAAGAAACATAGTTTAATGGAGAAAGTCTCCCTTCTTTTCCTCTATGTAATTTCCAAAAGCAATTGTGATGGAAGCACATTCACAGTCAAATGTGTTTATAGTTCTTGTGTGTCAAATAAGTAGGGCTTGAGAGACATGATTGTAGTTGGAATGGAAGCATCATAGCCCTATAGCATTTATAGAGGAGAAGACAACTCTGATAAGCCTACAAAATCAAACCGTAGTGGCCAGCTTTTAATGTCTGATGGTTTTGGGAGCTCCAGTATTCTGTGTGGGGTTTATACACCCATTCATATCAGGGTAAGGAGTTTTGTGTGAGAGTCTTGTGTTTCCAATGTTGTTTTAAAGTTTGGAGCATGCGGATCTCCACCAGCCTTTGGAAGGAGTCAGTGGTTGTGTGCTCTTATCTTTTCCCCACTTACTCAACTCATTGTGTTGTATTGGTGAAAGGGAAGACAAACATTTCCTTACAAACGTTTTCATGGTACTCAGTACTCAGCTTCTTTATCCCCAGCCTCCCCACTCAGAGCAGTAGGAATTGCTACTTTCTCATCATTCTTCCAAGGCTGAATCCTTCATAGATTCTAAAACCAAAAACTACTATTGTGCTCATCCAGTCAGACCTTCCACATAACACAAGCTAAAGAACTTCATCCAATAATTCCTACATTGAGCCCAATAACTTTTGGTTGAACCAGAGCTGATGTCTTGGAAAAAGACATCAAAGCACAATATAAAGACTCCATGGGGCGGAGAATCCATCATTTCCCTTGATAAGTTGTTCCAAAGATTAATTAGTCTTAATGTTAAAAAAAAAAAGTGACTTATTTCCTGTTTGAATTTGTCTAGCTTCAGCTTCCTGCAATTGGCCCTGGTTATACCTTTTGTCTGCTAGAGTAAAGAGCCTTCTGTCAGAAACCATCTCCCTGTGTATAGTACTTAGAGACTGATCGGAATGCCTCATAACTGTGTATTGAATAAAACTAAACAGAATAAGCTTTTTAAGGCATGGTTTCCCAAAGCATCAGGCATATCTTCTCAGGGGACTCCGACATACCTCTCACTTGTTCTGGAGAGTCTCAGCTTTCATATAGCAAGCTCCTGGGTTGTAGACAAAACCTTCAAAATGTGAATAGAGTGTAACCGATATATCACTGTCTGCCTATTACTTTGTCTTCACTGCTAAAAAACTGTGTGTTTTACAGCACAATACAACTATCGCATTAGTTATTTTGTGGTAAAATTCTAGTGGAGAGAAGCTGTCTGCAGTTTTTACTGTGAAGGAGCTAGGCATGAGCAACACTAGATCCCTCTCCTAGTTTATTTCAGGATAAAACTTACTAGAGTGCTTTGTTTCCACTAGGATTTTACAGAACAGTAGCTAACATGCTTTCATTATCTTAAGGTAAAAACACCATTTTTAGCATTGAAGACAAAGCCTCAGTTTGCAGAGAGCCTAAAAGAGTAGCTGCGAGATATGAACCTCTGTTCATTTCAGTGGCTGTGTGCCCTGATGCCAGGAGCTTCAAAGCTATTAACTATTTCACTGCTCATGAAAGTATGTCAGAAATGAGTGGAAGTCTCTTGTATTATAAAAGTCTGCGGCACTATTGCTTCCCAAAGTGAGGAGGGTGGGAAGGATGAACCATTAGCAGTGGGTGTGTAAAAGATACCTATAATGATAGGTGGTGAGCTTTTGAACACACATGGCAGAATTGCGAAGTGAGTGTTGACTGTTGTCAGTCTCCCGCTTGGATGTTGTAGATTTCAGAAGTTTGGGGCAGGCTGCTGCTTGCATTATTGTACAAAAGTGTTCACATCACTCTTGTGATTCTTTTTTCTCTTTGATTTTTTCTGTGTTCTTTTTTGAAGTGTGGCCGGGATATACTGTTCCAGAAATGGTCTAATCAAGATTATCTTTGCCACTGCTTGGCATTCATTTCTCTATCCCACCTTCTCAGGCATGGTCTCAAGTGTGCTTGACATCAGTTCATCTGATCATGATTTTTGTTGGGTGAACTTGTCTTAAAACTCGGGCTTAGAAGCATTTTGACATCATGTGCTTGGAAAACAAAAGGAGCTGATGATATTCAATAGAGCAAACTTTGTCTGGGTCTCATTCTCTACTGTCCAGGCTCGCTCATGCCCCCATAAGGACAGCTGGTTGATCTACTTTGTTTCCTGACCCTTACGTTAATGAACCTTTGCCACTTCAGAATTCTTTGATTAGAAAGACTTATCCATGGGAATTTGCTGCCAACTTTCTTTTGTCCTCCACCACTGCTGATCTCTCTGGCATGAGCGTCACAGATCTAGTTGATATCCAGACAGCTTGTGGCAGATGAAGTGTGTGGGGGGGAAAAGGCATTGTAGTGGGAGTCATTCACTTAGAATTGGACTGATCATGTTTTGGGTTTAAGCTTGTCCTGTTCCTCAAACATCCTCCTCATAGTTTAGACCAGCAGAACTGTCCCGGGTAGTTGAAAATGTAGCCTGCCTCCACTTGGATACAGAGTAGCTGGTTTTGTGAAAATTTCCCATCTACTCTGAATATTGGGCAATTGAATCTGACTCAATCTGGAGGTGTTTGTGACAGCAGTCGTATTTGGGTAGGAGGAGAAATACTAGTCTTTTCTAGCTGTGTTTCAGCCAGCTTTACCTGGGAAGCTTCTGGAGGTGATATTAAGTGGGTAAGATTTGGGATGTTAAGTTTAGTGAGGGATCAGTGCAGCAGATGCACTGGCACACTTCTGAGTTTCTTCTCCTCTATCATGACTTTATGCCTCCAGAGCAGCCACGGTTCTGCAGTGAAAGTCTTCAAGATTGATCCAGGGGCTAAAATACTGGACTGGGAGTTGGGAGACCCTGTGTGCTGACACTGGTTTGCTGTGTGACCTTAGGCATAGGGATTAAGTGACTTGCCACAGTTTCCCCATCTTGAAACGGGCTGATATACTACCCTATGTAAAGAGTTTTGAGTGCAGACATTGCCATTTCAGTTGTCATTGTTTGTATTATTCCCCTTTCCATTGTGCATAATGATTCATACAAACAAATCCATCATTTCCTTATCTTACGGTAATGTCAGAGAGAATTAATACATCTGTGTGCTGCTGCTTCAGTTCTAGCTTTGACTTGCTGTTACTGAAATTCCAAAGGGGTAGCTGTGTTAGTCTATTTGGAGAAAACCAACAGAGTCCTGTGGCACTTGTAAAGACTAACAGATTAATTTATTGCATGAGCTTTCATGGGAGAAAATCCCACTTCTCCCACGAAAGCTCATGCGATAAATAAATCTGTTAGTCTTTACAAGTGCCACAGGACTCTGTTGGTTTGCTGTTACTGGTAAGCAACACCTAGCGGAACATGGAGCAATGTTAAGCATATGATCTACTCCAGGGTAGTGTAAGAATGATGTGACTGCCAATGAATAAAACATCTAATTGGACTGTACATAAAGTGGTGGTAAATGCAATAAGTAACTAAATCAGTTCCTGTTATTTCAGGGGTTACTTGTAACACTAATATTTATAGTCTTTAGAGACAGTCATGAGTTTCAAGTTGATAACATTCCTTCAGCACAGATTTTCTCCTCCTTAGTGTAGTTAGTTAAATAGGTGTTGTTAAAAGAAGAGTTTTAAACAGCCTGAATATATGTCTCTTCCCATTCCGGTTAGGTTTCACTTCTTTGGTACTTTTGATGTTATCATTTCAATTTGCCAGCTGGAATCTTCTAAGGAAACAAGGAACAAACAGAAAACTTCTTTAGTATAAAACAAGCCCTTGGAACATTTTTCCATTAAGCAAAAAGGCAAGAAGAGTCTAATGCAAGTCACTTTTAAGCCCACTCTGAAACTTCATGTGCTGTGGCAGCTTGTTTCTTAAGGCATATTTGTAACAGGGAGCACGTCACTCCTGTGTTCTAGGACCTGCATTGGGTGCCAGTTAGTTGCCTCATGATGTTTTTAGGAGGGTGGTTTTAATTTACAAGGCCTTAAATCGGTGGGATCTTGGTTACTTCAGAGAACGGTCTCCTTGTGTTGGGATGGCTTTGCAATCTGAGAAACTGATGCTAATGTTCTCTGTGACGTTTCCCTCCTGCAGTCTGGTCTGGTGTGGCAGCTATGCCTCCCCATTCTCCCACTTCTGGGTCCAGACTTATCCTGCGTTGCTAGGGGAACACCCACTCTTGGGTCAGCTCAGAACAGCTTCCTGCTTGTAATCAGTCCTACACAGTGGAAGTGCGCTCACACTAGCCAGTCATGGGGTGGTCCTCCAGCAGGTGTCCCCAGATGCAACACTGGGAACTATCATCTTGCAGAGATCAGGACCCTTCGTGATTGTGTAACCCATATGCCTGAAAAGGCTATCTCTGAGAGACCTGCTGAGGGTGGGTTACTGTTGTTGGGCAGATTAGTGACCCACAACTGGAAACAACTGGAAACTTCCAGTAGCAGGGAGTGGTAGCAATTTGAGCATGCTCCACAGTGTACCATGCTGGTGTGATCAGTCAGATGACTGGAGAGCAGCAGCCTGAGCAGACAGCAGGCAGGAGCTGCCTTGAAAGGAGACCATGTGCTCAGTGTTCTGGAGAGGAGCTGAGCCAGGAGTGAACAAGATGTTTTCTCCATGTAAAGGAGTCATTTGCACCAGACCTTGCAGACATGCATATGGGACTGAGGGCTGGTTGCAGAGAAGAAGAGAGAGCCTGCATGTAATGCTACAGAGGATCCCAGCAAAGAAAGAAGAGGACAGCTATTTCTTGCCACTCAAGCTTCCACACTGGAACAGAGACTGTAGCTGAGAGTTGGGTGAACTCCACGCAGACTTTGGGACTCTTGGGTATCTTTCATGCAAGGGATTGTTCTTGGTTAATTGTAGTTTGTTTTCTTAGGTTAAGGTTCATTTAGTTAGTAGTTAATAAAGTTCATTGTTATGTTTAATGTAGTAGTATTCTAATGTGGGGTGGTAACTCTGAGCAATCTTTGCTGAGAGTCCCGTACAGACTGGATCCTGGGTCTCCAGCTGCTTTCCCCATAGGGGTTGGGATTGATTTCTGTGGGGCACTGGAGAGGGGCAATTAAGTGAATTTTAGCCCACCTGAAGGTTACAATTGCTGCAAGCTCCTTTACTTCTGTCCATCAGTTTAACAAAGAAACTGATAAGCATTTACTTTTGCTCTAAATCAGGCATCCGTACTTTCTCTCTTTCCAAAATCCACATTGCTTTAGATTAACACAAACAGTAGTTTATTGATTGATGCCATTTTAAGTGAGTATATAGAAAATCAATGCAAAATCAAATAATCAGTAAGGAAGTTTACCACAATCAAATAAAAGATAACTTCATTCTAAACTACAGATCACTATTGCAGTCCATTAACAGCTTTCCCACATGCTTGGCTACTGATGGTTTTGCACCAGGCCCTTCTTGCCATGTGGATAGGTACCAGTCTTTGTCAGTTGTTTTAAGATGGAGTTTCTGGCAGAAAAAGTCCAGACTAGTTTAAAGTGTGTCTTTCTCTCTCTTCAAACACCCCTCCCCTCTCCTTGCAGTCAGGTGATTCACTTTGTTCAGAAAGAGTGGGTGATCTGCCTCTCATTGAGCCAAAGTGCTACAGACATCTAGCTAGTCTAGTGTTAGGCATATTTCTTCTGGATGTGTGATTGCAGCTCCGCCTGCCTGCTCCTACTTGAGCCATGTGAAATACCTTAGGGGACATGTTTCATATCTGTACACATGTATGATGTTGGAGGAAACATGCTACAATAACAGTAATGTAGAGAGCATGCCATGAGCATTTAAAAAAACTCACATGATGTACTTTGCATTAAACCACACCATTACATTGCAAAGGTGAAGAGGAAAAATACACAGATCACTTTACAGGGGTGGGTGGAGGGTGGAGGTGCAGCACATCACCATTCCCTGAATTTAGTTGCAAAGAGGTGCAGACAGGGCTACTGGAGTTTAAGGGCTTGTCCTGCTATCTGCATGATTTATTTAGTTAATTTGGTGCAAACCTTTGTGGAATGTGAACACACTTATTTTGGTTTGCACCAGGTTTATTTTGGTTTATCTTAAATAGTTTTGTAATCTGTTTAAAATGATCCAAAATAAGCCATTTGTCTTGCCGTGTTTTTTCTGAGGGTGGGTCTAAACTAAAAATGCTGTATCGACTGTAGCGCATAAATGAAGATGCTCCTACACTGGCCAGAGAGAGCTTTCCTGTTGGCGTAGGTAATCCACCTTCCTGACAATGCTGTCTATATGGGACTTAGTTTGGTATAACTGTATTGCTCGGAGGTGTGGGTTTTCACTCCCCTAGTGACATAGTTATATTGAGAGCGGTGTGTAGTGTTGACCTGGCCTGATTTTTGTCAGGAAGCGAATGCTGAGTCAGTGCATTGTAGGTAGCTTGTCAGCCACAATGTCTGGTGGAGTTGGCAACTCTGCATCTTCTTTCTCAATCCCCTTTCTCCAGATAGACTCATAGACTTTAAGGTCAGAAGGGACCAGTACGATCATCTAGTCTGACCTCCTGCAAAATGCAGGCCTCAAGACCTCACCCACACACTCCTGCAATTGGGGGGACTATTTGAAAGGTTTGTGCAGGCAGCTCTGTGCAAACCTGGGAAATTATTTGAGGTCACTTTTTCCTTAATGCTGAAAGTTCAAGGTCGGTTTCGAATGCATCTTGGTGCCTTCAGCCCTGCCCCACAAAAATCAATCCAGGACATGCATTTCAGTTGATTGAATGAGAGCAAATGTTTCTGGGCATGGTAAATTTCTTTAGTGTTGACAAAACCTTAGTCGCAACTGATCTGGAATCAAATCAGTAACCAGAATGTGAGAGGTTTAGTGTCGTTAAATGGCTCAAGCCATTGACTCCTTTATTGTTTTCAACAGTAAGAAATCCTGGGGTTGCCCAGCCTAATATCTTTCCAGTCTCTCTGACGTGGTTTTCTCAACCTTCTCACAGGAATCCTAAAATATATATATAACTACTACAGCTGTCTGCCTGTTAGAAGGGAACGGGTAGGAGGCTGGTTTCCTGGATGGCCTTTGCCAGTCCTCATCTGTGTTTAGTTAGATCAAATAATAACAAAGAATGCTTTGTACTTCTAAAGCTGCTTTTGTTTGAAGATCTCTGTGGTCTTTACAAACAATTCATTTAGCCTAGTAAGACCCCTTCTGAGGTAGACAAACACGATTCCCATTTTTCAGATGGGGGAACTGAAGCTCTGAGATATAAAGTGACTTACTAGAGCCTTGACAAGAAGTCAGTGTCAGCTCTGGGAATGGCATTTGTGCATCCGGTATATCCCAGTCCTGTGCTTTTACTGTCTTGAGTATTGGTAAATTCCTGAGATGCTAGTCCTATAGCACCAAGTTTCCCATCTCCAGGCCCTAACACCCATTCCATGAGTGTAGTATGACATTTCTTTGAGTGACAATAATGAGGGTGTGAAGAGCTTGCGCTCAACATTCAGTCAAAACCCAAGTAATGTGTGAAGCAACGTAAGCAGATTCTTTCCCTTTGGTTTGTTTCCCTTGGATTCTAAATCCATTCTGTTGTGTGCCTTCTGACTTCTGAGTGTGTTTGTGCTGGACACTGATCCATCCAGCAAGTAAGTGTTTAAGTACCTGAACAGCAGCATAAAAGTAGATGTAATTAAGTGTAGTAGAGTGTAGTCAAGATTGTGGCAGAGTTTTCATGATTTTGTTGTGTAGAAATACTAGATACGGAGCAAAAACACAGAAATTAAAATTCACGTGGCTTTTGAATTATTCATCTTGGCTTCTAGATTGGATTGATTAACATGAAAAAGGACATCAGCTTTTAAAAAATACTTGGTATCGCCTCTCTTTGTATCCTTTGGGGGGAAAAAGGTATAAGCTCAAGGGGCTTGAGTTTTGCTTCACACACTACGCTGCATCTGCTAAGTAGGACAATAGCACTCAGAAGTAGGTACCTCTTCTCTCTTGCTTTTTCTTCAGTTTTACGAGTTAGTGTTTTTTGTAATATGTCATCTTAAAGCTGGTGTATGAGGTATTGTCTGAATTAGTCATTCCGATTGCAGTTCAGATGGCAGTGCTGTCTGCATAGAATGATTATTTCCATTACCAGCCTCTACAGTGCCGCTAGTAGCTGATGGAGAGACTCCTTGACATAGTATTCCTGTGGCATAGGGAAGGACAAGTTCCCTTAGCTAGGAACCAAGACACCTTTAAAGTCGTATCCTGCTTCTACTGACTTTGATTTTGATTTGTATGTACTTCTCTGTTATAATTAATGATGAAAGCTGTGATCCCAGCCCTTAATAACTGTCAAGTATAAAATGCTGCACTCCATCCTTTGTAACTAAAATAAATTGACCTAACATGCTTGGCTTCTAGATTTTTCATTATGGGTTCCTTTAAAGATTTTGAATACAGTGCCTTTATGTGTGACTGTCTCGTTGCTGATGTTGAGGCCCAGAGTAGTAGTGCTTTCATAAAAATGTTACTGTTTAAAAGGTGACTGAGCAAAGGGTTGGGCATATTTTAGTTTTTAAATGCCAGAATTAATCTGTGCAATGATAATCTTAGTGTCAGGACATGTGTTCAAACCATGAGTTAGTTAGAAGAAATTAGTATTTTGTGATGTCAAGCACTGAGGTTGCCATTCAGTGTGTGTTTTTTAAATTTTTTTCTAATGTGGATACTATCCCATGACGTGATGTCTAACTCCTTACTTTTGCCACTAACTGAGCTGAACCAGCTATTTGATGTTGTGCTTTTTAAAACCAGATTTTATGGCTGTGTTGAATATATATATATAATATAATATATATACACACTGTCCTACTGCCTAGTTAGGGGGCTTAAGATTGTTCTTCAGACAGATTTACCTTCATATGACAGTCTGGATGTAACATGTATCTGCTAGAACCCTCATTTAAGATGTTGAAAATACTACTGTATCAAAAGTCACAGGAATGTCCCTCTACCATGTCTGCGGATGAGGTCGGCCACAGGTAGTGTTTGAGAGGGTCATGGAAATCTTGATGAGGACAAATCAGTGTTTGCAAGACAATGCTGTAATGCAGCTACTGTATGTGGTGGTAACTGCTCTCCGTTGCATGCCCAGTGGTTTCTTGTGGGAAGTAACCTTGATGAGTGATGGCAAAGGCTGCTCTGATGTCCGAATTCGCTGTTTACCATTACAGCAAAACTTGAAGTCCTCCGTACTTCACCTTTCAAGCTGACAGCTTATTAAGACATCATAAAAGCAACTTCTTAATTTACAGCCAGTGCTTCACTGAGCTATGTCTACACTGACAGTGGTAAATTCAAAGACCCACTCTATTGATCCTGAAGTTGATCTATTAAAACCACCTCTAGAAAAAGCATAGCGCTGTGTCAACGGGTTATGCAAGCTACTCTACATAACTCCTGTCAACTGCTGCTGAATTTGTCCATCAGTGTTGACCAGGTCTGAATTCCAGCACTTATAGTGCAATGCCTAGGCCATTTTCTGCTACTAAATCAGATCTCGGCTGTGCTAATGCTGCATAAGGTGGGTATTTTTTTCAGTGTGAGTGAACTGGAATAACATCAGTTCTCAATTTTTTTCCATTTATACTCCAAAGTTACTGAACGGATCACTGGGACTAAGGAAAATTTATTGCTGGTTGAAGCCTAGTTTTTAGGGGTGGGAGTGAGAGTGAAGGAAAGACCGCCAGCATAGAGAAGTTTCTTGAAAATCAGAAATAGGATATACATCCTTTGGCTAACCTACCCATCAGTTGTGAGACTGTGTAAATCACTTTTAGGTATTAAAAAACCAGAGAGTCTGCTTCTTAAATGAGAAATTTAACTGAATTTACCTTAGTTCATCTGAGAACTTATTTGATTTAGTCTAATATTTTTATTTGTCCAGGTTTTAACAGACCTGGTCCTCCAATGTTGGGATGTTAACAAACTGAATGTTGCTTGTTGGGAAGTGCTAAGTAAAACACTGTTTGGCTTGGTGAAATGTTTTCAAATGTCACTTACCTCAGTCAGAAATTAATTAAAATCTTTCTCTTCATTGGGACACAGTATCTTTCTTAATATCTTAATCGTCAAGAATGTGACATGCTACTGCTGAAGAACTATATTGGCAAAATTATTTGAATGGATTTGCAAAGGAATCCAAGGAGTTATGACTGTTTTATTTTTGATAACATGAAAATGAAACTAACACTTTCATAAGCTGATTTGCTCTTGGCTTGATCTGGACATGCATTGATTCCTTTCTTGGCATTTTGGACAATGCAGAGCTGTTGAAAATGCATGGGATGTAAATGAGGGACATTGAGATAACTGCACTTCTTGTTGTTAGTATCTCAGCTAACACTTTGCCCATGAAACCAGTTTTATTCAGTATTTTTAGACTTTAATTATGAATATTGAAACGTGATTTTTAATAGTTATGCAATTCTGTGACTTCCAGTGAATGAACTAGAACTTATCTTTTTTGCTTTAGGCTTTCAGATAAACTTCTGTGAAAAGGCACAAAGTAAGCTACAAATTTTATAGTATTATGCTACTTTTATTTATTTATTTATTTTTTTTATATCAGTCTTGGTTCTGGGAATGTATCCACTGTTGTTCCAACTAACCAACCATGGCAATTATACATTGATAGAGCTTCCATTTTTCATATTGCTTAAAAGGTACAAATAAAACATGCAACAGATTTTCTGTTAGGCCATTGTTTGTAAAAGTTTTACATGCCTTTTACATGAATTAGAGGTGCACAGGTAATCCTAGGCTATTATTCGTTGGGGTTTCACATTCTGCCAAACTCCAGTGGAATCAGTGAATCAGGAAGAACTTCTTGAATTGCAGCTGCTTTAAAGTAGAAGTGTTTCTCAAAGAACACTTTTGCTTTTTATGTAACTTTATATTGAGGGAAATTAATTAAGTTGAAGAATGCACCATACTTGGGTCTGAGGAGCTAAAACTTCCTTCTCTGAGTATTGGTCACATTGTTAAGGGTTGGGATCATTGTTGCTACCTGTACACCTCTATGGGGCGGGGAGGGAAGTGTAGGTAACTTGCTAAACTCGACTGACTGTTTGTTTCAAATGAGGCTAAACTCTTGGAAGGTGAGACTAAAATCCGTCATTGCAAAGCAATTTTGAATGACTAATGGAAGCTCTGTAGGATTAATTTTTTTTTGTTTCTGTCATGGCTTTTCATACTTTACATTGCTATGTCACTCAGTTCACAGTACCCTTCACAACTGCCTGTCATGCCTTAGTGGAGTTTTATTGGAGATCAAAACAGATTTGATGGCATCTCTCTCTATTTGGTAAATGTTCTGTAGTTCAGTAAAATCCACTCTACATCTCATTCTGCATTTTAAATACATATTTTTAATTTTATTTGCACTTGATGGATATGCATATTTATTTTATTTGAATTCAGATATCTAGTATTAATAATATTGAATATTGGTGTCTTGGAATTTAAAGACTGATATCTAATGTACGTGTTTGCCAGAAAAATGGATATAAGCTAATTTATTTTGAGATGCTCCGAGAATATTCTGCATTGTGGGATAACTGATGGTTGCAGACCACTGTTTCTCTGTTTGGAAAACTTTTACAAGAGGTAAGGTACATTACAAAAGGTCATTGCATAGCAGGCCAACTTGTGTCCCCAATATGCCAGAAGGACTGAACTGGACATCCTTGAACAATAGGGTGTGTCCTAGAGAGTGGCAAGTTCTAAAGTTCCTCTGGGAAGCAGTGTTTTCAAATCCATTTTATAAGACACAAACTATACCGCAGAAGTTGAGTAAAAGTTAAAATTTCCAGATATTGGGTATTCCTAGTATATGCCTAGCTAATTGCTGCTAGATCAAAAAATGTTTTCTTAAAAACCAAAGAAAACCCTCATAACTGTGGTGATAAATGGGTGCTCCTGGACCACAGGTGAAAGGGTTTGTTACACATGGAATTTGTTTCTGAGAAAAGCTGGTGCACTAAGTTGACATTAAACTTGACATTTTAGGAAGGTTGCCTAATATTTGGTCAGAATACTGTCTTAATCTTGCGTCAGGCTCTTTCAGATCCTCTTCTCTCCAGTGTCGTCCTGGGTACTGAAAATGTTCTGACCACAGACTCATAGACTTTACGGTCAGAAAGCACCATCATCATCTTACAGTCTGGCCTCCCACACATTGCAGACCACAGAACCTCACCCCCATCTATAATAGACCCTTAACCTCTGGCTGAGTTTTTAAAGACTTCACCATTTACACTCATTTAAACTTGTAAGTGACCTGTGCCCCACGCTGTAGGTCTCAGCCAATCTGACCCAAGGGAAAATTCCTTCTGAACCCGAGATACGGTGATCAGTTACCCTGAGCATGTGGGTAAGACCCAGCATAAACGCCTCCTCTGCAGAGTTGATTTTTTGCTTATTTATTTCTCCACGAGGGACCCTTGCATTAGACAAGGATCTTTTTTTGAGTCCAGTTTCTCTAACTTCTTATTCCCCACCTGCAGCCAGAACCAAGACATTGTTCTTTCCCCTAGATGCAATCCTGGTTTGTCAGAGGAGTCTGACTTTGTGAAGGGAATAAGCAGCTGAACTCTTAAACAGAGCACATGTGCCTGTTAATGAAATAAAACCAAAGTACCGGCTCTGTCAGCAGAATGGCTTGTATGGAAAGCCGGGGCATTCCAAAATTTCACAAAAGGCACAAGCTTGCAGACAAAGACCTCCATCAGTGAACTGATAGGACATCAAAGCACGGAAGTTGCCATTGTGCCCCTGAAGCAGTTGATAGCTTCTGAGGTTGTAATATGCTAAGCACAGAGTAAATCAAGGAGTGAGAGGGAGACATCTTTGATAACCCAGTGGGGAAAAAATGTATCCTCTAAGAGCTTGGAAAAAATCAACCGGGCTGTGTTTCTGTCAAAGGCTCATGTACTGTGTATGTCAATGGTCTTCAACCTGGGCAATACCGGCCACTAGTGGGTGTTTTGTGATTTTTGGTGGGTGCTACAAACAATTAATTTAATGACAGTGGCAATTTACAAAAAGTAACAATTTATGGAGGTGGGCAGTAAACTTACTGCAAATGTGAAAATATTGAAAAACTGGGCGCTGATCCAAAAAAGGTTGAAGACCACTGGTGTATGTCAAGTCTCCCAGGAACACAGTGCTAGGTCAGCCAGAGGGACTCCAGAAGAAATGAGTTTTCTCTGAGTCACGTTACTACGTGTTTTGAGGTTTGCGCTTTAGGTAAAAGCTGTTCTGTATCTGCATCTGAATGTGATTTAATAAAGCCTTCTTTGGGAGTGACATGCTCCCACCTTGGATGATGGAGACAGTTCTCCTAGTATATTGTTGAGGTGGAGAATGTAGGGGTATCTGTTGTGAATTGCTTGGAGTTGCTGTTGGAGAATTCACAAGGTAGTGTCCCAGCTGTACAAACACTTACACATGTACATACTTTAAGCATGGGAGTAGTCCCATTAAAGTCATTGGGTCTGTTTATACACTTAAAGATTTTGGAGGATCAGGACCTAGCACTAGATATTGAGGCATTTACAGGGGCTGAACTGATGCCTCTTGCCCATTTACCAAAGCATCTTAGTTCATCTCTAAATGCAGGTGGGAAAATAATAGAAGTGGACTAAAAATAACTGATCTATTCTCAGAAAGACAACAGAGTCCTGTGGCACTTTAAAGACTAACAGATTTATTTATCGCATGAGTTTTCGTGGGAGAAAATCCCACTTCGTCAGACGCTTTGAAGATGGGAAAGTTACAGAATGGGAGGAAATTAAATGCAGGGGAGTGTATAGCTATGTCATACTATGTCATACACTCCCCTGCATTTAATTTCCTCCCATTCTTTAAGTTTCCCATCTTCAAAGTGTCTGACGAAGTGGGATTTTCTCCCACGAAAGCTCATGCGATAAATAAATCTGTTAGTCTTTAAAAGTGCCACAGGACTCTGTTGTCTTTCTACAATAGACTAACACGGCTACCCCTTTGGAATTTGATCTATTCTCAGAACGTTTTGTTAATGAGGATCTGTCCATGTTGACCTCTGGGTTCCTGCACACTCATCTGTTTCAGTCAGTACATATACAGGAGATGTTGGCCCAAAGTAATATTGAATGTGTACAAGAGCAAGGCCCACAAGTGGGTTATCTGCCTCCTTAATCTTGATCAGTCCTTGGAAAATTGTACGTGATTTTTGTTCAATGGCAAATCATAATATTTATATTAAGATTATTGCTAGTGTCCATTACTGAAATGAATTGAGTTGGCTTACATATGGCAGTTCCTAACTGTATGAGATAGGGTGACAAATGGGTTAGGCTCAGTTGTCTTCAGAGGGAACTGTTATGAAGAGTCTAAATTCTGTCATGCAGTAGACTTCTAAATAAATTGTTCCACATAGTCCTCTCTATCTCGGGAACCTGTATAAAAGAATGGGAATCACTTTTTTGGGGTACAGGTTGAGGGACAGGGATGAGGGGAAATTTTACTGGTTAGCACAGCCAGGTCCTCTGAGAGAAGATGCTTAGAAATACTTAAAGGTAAATATCTGTGGTGTTTATATATACTTCTGATAGATTGTTCAACATATGAGGTATATGTTGCACTGAAAGAAGTTTGAGCTTGTGAGGTGAATATTTTAAAAAATGAACTAGCAGGGTAGTTAAAAGATCAAAGGAACTTTTTGACCATCAGAATTTGTTAGTCATCGCAAAGAGTGTTCACAGAAAAGAAGTTTAAAGCATGTAGTAAAAATGGAAGACTTCTTTAGTGAGAGCTTCCCATTACAAACTCAGATAGTTCCCTTAAACTTACCATTAAAATCATCTCCATTTGCATTTTCTCTTCAAAATTGGGTTTAGAAGAATGTTGACAGAAGTATTAGCTGAATATTTTGTGTGCATATTTAGCAGAAATGTCATCTCCTTTTAGAATTGAGAGAGCATGAAAACATTTCAGTTGTTCTGTGATATCGTTTACCTGTTGAAAGACTATTTGGTTTGGGGGCAGATTTTTCAGAAGTGCTCTGCATCCAGCAGCTCCCATGGAGAAAGAGGAGCTGTTAAATTCTGAGCACTTTTGGAAAATTTGATCCTATATTTTTTTGTGGATACAATATAAGAATTAACTACTAGGCTAGATGCATTTACAGCTTTATGACAGCATTTTAGCTTGATTTGTTAGTCCTAAATAGCACACAGTCCTGCTTCCCCTTCTCCTTGGCCTCTTTGGGGATGAGCAACAGTTTATACTGCAGATCTATTTTTCTGCCAAAGAAACACAAGTTGGACTGTTTATTTGCAGGTGATCTCTGGTTTGCATGCTTGAGAATGGAAAGCTGAAGCAAATGGGTATCAGTGTTCCATGTTGGGCAAAAGATGTGCAATCTGAGTTTTACTGTTTCTCTCTCTTTTTAATCCATGAAGGGGTTGTGAAGAAGACACCTGAATTACATACTCACAAGAAGTGGCAAAATTTGATCTTCAGTTCACCACTGTACTTTCACAGTATCTGTCTGTTGAATGCGATGCGTGTGCTGCACCCTTAAGTGTTTCAGCTGTGCCTACTTTGGTGCTTTCTTTAAATTGTGGATTATTGACTGAGCCATGGTTTTCTGCTAAACTGTGTTAGACACCATTGCACAAACCAGTCTTATTACTAATATTACTTGATGACGGAAAAGGCTGCAGTGTGATCAACTTCCTGATTTCCAGAAAAATAAATCCAACTTTCCTTTCCTAGCAGCTGCTGCCAGCAGCTTCTGTCTTGTGCACTCAGGCACTGCTCCAGGAAGTAACCGAAAGCAATATTGAGTGTATAGCTTCTGCTTCCCCAGAGAAAGAGAGCTTAGCCAGTTTCTATTTCCCGTTGCATTTTCCTTCAAAGATGGTACCCAAAGTATTAAAATCTTCCAAATACCTAGCCACAGGGTCTAGTAGAGGCTGGTGCACAGTCTCTTACCTTCATTCTCTTGCTGTGAAAATGCTGTCAGATGCAGAGAGGCCTGGGTTCCCCAGTGCAGTTTTTATACACACTTTTTCCATTAACCATTGTGTGCGTGTGCGTGTGCGTCTGTGTCTGTGGAGAGTCAAAAGGAAAAACATTGTCTTCCTTCAACAGCCAGGAAAGTAGTCAAAAGATCTGATATTTTCATCTGTATTTTGTCTGTGGTGATTGTTTAAACAATTTGAAGAACATCTCTTTTGTTAATTAAGGTAACGTTCCAATTTATTGTATTGTATTTTTCCGAGTTAAGAAGCTGTGGAATTTGCTGTCATCTGGTGGCATTGCTACATGGGGAAAAGATTCAGGGCACAGGCCCCCAAGCATGGGCCCTGGGGCCTGTGCTCACTAGGCAGTCCCTCTACATGTGTGGTCTGAATGGCAGCTGGCCTCAGGGAGCAGGGCCAGGCAGTGGAGACAGAATCGATACCTGGGATCGCATGAGGAGGGCGTGTAGCAGGCAGGGACTTCCTTTGGGGCAGCACAGCAGCCATGGCAGGTTGGGGGGAGGAGGGACTTCTATGAACCCTGTCTGGAAGTTTCTCTTGGAGGCAGGCAGGAGTAGGGCCTCCCTGGGGGGATCCGGGGGCCGGGCTCAGTGTGGAGCAAGGGTCAGCAGTACCTTGGGGGCCAGGCTGATGATGTTGGGCAGCAGCACCAATGGAGTGCAGTGTAACTCTAGGAACCTGCAAATACCCCATGCTTTCTTCACTAGGTTTCCAATCACTGCCACAGCCTGGCAAGCCCCAGCTGGACCGAACTGCGGAAGGGTGCTGGGGACTGCTGTTTTATGGGGGAGCAAGGAGAGAAGAGTTACTTCAGAGGGAGGCTGTTACTTGGAGACCGTACAGAGCATGGGACCACTATGCTGGCTTTCCGCCCCCAGCTTCAGACACCCTATGCTGCACCCCCTGCCCCCA
This sequence comes from Pelusios castaneus, assembly GCA_007922175.1. Taxonomy (NCBI): domain Eukaryota; kingdom Metazoa; phylum Chordata; order Testudines; family Pelomedusidae; genus Pelusios; species Pelusios castaneus. Next base: position 8,374,446 of record ML685815.1, read on the forward strand.
GCTGTGGACACCCCCTGCCTACGGTGCCAGACTCCCATACTCATCCTCCTGGCTCTAGCGAACACCCCTGTACCCCATCCCCTGCCGCCCATGGCTTCAGGCACCTTGCCCCATTCTTCTGCTCTCCCCCAAGGCATGACAATCCCACTCCTCATTCCTCGCACATTCCCTGCCCCACATCTAGCTCCATCTCACTTTGCTCAGGTTCCAGCCCTCCTACCTGCAGACTCCCTCCTTCCACTCCCTCACAGCTTGCCCACTTTCCATGGTCACAGATGAACACCTCATTGTTCCTCCTTGCAGCTGCCTCACCCAATTTGCCCCCTCCATTTCCCTTCCTCCTCCCTGCAGCTCGCACAGCTCCCCTTCCTCCCCCGCCAAGTGGCGCACAGCAGGCACAATACTCCTCACCCTTGTTGATGCTGTGCTGGTCCTAGAGCTCAGGAAGGGGCCACCGACCCCACGCAGCCGCGAGCCAACAGACACGCAGCTGGAACGCACTGCCTGGGCCACATGGAGGTGGGTTTTAAATTTCGTGCCTCTGTTCTCCTGCCGTGGGCCACATGTCTAGGTGTGCCACAGGGTGGGAGATTTTAAAAGGCTCCATCCCTGCTGGCCCCAGCTGAGCTCTCAGGTGTGCAGGAGCACAAAGCAGGCTGTGTGCCTGTGCGACAGGGTTTAAGGCAGGCTACAGGCCGTGGCCCACGCCTCCACTTGGATAGGGGCACTCAGCACTACATTCAGGGCACAGGCCCTGCTGTCATCATCAAGAATTCTTTCACACCAGCTGTTTTCAATTGTTGTCTACTCTGTAGGTTCCTTTAATTTTACATCTTTCCCATGTTATCAAATGTAATGCATTGTATTTATATATTACCAGACACCAGAATAGCTTCTCACCACAGGTGAATCTGTTGCTATTTGATTTTACTTCAGCATTTATGAATTAATTATTTTGAGTGGTGATGGGATATCAGTTTGTATACTGACTTTACTTACTGCCAGCGTGCTCCTCTCCAACCAAGCACAGAAGAATGCATGGTCCTTGTCCCAAGGAGCTCACCCTCTAAAACAGACAAGCAGTGTTTTCCAAAAGTGCCAGTTTCCAGGGGGGCAGGATGTTATTGTTCATTGGTGGGTTATATTTGAGAACTCTCATGGACAGAGCACATGTTTTTTGGAGAGGGATCTAAGTGGAAGGGAGGTTGTCTGCCTGACTTCCAAGAAAGGGGAGGACATTCCAGGAACAAGGGGCAGCATGGAAGAAGGCAATAGTGAGAGAAAAATACACGCTCACGACAGACTGAATCAGTTAGGGACATATTTTCAAATGGGCAGTTTTCTTTTTTGCATCTACAGTTCGTTCTTGCACTTGGACTCAGGAGGAAGTCAAAGTGCTTGCCTCTAACTTCTTGATTGTAGGCACTGATTTGGAGAAAGATGTGGTTTGCTCAGATGTGTGCCCTCAATTCATTTTGCAAGCAGGAATTGGAGGTCAGAATTCTTGATTCTGTGTTGCAATCAATCCAACCAGTGTGGAAACTCCTATTTTCTTATTAGATATCTGTCATTCTCAGTATTTTTTTTTCCTGACTCTAACATCCATTATCTTAAATATTTTAAGAATTTTGTGGTCATAATGGTGAGAAAATAAAATCCTCAATGAAAGTTTGCAGAGGACATAAATTGGGGGAATGGTAAATAATGAAGATGGGTCACTGGAAGAGAGTGATCTGGATTGCTTGGTAACGGGCACATACAAACAGTATTCCTTTTAATACAGCCAAATGTAGAGTTACGCACTTCAGAACAAAGAACGTAAGCCATACTCAGGTAGGGAACTCTTATCTGAGAAGCTGGACTCTGAAAAAGACTTGGGGATTGCAATAGTTAAATTAGCTGAACATAAGCTCCCAGTGCCTTGCTATGGCCAAAAGAGCTCATGTGATCCCTGAATGTTAGTTTGAATTTTTTTTTTCTGTTCAGGGTTTAGATAACCTCAATGCAGATGAATTGGATAGCACTTGCTGACTTTTTCTGCCTCCACGATACACAGTAAGAGGATTACAAAGAGCTTTTAGGAGACTCTTCAGCAACCAGTCAGATACCCAGTTGGTACAGTGTCATTTACATTCAGCTGTAAAACATCCACTAGACATTGATTCATAGCTTTTATTTTTTTTAAGGTTAGAAGAGACCAATATGACCATCTAGTCTAACTTCCTGCACCATGCAGGCCACAGAGCCTCCCTCCCACTCCTGTAATAGACATTTAACCTATGATTAAGTCAATGAAGTCCCCAAATCATGGTTTAAAGACTTCAAGATACAGAGAAATCACCAGCAAGTGACTCATGGCCCACACTACAGGGGAAGGCGAAAAAAAACCCTAAGACCCCTACCAATCTGTCCTGGGGGAAAAATCACCTCCTGACCAAAATTTGGTGCTCAGTTAATCCCTGAGCATTTAGGCAATACTCACCAGGCAGACACCTTAAAAAAAAAAAAAAAGAACTCTCTGCACTAATTCAGAATCCACCCCATTTAACATCCCGTCACACGCCACTGGCATATTTACCACTAGTAGTCAAAGATCACTTAATTGCCAAATTAGGCTGTCCCATCAAACCACCCCCTCCATAAATTTATCCAGCTCAGTTTTGAAGCCAGCTAGGTTTTTTGTCCCCCTTCTACTGCTCCCCTTAGGAATGCTATTCCAGAGCTTCACTCCTCTGATGGTTAGAAACCTATGTCTAATTTCAAATCTCAACTTCCTGATGGCCAGTTTAGATCCATATGTTCTTGTGTCCACATTGGCGCTGAACTTAAATGTTTCCTCTCCCTCCCTGGTATTTAACCCTCTCATGTATTTATAGAGGGCAATCATTTTTCTCCTCAGCATTCTTTTAGTTAGGCTAAACAAGCTAAGGTCTTTGAGTTTCCTCTAATAAGGCAGGTTTTCCATTCCATGGATCATCCCAGTAGCCCTTCTCTGCACCAGTCCCAATTTGAATTCATCTTTCTTAAACATGGGGGCCCAGAATTGCAAACAGTATTCCAGATGAAGTCTCACCAGTTCCTTGTATAACAGTACTAACACCTCCCTGTTTCTATGGGAAATACCTCATCTGATGCATCCTAAGACCAAATTAGCTTTCTTTTTAAACAATTGAAAGAGGTGTGGATTCTAGAAAGTGTGCAAACTCTAATAGGAACTGAGGAGGAAACTCAAGAAGCTGATTATTGGAGCAAGAGCTGTGTTTTGATAACGTTTTTTAAAAAATGATTTAGGAGATGATAATTTCCTAAAATGAAAGTTAGAGTTGGAATTTTGTGTATACCAGGAGAAAGGTCCACCCTGTCTTACCTTTTGTCTGGGGAATTGGTTATATCTGAGCATGAAATGGTGTATTTCATGGGGTTTAGATTTGGATATCTGCTATGATTGTCAATCACTGAAATCAACTGACTAGATCTTGCAATTTGGTTGGAACCTTAATAGGTTTTCACCTTTTTCCTAACCAGAAGTGAGTGTTGGAGGAAAAGTACATTTTTTTAACTAGATCCCAGAAAAAGAGAATCTAAACCTCTTAACAGTAGTGCTACTTGCAGATTGCAATCTACATTTCTAGAGCCAAAACCTTCCAGATTCATAATGTAGTCAACTTGAGAAGCATGTTGGATTTTTATTCATCTGGGAACTTTACATAATAAGAAAACCACTACATTCCCATCTTCCTGCCTTGGTTTGCAGCTTGACCTGTTACTAGAAGCTTCACTTTATTATCTATGCACACTTAAGCTTCTCCAGCACTGTTTGCAAAAAGCTGGGAATGGCAACAGGATGGATCACTTGAAGATTGCCTGTTCTGTTCATTCCCTCTGAAGCACTTGATGATGGCCACTATCGGAAGACAGGATACTTGGCTAGATAGACCATTGGTCTAAACCTCTACGCCTGTTCTTATGTTAAGCTAACTTCCTGTTCCAAATAGAAATATCTGATTAAGCTTTCAGACCAGTTATGATAGTCCCTTTGTTTCCAGTTTGTTTCCATTCAAGGTGGGTTTTTTTCCCCTACACTTTTCATTATTTACCTCATCAACAACTTGAGAGTTCTGTCTTTAAAGCTGCAGTAGCTGAAGGAACAGTAGTGTCCTATGTTGGACTGTCAAAACAAAAGGCCTCTGATGGTGTCTCACGATAACTGATCCTTCCATGCCCCAAGAGCTCTGTGGAACAATCTATTTTGTCTCTTGAAACCTTGTATGAGAGAAATTTGTGTATTGGAACAAAGACTAAGCTATCATTTTTGCTAACAAAGAGAATGGAGAAGCCTGGTCGCATGGATGCATACTCATAGAGATCGGCAGCTATGCTGACAGCTGGTTATATACCCCACATTGGAAGGAAAGACACAGTGCCCCAAGATCTCAGGAGCTATCAGTACCAAGTATGAATTCAAAGGGAGAACAGTGTCTGATGACAGCACCTTGATACATTGATTTACAAGTAGTTTAGTCAAATCCTTTCAGAAATACAGTGCAGCTAGAGCAGCAGGAAGCACTAGTGAAATGCTACTTGTTTCTTCATGGTTGAGAAAAATGTAGCGGATGACACTGAAACTTGTGTATAATCTCCAAAGCATTCAACACTGACTGAAATGGCAATCTTATTTGGCTGCTGAAGAGCAAATTGCCTGTCAGCTTCCTCTGGTATGCTATGTAGAGACTCTGTCGCCAGCTCTGACACATATATTTTTAAAAAGAGAAGAAACTCATTAAATGTTACTTTAATAACACTTTCTACATTAGTGATACTTTCTTCAAATGCTGAAAAGCTTTCAAATGCTGAAAAGCTAGCAAATGCACAGAGATCAGTTACACATCCCCCAACATGTTAACATCCATGACTTCCTAAACTACCATATAGTCTTAACTCTGATACATGTACAAGGGCATATGTTAATTTTTTTCTAAGAAAATGACAAGCTGATCTGAAGAGGAGGAAATGAATGGTATAATATCTCCTCTGTGTGTGTTTGTATTAGAGTCAAGTTTTATATCAGTGCAAATAGAGAAGCAGAATTGTAGGTGTTTAACTTTGTCTGAATGAATTGTTTTCCAAGAAACGGGATGAAAAATAAAATACAAATAATATAATGCCCTACCTGCAAAGAATGATGAAGGTATAGTAAATACTTGGGGCTCCACTGAGTATTTGACTATGGGGAAACATTGACATTTTATAGAATGCAGTTTTGTGTGAATTTGTGAATTTGTTGTCCTATGGAAAATACATAGGACATGAAGGGATGATAGACACTGGGTGTCAAATCATGGAGGAGCAGAAGCTGCTTCTTTGAGCTTCCTACCTCCTTTTATTAGACAGAGCAAACAACTTACATAAGATCATGATAAGCATTCCTGTGCAAGAACATAACAGGATACAAGGACATAACAAGAAGCTGAAGGCAAAAGCTCAGTGTACTCAGTGTTTTTCCATCAGGCTCTCTCTTTCCCCCTGCCCAGCACGTTTACAGGTGGACAGCCCGTGATCATGTATCGAGGTGGTCCAGGTGTGCCTGGACGTGCCGTCTCAGCATAGACCACGGGCCATGAATCCCTACATGGACATGACGTGACAAAGAATATAGTTATTAGCTAGAGCCACTTTGAAACCAACAGTACTGAAGTCTTTTTTGACATTATAATAAATGGGGCTGCTGGAAAGTGACAAATCTCCTGCCTTCTGTCACCACAGGCTTCTGCCTTGCAAATTAAATAATTTTCTCTCAAATTTCAAGATGGAAAAATATGAAGGTGATATTTGTGAGGGGGCTATCCCAACTTTCAAAAAACGCACAATTCTGCTAAAAAGAACAAAGGCACTTAGCATTTCCAGCACAAGAGTGATTTGCAAATCTTTCAGCTCCTGAGCTAGGAATGACAGAAAGGTCTTCCTAATGACCATGTAAATGAGACCCACTTCTGAACCAGGCTCTCTACCCCCACATACAGAAATCATCTGAGCCAAAGGGTGTGAATGTGGACTCTTTTTGCTTTCAAAAGTTCCGCATTGTTCTCGGACAGGCCACAGGAAACTTGAAGTTCAAGAGGATAGGTCACCAGTTGATCTTCCTCTGAGGAAATCTCCCTCTGAAATCAAACATCATCTGAGTCTTCAGGTCAGAATGGGTTTCCATTGAAGCTTTGTCTCAAGCTGGCATGAAAGCACCTGGTTCCAAAAACCGGAACTTCGGGAAATAGTATGGCACTGACCCTGGCGCTATTTATTTGTGGCCCCAGCACCAAGTCTTTTGGCACCAGAATAAAGCTGGTTGGAACACCATTACTGGAGTGGAAATTGTGACACCACTTTGACAAGATCCAGTTCTAGCACAGCTGTCTATTCCACAGGGCACTGTTGAGATACTTGGCGCTGATAGGCCTGCAGATTGACCCAAAACCTCAGTCTCCCTTGCTGTCAACTTCAACACTGCAGCCATCACCCACTCTCTTTAGTAATACAACACCATGGTTCCTAACACGCCAAAGGCCAGTGAACACCCGTGGATCTTATCTGTGCATTCTCTTCAGAATCATCTTTGGAATCAAGGAAGAAAGAAATTTCCCACCAGCAACAAAATCAACTTACTAACCCAGACTGTCACCACAGTGCACAAGATCGTATAGTGGACTCAGACGCTCCTCACAGGAAAGGGTTTGAGACTCAGAATCCTGACTCTTGAGTTCCCTACTCCTTTGCTACCAAGCTCTTATCTGCCAGTGCTTGTATGGCCGTTACGTACCCTGGTCAGCTCAGGGAAGCTTTGGCCCCAAGGAGCAATTGTATCAAAGGCCATGCTGGGCCAAACTGCCTCCTTCATGGTGCCATGCATTCAGATGCTCCAACAGCCCTCCCAGTTCCTGCTCAGCCACAGCTAGAAGAGGAGGCAATGGAAGAGCAGGCACTGAAAGGTTACCTGCTGCACTGATGACCCTTTCTTCCTCGTATCCTAGTGACTCTGTATTGTCACACAAGTGGACAACTATAAAAGATTTTATGATCTATTTAAAAAAGGTGACCTGGGCCCTCCAGATCCCAATTGAGGAGATGTGAGAACAGACACACAAACGAGGACACATACTTTCAGCCTTCACAATAGGCAAGATAGCCCTCCTAGTTAAAGGTCATTCTGGATCCAGTCAAAACCTTGTGGCATATAAACCTGCCTTAGCACCACCCACGTCTCGTTGGGCAGGTTAACAATATCAGGAGCCTCCAAGGGCATGGAATTAGTATTCTCTGACTCTACCCCACCTTCTCTGAAGGTCACTGTGAAAAATGAAAAGTTCAAACATTTCAGACCCACGCCAAAAGAAAATGAGCAAAGAGACTAGCTGGAAAACTTACTGTGACATTGGCAGACCAGGGGCCATCTCGTGCCACGGATCCTGGGACTTAACTGAATACTGACAAATACAGAGCTGGAAGCAGCCTGGCTCACCTGTGTTAGCATAATTAAAATAGGTATTAGTGTTATATAAAAGTGCTTAGTGTTGAGACTTCATGGAATTCTTGTAAGTCGCTGCATGTTACTCTCACTTCCAATATCTGCATCCCATATTATAAGGTAATACTTAATGTTTGCTCTGAGACTATAAATCACTGGACAGGAGAGAAGCACCAACGAGTGTGAATTACTAGTTTCCAACAGATGTTATTTCCTCCCCAATAAAAGCACGCCTACCAACACCAGATGAACCGTTATGGAACATCAGAGGAAAAAAGTCTTTGGTGGTTGCTCCCCACTCCTTCTATTGCACCTTGAAGTAGAAGGATCAATGGATTTAGCTAAATCCATTCTTGAGCCAGAGCATGATTTATCCTCAATAACGGCAGGAAGCCTTCTACAAGAAGATGTTATGCTGCCAAGCAGAAGCAGTTCTCCATCTGCTATCAGCAGCGTAATGTACTGGGATCCCTCTTACCTTGGATTGCCTTCTTACCAAGAAGTTCCTGAAAAGTGTCATCAGAACTTTTTCCACCTGAACTATAACCTGCACCTGCCTGGGACCTGAATTTGGTACAGTACCTTTGGCACTTATGATCCTATTGAGGGTGAAGAGTAGTGGTTTGTGCAGGGAAACACCTAGATTTTGTAAAGACTAGGAAAAAAAGCCAAATTTTAGTTGGACTTGACTTACAAGAGGCTACGCAAGCTCAACTCCATGGCAGTCAGTGTTTAGCCTTGGCTGACCCGTATGGTGCACTGTAATGTGTACCAATGCACTGATGGTGCAGCACAGAAGCAGAGAGCTTGCATGGCAATGTGTGAATGCCAGTACAAAGATGGTGTTCTGGAAGATGGTGAGAATACGAAAGGGGGTGTTAGACTGGGAGAGAAATAGTTATTCTCTCTTCCTCTTTCGTCCCTAATGGGACCTCCAGTTTCAGGAGATGACAGTGAGAGACTTGCAAACCACCAGCAAATGCTCCCTGTATCAAAACTGCTGGATATAGCCTAATGACTCATCCGATTCGAAGTAGTTGTGCTGAGTACACAGAACTTAGAGATGCCGAGTGCCTGTTGTCCACGCCACAGGAGCAGAATTAGGGTTGTGTAGCTCTGTGTGAAACTCTTCATTTCCTAGTTTTCAGAGGTTTAAGTTTATCCACCATCATGATTTAGAAGGGCATGAGAAATCAATAAGCAACCTTGACTGTATGAACAGTATGTTTTTTGCACTGACCTGATTGCACTGTTCTCATCCTTGATTTATTAACTGTCCAAAAATTTGTCTAAATTAATGCAATCTTAAACCTCTGAAAACTAGAAAATACAAACGTAAAGTATATGCCACCCCAGCCACATGGCCTAGATTTTTCTCTCCCTACCTGACAATAGCCAGGGAATGTTCAACTAGAACTATAATAAGTAGACTAAAGGAGGACTAAGAGAAATGTGCCATCAGTGGATTGAATTCCAGCATTTTCTTGCTTCCATTCCTTACACTGTGTTGAGTGTAGCTCAGTAGTGTGTCTGACCAGCATTGAGCATGCCTATGCTCAGCCCCAGTTTCAGTACATGTGCTGGCAAAATGCATTGAGAATACCTGTTCTTAGTGCCCAGCCCAGACCCTGTCCATCATGCTTGGTGCTGCCCTGCAAAAGACCAGCAAGCTTTTTCCATCAGAGAACTAACTTATCTTGTATTGTTCTGTCTGATGCCATATACAATGTAATCATTAGGCTTTCAAATAATCCTGGTTCTGCAGCATGATCCAGATTCCCTCAAAGCAGTACTAGCCACAAAACTGCATCAAGCACCAGTTTGTCATGGCTACCTATAGAGTAAGTTACTCCACAGCAAGCTAGGGTATGAAATTACACTGCACTGGCCTGCTGCAGACTCAATGTTCATGCAGATTCCACTGAGTGCAGTTAACATTTCATTAATACGCTTTGATCTAGTCCCATTTTAAGGAGAATTAGGTCAAAGCACATTAACAAGGTGTTAATGTGCATCAGCAGAGTTTTTCTCTACAGTCCCATTGCAGGCTACGGCGGGGTAGAGTGACACCATGACCCAAACGTTCATGTGTACAAGCCCCAAGACTCTCAGGTGATTTCCTCCTCAGAAACTTTGATGTGAATGACACACACCGAGTGATCAGTAAGATGAGAAAGTCAGGCAAGATGACTTTAAAATCTGGTCTTAAAGTCTGTGAATCCTCCCCCTCAATTTGAGTAACAGTAACAGGGTCAGGTTTTTCTCATACATTGAGGATTTTCAGTTCCTCTATTTATTAGAGAGGGCCATGCATTGGTTAATTTAATGATTTATTATCTGTGTCCTTTTAACATCTTGATTTTATTACATTCATGAGTGATTCTGGGTTACTTGGCTCAATGTTTGTCTTGTGTTTGCACCCTTAATATTACTCCTCTTTTGTAGCTACTTCAAGGCTCTTCTGATTTGTCTAGCTAATCTCTTACCCAGAACATTGGATCTTCTACTACTGAGACAGAGGCTTTCCAAACTATACCACTCCTTTTCCCCATAGAAGGTAACCTAATATTCCACAAATCTAAACCCCATTATACCACTTACATAGTGAACAGTTGACCGCCAGTATCTTCTGTCATCTGTCCTCCTGAGGTCATAGGACAAGAAGGATTTTCTGCAAAGATCACCTGGGCTTTCTTCTCCTTTAGCTCTCTTCTTGCATCTGAAATCATCACTGTTCTTTGGTATTCTTGAATCCATGATGCTGGAAAACAATTTATACCATTGCCCAACACAAGAGCTAGGATTCACCTGATGAAACGAATAGGCAACGTGTTTGTTTTAAACATAAGGAAATATTTCCTTACACAATGCACAGTCAACCTGTGGCACTTATTGTTCGGGATCTTGTGAAGGCCAAAAATTTAACTGGGTCCAAAAGAGGCATTAATGAAATTCATGGAGGATAGGACCATCAATGGCTAATAGCCAAGATGGTAAGGAACACAACCCCATGCTCTGGGTGTCCCTAAACTTCAACTGCTAGCAGCATCTGGCATTGACCACTGGAAGAGGCAGGATATTTGATTAGATGGACCATGGATCTCTTTCAGTATGGCTGGTTTTGTGTTAAAAATGCAATAATAGCTGTTCATGCTATCAGAGAAAGTTATAGCATGATCTAGTGGCTGAAAGTTGAAGCTAGACCAATTCAAACCGGAAATGGTGTACATTTTTAATGTAGAGAGTATTTAATCATTGTAACAATTTACTAAGAGTCATGGTGATTCTCCTTTGATAAAAAATTTTAAGTCAAGATTGGATGTCTTTCTAAAAGAAATTCTCTAGCAATTATTTGGGGGAATTTTTATGGCCTGTGTTATACAGAAGGTCAGACTAGATGATCACAGTGGTATCTTCTGGGCTTAGAATCTGTGATTATCTATCGCAACTCCTGGTAAATTGTTCTAGTGGTTAAGTACATTCACTGTTAAAAATTTATGCCTTATTTCCAGTCTGTTTTTAGGTTCACGTTCTAGCCGTTGGATTGTGTTAGCCCTTTCTCTGCTAGACTGAAGAGCCCATTATTAAATATTTGTTCCTCGTGTAGATATGACAGTGATCACGTCACAACTTTAGCTTCTCTTTGTTAAGCTAAATAGATTGAGCTGCTTGAGTTTGTCACTATAAAACAAGTTCTATAATCCTTTAATCCAGGGGTTTCCAATCTTTTTAAATTGAGTCACAATATAATTTTTACAACGCTGGAGGGCCACCAATCTCCACCAGCTACTCCCCTCTCCCCACTGCAGCCAGGGGGGAGAGGAGATCAGGGCTCCCTCCCTCGGGCCAGTGCATAGGGTCTCAGGCAGAGTACTTTGCTCTGCTCCCTGCTACAGCCAAGGGGAGGGGAGTGCTGATCTCCTGTCATCTTGGCTATATTAGGGAGCCTGCAGCGAGTGGGAGGGGGGCCACAGGCCACTTTGAAAGACCGTGTGGGCCACGGATTGGAAACCATGACTTCAATCATTCTTGTGGCTATCCTGTGAACACTCTCCAATTCATCAATATCCTTTCTGAAAAGTGGACACTGCAACTGGACACAGTATTCCAGCAGCGCTCCCACGGGTGCCAAATATATAGAGAAAATAATCTCCCTACTTGAGATTTCCTTGTTACTATATCCAATGGTCAAATTAGGGTTTTTTTGACCACATCATCACACTGTGTGCTCATGTTCAATTGATTATGCACCACAACCTTCAGATCATTTTCAGAGTCACTGCTGCTCAGGCTTGAATTACCCATCCTTTAAGTATGGCCTACATTTTTGTTGTTCCTAGGTATATAGATTTATGTTTAGTTATATTAAGATGTACATTGTTTGCTTGTGTCCATAGACTCATAGACTCTAAGGTCAGAAGGGAGCAGTAAGATCATCTAATCTGCCTTCTGTACAATGCAGGTCACAAAACCTCACCCACCCACTCCAGCAATAAGCCTCCAACCTATGACTGAGTTATTAAAGTCCTCAAATCACAATTTAAAGACTTTAAGATATAGAGGATCCACCAGCAAGTGAGCCATTCCCAGTGCTAGAAAGGAAGCCAGGCCGGCCCCCCCCCCCCCAGAGTCCTAGCCAATCTGCCCTGGGGGAGAATTCCTTCCTGACCCCAAATATGGCAATCCGTTAAATCCTGAGCATGAGGGCAAGTCTCACCAGCCAGTCACTCAAGAAACAGTTCTCTGCAATAACTCAGACCCACCCCATCTACCCTCCCTTCTTAGGCCACTTACATATCCACCACTAGTAGCCAAAGATCAGTCAATTACCAAACTAGCCCATCCCATCATACCATCCCTTCCATACATTTATCAGGCTCAGTTTTGAAAGCAGTTATGTTTTTTGCCCCCACAGCTCCCTTTGGAAGGCTATTCCAGAACTTTACTCCTCTCATGGTTAGAAACCTGCGTCTGATTTCAAACCTAAATTTCCTGATGGGCGGTTTGTATCCATTTGTTCTTGTGTCCACGTTGGTGCTGTACTCAAATAATTCCTCTCCCTCCCTGGTATTTATGTATTTATAGAGAGCAATCATAGCTCCCCTTAACCTTCTTTTGGTTAGACTAAACAAGTCAAGCTCCTTAAATCTCCTCTCATAAAGCAGGTTTTCCATTCCACAGATCTTTCTTGTTTCCCTTCTCTGCACCTGTTCCAGTTTGAATTCATCTTTCTTAAATATGGGGAACCAGAACTGCACGCAATGTTCCAAATGAGGTCTCACCAGTGCCTTGTATAACGGCACTAACACCTCCCTGTCTCTACTCGATATATCACTTCTGATGCACAGTAGGACTGCATTAGCTTTTTTTCATGGCCACATCGCATTGGCGGCTCATGGTCATCCTGTGATCAACCAGTACTCCCAGGTCCTTCTCCTACTCCGTCCCTTCTAACTCATGCATCCCCCACATATAGGAAAAAAACGTTTGTCCCTAAATGCATGACCTTGCAATTCCCATTATTAAATTTAATCCTATTCCTAATACTCCAGTTTACAAGTCATCCAGATTTTTCTGTATGATATCCTGATCCTGCTCTTTATTGGCAACCCCTCCCAATTTGGTATCATCCACAAACTTAATTAACACATTCCCAGTTTACCAGGAGACCCAGATCGCTCTGTATCAATGACTTGTTTGTTTGTTTTTGTTCTTAACAAATTTTGTTTTCTTCCTGGTCACTGATGAAAATATGCACTGATGAAATATAGCATAGGGAGCAGAACTTATCCCCATGCGACCCCACTTGAAACACACTTGCTAGATAGGATACAAGTAAAGTCAACAGCAGTATTGCTTAGGTTGTTTGTTAGAGAGCTGTAACAGTGTGGGGCCATATACATACTTAAGTGGGAAACCTCCAAGAAAACCCCAGTATGCAACAAGAATATGATTTGGGTGATGGCAGTCTTTCCTTGAACTAGTTCTAAGCAACATCTCCATAGGGGGCAGAGCTGAGGGAAGCCTGGTGGATGAGATTTAAAATCAAGGCAATGACCATTTGTAATCACTAAGGATTGCAAGAATTAGAATAGTTAACTCTGGTGTTCTGGTAAACGTGTTTGAATAAATGCATTTTACACCTCCTTTATTTCCATTGTGTTTTCATATGGTTACAGTATCTTCTCTGCTTCTAGTATTAAACTGTTGTTTATTGTTGCTACATGCTGTTAGATTACCTGTGTATTCTGCACAGGATCTGGGTGATGGTTCCAAGTTGCAGGGGGAGTGGACAGCAGCAGTTCCCTTCTCTTTCTCCCTCACCCCTAACAAACAAACAACAATCAAGCAGCCAAACCTGGACAGTTGTTGGGAAACAGCTGAGGCTAAGAAGCTGAGAGACAGGCAGAAACCAGAGAGCAATTTTCAGAGTGAAATTGGAGTCAAAGTTAGTGGCTAGAATATCGGAGACATGAGACCATTTCCATCTTTTAGAGTGTGTGCGGGCTGTCTCACATTCCTTTCCCCTCTTCCCTCCAAAGTAGAATTTTGGGATGGATGAAAGAGGACATGGGGGTAACTGTTATGAATGCAGATTTCAGCAGAGACAGGGTCAAGGTAAGAATGACTGCCATATTTGGGGTCAGGAAGCAGTTTTCTCTGTATAAAGTTCTCAGAAGTCTGGCAGCATGGGATACAGGTCACTTGTGGGTTTAAACTACTGTAAAAGGTGGATTCTCTGTAACTTTGTCTTTAAACCATGATTGGAGGAGATCAATAACTCAGCCAGAGGTTAGGAATCTATTATAAGAGTGGGCCAGTGAGGTTCTGTAGCTTGCAATGTGCAGAACTTGAGGCTATGGTCACGAAGGTCCCTTCTAAGCCTGAGGGTCTATGCGTTCTTGAAGTGCACAGTGCTGGAGAGAGTGGACTCTAACAATTAGATTGTGGATCAAGATGACTCCAAAACTCCTCGGTTTTGGGCAGAGGCTGCCTTAATTAAGAAGATAGCTGGAGTTGAATGAAGGCGTAGGGTACTAGTTTTCCAGGAGACCATCTGACTCAAACATTCAGTAAGAGAAAGGCAATGACTAGCAGATGAGGGAATCAAAATGAGTCAATGGCGATGCACAGTTTACTCCTCACTGAAATGGAGATCTGTAGGGAAAAACCGATGGAGAGAGGCTAGCTGTGAGCAAAGTGAGACTGCTTAACAGTAGGTCCCCTGCGCTGTGGAGAAAATTATATGAAATTTTATTTACTGAGTTCATTTTCTGATGACACGTTCTGTTGCTAATGGTAACTATGCAGCTGTAACATACTTTGACGTTTGTAAGGCATTTGTCCTAGTACTGCATGATACTGTATTTAAAAATTAGCACTATACGCAATTTCAGTAAAGCCCACGTTAACTATTCTGACAATTTAAAGAATAGCTGTCAATAGGAATTCATCAAATTGGGAGTGTTTCTAGGTGAGTTCTGCAGGGATTATTTCTAGACTTGGGGTATTCAATTTTTTTAATCAATAATCTGGAAGAAAATATAAAATCATGGCTCATAAAATTTACAGATCCAGATTAGCAAAATGCTAAATAATAGTGAGGACAAGGCAGTCATACGGAGCAATCTGGATCATTTGTAAATTCCAAGGCCAGAAGTGACCACTGTGATCGTCTAGATTGATCTCATGTGTAACACAGGCTATAGACTTTGGTAAACTGTGTTTTGATAGAGCCAAAGGCAAAGTCATACATCTTGGAACAAATCAAATAGACCATTACTGCAGAATGGAAGAGTTAGAGTATGTCCTGGAAAGCAGGACCCTGAAAAGGACAAATAACGCATTGTAAGCTCTCTGTGTCAAGCTGTGGTAAAAAGGACTTGAATGTATAAACAGGGGAAGAGTAAATAAGAGTAAGGAAGTGATTTTTAACTTTGTGTCCTGCACTGTGAGGTGGATGCTGAAATACTGTGTGTAGATCTGGTGTCCACATTTTTAAAAGGTTGTTGGAAAAATTGGAGAGGATACAGGAAAGGGCCACAAAATTATTAAGGGGTGGAGTAAATGTTTTATAGCAAGAAATTTAAAAAGTTTAATCTGTTTAGTTTATCTAAATATTATCAAGAGGTGACTTGATCACTGTGTAGAAGAAGTATCTTCAAAGGGAGAAAACAGTGGGTATTAAAAGCCTCTTTAATGTAGCAGAAACAGGCTTAGAAAGAACCAATAGCTGAAGTTAAAGCCAGACAAATTTGACTTAGAAATGAGTTACACCTTTTTACCATAAGGATGATTAGCCCTTAGAATATCCCAAGGAAAATGATGGATGCTTCATCTCTTGATGTCTACAGATCAAGACTTCTTGTCTTTTAGAAAAATATGCTTTAGGCAAACATAAGTTACTGGATTCAACATAGGAGGAAGTGAGTGAAATTCTATGGCCCATATTATACCAAAGGTCAAATCATGGCTTGAAAATCTATGAAATCAGTAATCTGTGGAGAAAACTTGACCATAATGTATGATATTGGTATGATCAAAGGCTTGCCACTGCGAATATACCTATCTAGTTTGCCATTAGGAACCATTATTGTCAACACATCCACTTTACCCATCACTGCTGGTGTACCCAACCTGCTTTTAGCCACTCCCTCATGATTTATTTCCTTTGTAGAAGATACCTAAAATTCATCCGCCCTCCCACCCTCGCTTTGTGAACCAGGATTTTGTGCTGAGCAAGTTTTCTGTGTGCTGGCTGTGTCTCCTCCTATTCTTTTGCATATACATTTTAAGCCAAGAGTTCACCATTCTCAGAGGATGGCAAGTAACACACACTGTGCCTCTCATTCTGGGCAAAAAATGGATGGCTTGGGTGAGAGCTGTTCAGATCAGTCTCAAAAAGCTTAGATAGACCAGAAAAATATCCTGTAGATGGATAAGATCTGCACTCTTTTTATGGATTTTATAACTACTGTTCACAGCAGGTCCCTCATTGAAATTCATTGCAAGCTGCTGAGCAACATGATCAAAACACTTGCAGAATGAATAAAACTCTCTTTTAAAATAGTATTAACTTTAATATAAGAAAAATGGGGGATAGAGTCTTCATAAATTTTATAAGGGAATTTGACATTACAAGTTTTAGCTGGAATAGGCAGTAATATTTTTTTTTCAAAAAATATGAAATGGATGTAAAGGCTAAAAATGGCTTTAGGGATGCACCCACCTGCACTGGCCATATTGCCTATCATCCCCTACTGGCAGGAGATTTTTTTTCTGCTATTTAAATGAGATCACAGCTGTACATCAGTGGAAGACTATGTACAAGAAGAGTGCTATGAGCCAGGCCCATCTGGCTATTCTGAATGTTGATTCTGAAGAAGTGGCCCAATATTTTCAGTAGTGACTGTCAGGCTGTCTGAAATGGTTCATTGCTGTGATAACCTATCTCAAAGCAGACTATCAGAAAATAAGGACACCCCAAACTGGTGAAACGTTCTGTAATTAGATTTCACCATGCCAGTTACAAATGGGAAATTCCCCATCTTCAAAGCACCTGACGAAGAGGGATTTTCTCCCGCAAAAGCTCATGTGATAAATAAATCTGTTTAGTCTTTAAATGTGCCACAGGACTCCTTGTTTGTTTTGCTGACCAAGACTAACACAGCTATCCCTTTGGAACCTGTGAACACCTAGGTCACTGTACCAGTCCACCCAGACGTGCCAATCTATCTTGCCAGCCAGACAAACTGAACTTTGTGATAAAAGGGCTTTTTAAACAAAATATCACACCACATCAGGTTGCTCCCAGTCCCAATAGACCAGTCACTTATCCCAGATCAATTGCTACTCCAGATCTTACACTAACGACCATTCTGGCAGCCAGTTCTATAGTAAACTAACTAAAGATTTGGTAGCTGAGGAAATAGAATGAGAGTTATTGAGCGGTTAAAGCAGTTAAAATATATGTACAGGTGAGTCATGGCAATTTGCATCCTGCCCTGTGTGAGAATTTTGACCTGATCTTGAGTACTGTGATCTTTATTACACTTGGGAATATTATTTTGAAGCAATTGCTGGAGAACACCACCGTATAGTGCTGGACCGTAGCCAACACCATCAAATTGTTTGGACAAGCTACCCTGGAGACACTGCTGGACATGGACAAGTGCACCAACCATACAGGTCTGCCTCGGCTAGGCCCTGAGCAAGCTTGGGGCTTTGGAAATCCAGCCTCCCGCGTTCAGGGGTACCACCGGTTCAGCGTGGCCCTGCTTGTTTGGCCTCCTGGGATGCCAGTTAATAAGCACCACCTGCATGTGATGATTTTGCCAGACACATGCAACCCACTTATTTTGGGACTGCTGATTGATGTGACCAATGTGAACACTGATATGGGGGCGGTTTGGGTTGGGTTTTGTAATGTGAGCTGTTGGTTCTGAGCACCTGATTTGTGGGAGTAGTGAAGAGCATCTGTTGTTCCCCTCGCCCTAGGGTAATGGAGAAAGCATTAAGTAATGGACACCATCCTGGGGGTGGAATAAAAAATGGGAACAGACCTTTGGGATTTTGTTAATGTTGAGGCCCTAAATAGGCCTTAATGTGGAAATGATTAAGTTGTAGATTGACTGGTTTCCCCTTCTTTGGGAGCCTTGGTCCAAGATTGGAAAGGATAATGGCAGATGTGGCAGCCCTGAACCATACTGGTTGGGAGACGGCCCACTTTGGTACCAATATTTCTCGGAGAAGTGGCTTAATGAGAAAAGGTGCAGCCCTAGTTTTAAGGGTTAACTTTAAGGTTGGCACCCCTCATCAAGGCTATGAACGGCTCCACCACCGAGGCGGTGGAGCGTATCACCCAACGGAAGACCTTGTGATGCAATAAGATAGTAGGTGGTGTCATCATTAATTAGCCCTGACTAAAAGTTAATTCTGTGTTTAATCAAAGTAGAACTGGTACTGACCAAGGACGTATCTTACTCCCACTAAGTAGCAGACATATCTTGCAAGCTCTGTAAAATAACAAGATAAGACTGGGGCAAAGAAATGTTGTAAATAAATGTGGAAAAACACCAGATGTGCATGCCTTTTCCCATTTAGTAAGATCAAAAAGTATAAAAAGCTGATTAAGCACCCCCCAAATTGAAACTTCGTCGTTGGGGCAACTGCTATATTCGCCGCCACAAGTCATCGCTCCCCACGCCTGCAGTTGTTTAACTGGGCTTCTCATCTGCTGATGGGGCATAAGCATTGGTGCTTTCCTATTTCTTTGCTTTCTTGTCTGTATTTTTAATAAATGCAGTTTGCTTTTATCTTGTTTCCCGGTGTTGTGCTTACTGAACCCAATGAATCTTAGGACCTGAGCTATAGATTGTAGCCAGGGTCCTGTAACCTTCTTATAACAACAGGGTATAACTGCAAATGGTAGCAGAGGTGTAGTAGTATGCCAGTTTCCCAAAAGTTTCTAAGGGTATTGCTCTCTGTCATCTTGCTCAGTTATTCTGTCCGGTTTGACTTCAAACAGTCCAGAGATGAAAGATCTTTCTTTTAATCCTTATCTATAGTCTCCTCCCACAGAAAGCAAGCTGACAGTGTCTCTTCCCACATGGGCTTTTCCTATGGTGATGTGGAGTGAGGAATGTACTTAGCTTTTTGTCCTTTGACTGCATGCATAATGGACACCTGCTTTAAAATTAGCATTTTTGTTAAAATCCTTATGTCTTTCATTAGCATTTTGTAGGATTTCTTTGCTGGGTTATTTAGGGACAGGGGTAGACACAATGTAAATATTTGCTGTTACTTTATAACAGGAACAGATAAGTGAAAACAATAGAAATTACCTTCCACTAGTTTTCATACAGTTTAAACACCTGAACACACACTTATGCATGTAACTCTTGAGTTGGCCTGAGGTTTTAATCTGAGCTGGCAATCCAGGTTTGCCAGCATCACAGTGACTACTGGCTTTGGCAGCCTTTGCTTTTTGGGTGCCCCAAAAGGGGCTTGATTTCCAGAGGACAGGTGCTTCACAAATAATGCCTCAAATATCAGTCTTTTTTTTGAAGGTGCTGGATACTCAAAATCACTGATCACTTTTGATAAGGTTACTCCTGGCATCTAAATCCACTCTCATTTAAGTTAATGGATTTGTGGTGTTTGTGTTAAACCCAGAAGGGAAGTGTTTTTGTTATACATATTGCCTAGTCTTAGGCCATGTACACACTACAGACTTGTCCCGCAATAAAAGTTATTGTGGGACAAGCAAGCGTTCACACAGCACTCCTTCTAGCAAAAGGAGCGTTCACACGCTCCTTTCAATTTTTGCTAGAAGGAGCAGTGCATGGTGGGTACCTATCCCACCGTGCACTGCCTTGCCAGCCGAAAGGCTGGCAGTGGTGCTGGCTTGAGCCCCAGTCCTGGGGCTAGGGCTCAGCTGCTGCCGGCAAGCTGAGCAGCAGCTGAGCCCTTGCTCAGCCAAGCCCGGCTGTGGCAGCTGAGCTCGGGCTGTAGGGGCTCCAGCTCCCCTGGTGGGGCTCCAGCCCCTGGGCAGCCGAGGCCCACGGCCGGACCCTGGTGTAGGGTTTGAGATCCCCACTGGGGCCGCAGCTCCTGCCGGGCAGCCGAACCCCACAGCCGGGCCCCGGCGTAGGGCTTGAGACCCCCGCCATGGCCGTGGCTGCAGCGGGGCTCCAGCCGCTGGCCACCTGAGCTCCACTGGAGCCCGGTGGGTGGAGGGGCTCGACTGTTGGCGGCTGACGGAGCCCTGCCACCCACCGGGCTTCAGCTGCAGGGGTTCAGGTGGCGGCGGGGGCTGTGGCGCTTATGTGGGGGCTCCCGCCGCCACCCAAAGCCCCAGGCTTGAGCTAGGGGGCTGGCCGGTTCGGGGCATAAGCCCCCCGCCGCCACCCGAACCCCTGCAGCTGGACTAGGGGCTGGCCCCAACCGTCTGCCTTCGCTGGTCCAGGGGGCCAATCCCCTGGAGCCGCCGAACCTGGCAGCTCCAATAAAAGTCAGTTTCACTGCTTAGCTAGAGCAGTGAAATTGACATATTTGGCAGCTCCAATGTCCCAGAGTGGCCTGGATTGGCACTCTGGGACATTTCCGGAGGCTGTCAACAACACAACAAGTGTCCACACTGGCTGTACCATGGAACAACTGTTCCGTGGTAAGGCTTACCACCCTCCTTTGGGTGGCTTACATGTTGCGTGGCAAGAGGGCTGTTGCCGAGCAACAAGAAGCTTTCCTGTGTGGACTCTATCGCGTGGTAAGGAGCCTTACCGCGCGATAACTTTGTAGTGCGTACAAGGCCTTAAACTCTCTCATACCTAATTAAATCTTATATGTCTGTGGGTGCTGGTATTTGCACATACTTCTCACCCCATTAGCTCTTACTACCAATCAGGGGAGCTGAAGCAGGGGCCCCAGAGACCAAAGATGGTGACAGACAGAATTGCAGACCAAGGGAATCTGAGAGGAGGCAAGTTCAGAGTGAAGGATGATATCAAAATTACAACTTTTGGAGGCCTGCATCATGGAAAGGAGGAGAGGCCAATAATTATGGTCAAACAGTAGTTACTCCATAGTTAAGGGTGTAGCAGAATTTTTATTTTACCACCTTAAACTATTTTTTCTTGTAACTATTCCAAGACTATACAAGTATGTAGCCCTTCCGTTTTACTGTCATTGACACATCCAAGAGTGAAGGTGGCACCAGGAAAATGGAAAGATGTAAATTTAAACAAATGGAGTTATTAACTTTAACATTCCTAACAATTTTTTTAATCAGAAACCCTCTGTGAAAAGGAAGGTATAATGCAAGGAAATGAAGCCTAGGAAAAAGGGGAAGGGAAAGAGGCGAATATAGGCCTGGATCATATAAGGGTTACACAGTCCAGTCAAAAACAAACATGTAATGAATCTTAAAAGGATGGTCTTTAAGGGATATCGGAAAAGTGAAAACAAATCATAGCCATTAAAATGGTCAAAGTATTGTAACTTTCCATGTTGTCTTGGGCCAAATCAGGTTCATGCATGCAGAATAACGCCATGATCCTGTTCTGAATAAGGTGTCTTACTTTTTTTGAAGCCCTTTAACAACAAATCTGTAAGATTTTGGTATTCTGCTGCTCTGATCTTTTGCCTCATCCCTGTACTAATTACTACAATAGCAATGACAAAGTCTGTGTTTTATGTCATTTCAGAAGTGACATTTTTTCACCTCAGAAATGCTTCAGGCAAAGGGATAAAAGGGTTTCCCAATAAGGGTTATGACAAAAGATGCCCAAGTCCATGCAACAGATTTTCAGTGCTCCTCTGACTCAGAGTTAATTGAAGATGATATACCAACCAAACCAGTTTCCCAACATGTTGTAGACATGGTGATTCTTGCAGAGGCAAGGGATAAGGAAATGGAGATTAGGATAATAGAAAGATGAGGAGAGTTATTTGAAAATGATCCATAGCAAAGTATGTGGCTCGGGTCCAGCTCAGTCCTATGTTAAAGAACAGTGTGCTTAACACAGAAACAAAGCTGCTCCTATAGGTTCTGTATTTGGGATGTGCAGAACTCTTATAAGTAAAGGGCAAAAAAACTCCTCCCACCCCCCGTAAATAATATGCAAAATCAAATTAACTTGTAGCCTACGTTTGCATACTGAATAACTATAGGTCAGTGTCTTCATGTAACAATGATGTCTCCAAACTCTTGCAACACTAACAACTAACTTAGTGCTACATAAATCTTATCCACAGATTTTTGTTAATGCCAGCTACATAGGTGTGCCTGGTGTTTGTTTCTATAAAATTTTAAAGTGGAAATAAAGTTGACATCATCAACCTGAGATATTTATTGGCAATTGTATAATGTTCAGGAAAGGGCTCATGCTTTATTGATGCTAGGTTGCAGTTCATTTCTTGAAATATTTCGAAGGACAAGACTTTCCTCTTTCTGCTTGCAAAGAAACTGAGAAGAGGATTTATGTATGAGGATGGCATTGATCCGAGGTGGAACTTCTCCCTACCTCATCTATATACTTAACCCAATTTTGTGAGATTTTCATTCAATTTTTAAAAAATGTGAAAGATGAGCACAAGACACGCTGTTCTGGTTCATTAGCTCTATGCATACAAAGAAAGAAACAGCAATTTATTCCACAGGATGTAAAAAATTAATAAATTAAAATTTATTAATAAGAGACAGCTTTGCTACTGACAAATTATCCACTGGTACAAATGCTACATATATTTTGCACGAAATTAGAAATTTTTTTTTAATTATAACAATTACAGTACATATTTTATGTTTCTTATATCATGATTTAGTCAGATGGTATAAAATCCAAACTCATACAACACTCTGTATGTGACATTTTAAGATTTTTTTACTCTTTATTGTCATGGGTTAAAGGGGACATCCGCAGAGGTCAAGTCCTGTGCCAATGATGTTTAATTTGGATAAACACAAGAAGAATCTAACACACATCTAAAATGGGAAGAAGTTTAGGTATCAAGATTCTAGGTTTCCAACAAACCTCTAAATTACAGTGTGGGAAAGTACTGCAGAGAAGAAGATACAGAGAGTGGTTGGAGTCCATACATTCATTTATGTCATCTGTAATACGATAATGCCTCAATCAGGACAAGTATTCTCTTTGGATGTTTGGTTACTGTAGTTAGGATCTTTCCATTTCTATCACATCATGTCCATTGCCTTGAAAAGGGAGTTGTAGGACTAGGGAAGGGATTATTTCTCCTGTATGGCACTAAGGATGTCTGGGGTAACGCATGAAGTTTAGGGATCCATGATACATAAGAACTGTTCAAGATAAAATTGATAGAAAAGTGGACAAAGTTTAAGAATCAAATAATGAATCATTTTCAGGAAAGGTCATCCAAGGGGTGACATAATTGTTAACAGTAAGTACCTGCCAAGAATTAACACAGTGTGGATAGGACGGTACCTAACATGCATAAATGAGCAGGGAAAGTTTTAAAATGTATGAAGATGAACTTTTTAATAATACCTATATTGACTAGTAAACATGTAAAGCCCCTGGGGCTGCTGCTGGGGGTGGAGACTGCATTCTCTGTTATCTTTTAAAAGGGAGAACTTGTTGGTATTTAGCTGTAAAAAGTATTATAACCATGAGAGCATTTAGACAATGGAGTGACATCAAGTATGCCAATTTCGCAGGTTAAACTGCAGATAGCACTGTCCGTAAGATTGGCCAGTACTAGAAATCCCACAGTAGGCAGCTATGGCATAATCTGCCCCCATGAAATGCTCATTCTAATCCCCAGTAGAGTTGATTTAAACCCTGAAGCAGGAGGGTTTTTATCCCTTTCAAAATCTGTTAGCAATGAGTTCCACAGTCTAATTATGCAATATGGGGGAAAGTATTCCTTTTATCAGTTTTGATTGTCCCACTGTTCAAATTTTATCAACCATCCCTTGGTCTTGCCTTATGACATAGGCCAAACAGACGTTCTCTATAGCAGTCTACACTGTCTCTAGACCAGTCATTATTTTATAATGTCCCTGCTTATTGCTCTCCTTTCTAAAGCAACCAGCCTGTCTTTTCAGTCTCTCTTACTATATGAATTTTTCCAAGCACTTAATTTTTTTTGCCACTCTTCTGTGAATCCCTTTGAATTCTGCAATATCCTTTTGGGGATGAGATGACCCATACTGTACACAGGATTCCAAATGAGGGGGAACCATTATGGGATGCAGAACACTGCATAATGGGCATGCTCTGTGCATGACTTGTTTTGGCTCTATCAGGCATTGCAAAACCTTCCCAAAACACCATACTCTGGATGGTAGTGGGTTGCACAGTGGGATACCTACCCACAATGCACTGCACTCTACATTAATCTAAGTGCACCTAGTGAGGATGCGCATCACTGACACAAAAGAACAGAATGTGCACATGCATAAACAATGTGATAATTGCAGTGGTTGTATGCCACCAGAACTTAATTTTGTAGTGTAGACATGGCCATAGTCAGAGAGTCCTTGCTTAGGGCTTGTCTACATTTAAAATGGTGTGGTGGCAAAGTGTTCTGCTGCAGGTTTGCTGCTGTAGCACTTCACTCCTTCTCCAGTGGGAGGCTTCTCCCGTAATGTAGGTGATCCACATCCCCAAGTAGCAGTGACAAGGTTTACACCAGGATTTAGGTCAGTGTAATCAGGGGTGTGAAAAATCCAGTGTAAATTCCTAGTGTAGACTAGGTTTAGAGTCTCAATCCTTGTGTCTACACTTGAGCTTTACTGCTATAATTGGCCTAGTTAAAGCCTGCCATTGCAGATGCAGTTACATGGGTATAAAGGTGCTTTTATTGTTCTGGTTTGAAACATAAATGCACAATGAGCGTGGATGCACTTCCTTGCCTTGGTTCTGTCAATTGAAGTCCATTATATAGAAATACCTCATCCTGCAGGATATTAGGGGGTGCCCTTTGAACTATGGTAGATGAATTCTGGAAGAAAGTTAGCACTATCCAAGCAGTGCAGGAAATTGCCACCTGCCTAGAATTGCTGCAGTGTGACACAAAGAGAGACTGCTGCAGTATGACACAAATTTAGAGGCCTCATGCCTCCTGGAGAGGCACCTTGTGCTCCCTGCCTGATCTTGGAGGGACTCTGCAACCTGGAGCTTAGGTAGCCCCTGCCCCACCCTCTCATGACATTTCTCGCTCCTTTCTCAAAGCACGATGAAGAGGGTTGTCGTTGGGTTGGGTTTTGTGACAGCAGAAGGTTCATTTGTTAAATTTTAACATGCGAAAAAAGTATAAGGGAAAAGCCCAAGTGCGCTGTTTTGCCTTTCTTACAGAAAGTCTCCTAGAGAGAAGCAATCACCTCCCAAACGAGATTTCAGCCTAAAAGTCTGCATTGGGTTTTGTGTTTAATGCTGGATTCCTGATGTACCTTATTAAGTAACTTGTATCAAATTGACTTGTCATTATTTTGTCTCTAAATCCCCCTGTGCATTTACTGAAGATGGCTGTCTTATAAGAGAATCCTCATATCCCTTAATGAAAAATCATAAAGCTTCTAGAAATTCTTAAATTTTTATACAATTAATGCATACCCATTGTTTGTCAACTAATCAAATACACTCCCTCCAAGCCTTTGATAGAGTTACAGCTTGGGAGTGTGTGAGCTCAGTGTAAATTATTCTCTGCTTTAATTTACAGATGTCCACTTGGACACTTTTTCAGCAGAATCAAGTAAGTGTGAAATGACTGTCTCCTATGAAGAACAAAGATTTGGAAATGCAGTGTTATTAAATAACTGGAATCTAGGGCTGAGGAACCATTGATTCATTTTGCCACCTGGAATATGGAGAAATTAGGAAAGTGAATGAAAGCGTCCCTGAGAGCCAGAAGAATCACTGTGGATGGGACTAGAGAGGTGTTTTAAAATAGAAGGCATTATGAAAGGGGACATACTTAAAAGTTCCATTTAGGAATTTTTTTCAACCCCAAATGTGGCAAGGTTTCTGTACGCTCACACAAACACACATATCTTTATCTTCCTGGGGAGGGAGGATGCATTCTGGGTTCTGTGTGCTCCGACTGTTCATTGCACTACAGACTGCATAAAAAGACATCTTTTACTGTTAGGATCCCTGCAGCACTGTGCACCACGGTAGCAGTATTAGGAGAGCTGGGACCGAAGCCGTTAAAGCTTAAAGACACTGGGACTAGGAACTGAGCCCGTTTCTCGGTCAAGTAACCCTAATACAGCCCCTTTTCCTATCAGCCACACTCTTCTCCAGGCCTTCACACATCACTGTGAACCCCTCCCTTCACTGTCTATGCACAACTCTACTCTTTCTCTCTGCAGCTCTGATGAGCAAAGCCATTGTAAACCCAGTTTAGCTGACCAGTAGTGTGTGAATCTGCCCAGTGAATTTGTCCCTAAAAGATAAAGTAGAAAATTGATTTCAGGTCGATAGTATGAATCTTCAGAATATTAGCACTTGAACATGATAACATTTCCTTGTCTGGAGTTATGACATCATCAGTAATTTGGAAAAAAAAAGAGACATTTCCAGACAAAGCTTTAGTTAGAAGGGGATTAAGATTGGAAAATGTATATATGTAATCTAAAGGTAAAAAACGTTACAGGGATGTAATAAGTATCCTAAAATCAAGCAATGTAGAACCCCGCCCACCCACAAAAAAAAATCGGAGTAAAGGTTCCATTTAAAAGAAATCCAAGCATGACCATGTTAAGGTATGGGAATGCATAGTTAAGATACCCGACTATCCTTAACTCTGCAATGTGGTGACATCAGGAGGGAAGGAATTAAAAAAATAAAATCTAATATGTCTTAAAAAATTTGGCTAATCTTATCTGAGAGCACAAACACAAATGCATTCATTGTAATTGTATGGTGTTGAGTGGTATCAGTGTAGGACAGAGTTAAAGTTGTTTGGGCATTCCAAATCATAGAATCGTAGAATAATAGGGATGGAAGGGACCTCACGAGGTCATCTAGTCCAACCCCCTGCTAAAAAGCAGGACCACTCCCACTAAATCACCCCAGCCAGGGTTTTGTCTAACCGGGCCTTAAAAATCTCCAAAGATGGAGATTCTACCACCTCCCTAGGTAGCCAATTTCAATGCTTCACCATCCTCCTAGTGAGAAAGATTTTCCTAATATCCAACCTTGACCTCCCCAGCTGTAATTTGAAATCATTGCTCCTTGTTCTGTCCTCTGTTACCCTCGAGAACAGCCTAGCTCCCTACTCTTTGGAGCAACCCTTCAAGTAGTTGAAGGTTGCTATCAAATCTCCCCTCAGTCTTCTCTTCTGTAGACTAAATAAGCCTAGTTTCTTCACTCTCTCCTCATAAGTCATGTTCCCCAGCCCCCTAATAATTTTTGTTGCCCTCCGCTGGACTCTTTCTAATTTGTCCACATCCTTTCTGTAGTGGGGAGCCCAAAACTGGACACAGTACTCCAGATGCGGCCTGACTAGTGTCGAATAGAGGAGAATTATCACATCCCTCGATCTGCTGGCAATACTCCTACTGATGCAGCCTAATATGCCATTGGCCTTTTTGGCAACAAGGGCACACTGTTCGCTCATATTCATCTTCCCGTCCACCATAACCCCCAGGTCCTTTTCTACAGCGCTACTACTTAGCCGCTCGGTCCCCAGCCTGTAGCAGTGCATGGGATTTTTCCATCCTAAGTGCAGGACTTTGCACTTGTCTTTGTTGAACCTCATGAGGTTTCTTTCGGCCCAGTGTTCCAATTTGTCCAAGTCTCCCTGGATCCTGTCCCTGCCCCCCAGAGTATCTACCATTCCTCCCAGCTTGGTGTCATCTGCGAACTTACTAAGCACGCAGTCTATTCCATCATCAAATACACATTTCCACATCTAACATGAAATTCCTTTAAACTTTAATGTCCTGGCTCTGTAATACTTGTGTTTGGAATAATCTCAGCATCTCTGTAATGTTTTATGTCCTATCATTACTGAGATGATACTTTGCAGAGTAATTGTAGTCATGTTGGTCCCAGGATATTACAGATATATCTTTTATTAGACCAACTTTTGTCAGCAGGAGAGACAAGTTTCTGGACACACAGGGCTTGTACGCACGATAGGCTTATCGCGCGGTAAGGAGCTTTACCACACGATAAGGCTGAGAGCATACACACTACAAACTTGCTTGTTGCGTGGCAACAGCCTGCAACAGGTAAGCCACCTAAATGAGCGTGGTTAGGCTTACCACGGAACAGCTGTTCCGCGGTAGAGACAGTGTGTACGCTCTTTGCACTTTTGACAGCCTCCGGAAATGTCCCAGAGTGCCAATCAAGGCCACTCTGGGACACCGGAGCTGTCATACTTGTCAATTTCACTGCTCTAGCACAGCAGTGAAATTGACAAGTAGCGGAACCCTGGTGGCTCCTGGGGACTGGCCACCCAGGCTGGTGGCTCCCGAGTGGGAGCACCCAAGCCCGGGCAGCTTCAGCCCCGCTGCCTGCTGCCCAGGCACGCGGCTCCTGCTCAGGAGCCAGCTGCCCCGGAGCAGGGGCTCCAGCTGCTTAGAGAGCCAGCTTCTCATCGGCAGCATAGCCCTGGCCCTGCAGGAGCGGGGCTCAAGCCTCTGGTGGCTTCGGAGCCCTGGCCCTGGGGAAGCCCAGCTGCCTCAGAGCTTCCCCCGGGCTGGGGCTCCACTGCCACCTGTAGCTTGAGCCCCGCTCCCGGGGGAACAGCCCCCTCACCCCCCAGTGGGGCTCCAGCGGAGTAAGGCAGGGCAGTCCCAGGGAACCCTCCAGGCAGCTCTACAGCTCTGTGAGGAAAGGGGGGTGTGGAAGCAGCCCCACTACCAGCCCAAAGGCTGGCTGCAGCAGTGCATGGTGGGATAGGTGCCCACCATCCACTGCTCCTTCTAATGAAAATTCAAAGGAGCATGTGAATGCTCCTTTTTGTTACAAGGACTGCTGTGTGGACGGGGGAAAGCATTATAATTATAACGTTTGCTTGTCCCACAACAACTTTATTGCGGGACAAGTGTGTACATAGTCACAGAGTTCTTCAGATTTGGGAAAGGTGCTCCCAGCATCACAGCAAAATACAAAGTGTAACCGATTGTTTAGCATAAGTAATTATCACTTATTGTAAAGTTCCCAAAGGGGTAGCCGTGTTAGTCTATTGCAGAAAAAGAGTCCTGTGGCACTTTTAAATACTAACAGATTTATTTATCGCATGAGCTTTCGTGGGAGAAAATCCCAACTCAAAGCATCTGACAAAGTGGGATTTTCTCCCATGAAAGCTCATGCGATAAATAAATCTGTTAGTATTTAAAAGTGCCACAGGACTCTGCTTGTTTTTCCCTTATTGTAAGGGACCATTCAAGGTAGAGTGAGCCATTAACACCTGTGCAGTCATAGGACAAACAGAGGCGGTACAACCAGATTGTTGTAATAAACCATCAATCCAGTGTCTCTGCTCAGTCCATAATTGTTAGTATCCCACAGAGTAAAAAAATTTGAGTTCCCAGGCTTGACTTTTGAAACTGTTGTGGAGGTTTCCATTTGGGGATGAGGACTGAGAGGTCAGTGATCCTATCGTGAAACTCGTTCATCCACAGGTGATAGGATGTTTTTGTCTTCCATCATTTTCCTCTTTGAGTTCATTTGAGTATAATGACTGTCTGGTTTCACCCACCTAGCTGTTTTTAGGACAGTTAGTGCACTGGATGAGGTACATCACATATTGTGTAGGCATGTGTAGGACCATGGAATTTGAGAGGTGTTTTATTGGGGTGTTAATCGTTATAGCAATGGAGATGTGTCTGCAGGTTTTGCATCCGTACTGGCAGGATCTGGTGCCACTATGAGTTATTTTTCTCTGCTCTGTGGGGCTTTTACTTCTGATGATGAGCTTGTAGAGGTTGGGGCATTGTTTGAGGGTCAGAAGCGGAGGTTCAGGAAATATTTCTTTCAGGACAGGGTCCCCTTTGAGTATTAGTTATAGTTTTTGATGATACCCCTTGTGGATTCCATTGACGGAGGGTAAATGACAAGGAAGGATGTGTGCTTGGGGGGGTTCTATTTCTGTATTGAAGCAGGATTTTTTTAGGGTATTTGGGTGGCCTGTTCCATTCTGGGATGTATTAACAGGAGTATTGTAAGTAAGACACAAGAAGTAGTTCTTATGTCTAGTCCACCCTGATGAGGCCTCAACTAGAGTATTGTGTCCAGTTCTGCGCACCTCATTTTAGGAAACGTGGAGAAATTAGAGGAAGTCCACCAGAGAAGAGCAACACAAATGATTAAAGGTCTGGAACACTTGACTTACGAGGGAAGATTGAAAGAACTGGGTTTGTTTAGTCTGGAAAAGAGGAGACTGAGAGGGGACATGATAACAGTTTTCAAGTAGATAAAAGGTTGTTACGAGGAGGAGGGAGAAAAATTATTCTCCTTAACTGCCGATGATAGGAGAAGAAGCAATGGGCTTAAATTATGGCAAGGGAGGTTTAGGTTGGACATTAGGAAGAAATTCCTAACTGGAATCAGTTGCCTAGGCAGGTTGTGGAATCTCCATCACTGGAAGTTTTTAAGAGCAGGTTAGAGAAACACCTGTCAGGGATGGTTTAAGAGGGTACTTGCTCTTGCCATGAGTGCAGGGGACTGGACTCGATGACCTCTCATGGTCCCTTCCAGTTTCTATGATTATATGATGTGATGTTCTTGTGTGTGGAATGTCCTTCTTTGGTGAAGGAAGTTTTAAGTGTGTTAAGATGTGTATCCCAGACTTTCTCATTTGAGCATATTTTGTGGCATCTGACCACGTAGCTGTAGAGAACAAATTTCTTGGTATGTTTGGGGTGGTTATTGGGTCTGTGAAGGTAGGTCTGGTCAGGGTCATCCTTGTGGGGGAAGGGAGGGCGAGCATCCACACCACTATTCCCCCTGTCCCAATGCCTTCAGCAGCAAGCTGAAGGCAAGGGGCAGGGCGGGAGCGTGGAGCCCGGTTTCTGGGCTGGCCCACCCTCCACCCCAGTGTGGGAGCAGGGCAGGGACCTGTATAAGCAGATTGGCCCTGGGCCCTTCCCCCCACCCCCCGAGACGGCCTTGGGTCTGGTGATCTATGGGTTTCTTGTATATGGCTATCTGTAGGGTTCTGTTGTTGAAGCTGATCATTGTACAGGTACAACGTTAGGTTTTGCGGTGCATTTGTCCAGAAATTCTTCTTCAAGGTGGCCCATGAAGAGGTTGTTATATTGGGAGCCATCTATGGCTGTTCTCACGTCTTGGACAAAGACTTTGTTCTTGAATGTAAAGTAGTTATGGGTGTTGATGAAATGGATGAGTTTGGCGATGCGTTTAAGGTGGATATCTGAGTGTTGTCCATTATCTTGTCAATATTTGAGTTAGGCAACAATGTCGTTATTGTGAGTGATGTTGGTGTATAGGGAAGTGACATCCAAGGTGACAAGGATGGTGTTCTGAGGGAAGAAGTTAATATTGGGCAGTGTGTGGGGGAAGTCAATTGCGTCCTAGAGGAAACTAGCCCTTTATGATATGGTCCTGTCAACCTTAACTCCATTTTAGGATTGTTTTTTGTCTGGACGTTGCTGTGTAGAGCACATAACGGCATATACAGGGAGAAGCAATAGTTATAATACTTTTATAGATTCTTTCATGTACAAATCTCAAGTGCTTTATAGACGTTACTGGACATCTCAACACTTCTTTGCCATGGTAGAGTTTTGTGATGTGCATTTTACAAATGGGGAGAAATGAAGGTGCAGAGAGGCAAAATGACATAGCCAAAGTCATATACTGAGTTGGGGAGAGTTAGGGGAGGAAGTGTTGCCAATAGCGCTGTGTGTTAATGCTAGTGTGAAATATCTTTCCCTTTTCTTACAGTTATTTTGTTCTGATTAAGCTCTCAGAGCAGGATATTTTTTGCCTGCAAAAATTTTACTTTCTGTTCATTGTCTCCCAGGTAAACGCAAAGCATTGAAGTTGAATTTTGCAAATCCACCTTTCAAATCCACAGCAAGATTCACTCTCAATACGTCTGGTGTTCCTTTCCAAAATCCTCACATGTGAGTATAAAACCTAGGCTTCACTGATGAAACGATTCTAAAATTATTCTGCTAACATGTGATGTTATTTTAAAAGCCAGTTTCACTGCTTCAGTTATATTGTAGGCTGTTAAAAAAAATGCTAGTTTGAATCAGCGTAGAGAGATCTGTTTTAATTATTTTTAATAAATTAGAGAAAGGATAAGCTAGGACTCTTCCTTCCTGTCTTAAATTGGGGCTAATGCCTTCCAGGTTCGGACAGAGAGCTGCCAATACATTGTAGCTGATACACAAGTAGGCAATGCTTTTAACTAATTTCCAGTTCTGTTCACTGTCATTTTCCTGTCTCTCTATTCAGTGCTTATTGCTTTTCATTAAAGACAAGTTCCTGTTCCTGTGTTTACTTGTGAAAGATATAGAAATGTGATGCACCATTTAGCACTAAAATAAAAATGTAATTTTACCAAAATCCGTATCTTGTAGAGTTACTTAGTGACTAGATCTCACTGAATTTCCAAGCAAGATAGTCAGGGATAGTTTTATGTAAAGGTTGAATGTAAGTGGAGAACAGAGCTGCTTCTCACATTAAACGTGATAAAATGTCACAGAAAATATGAGCTTTGTATCCTCAGATCCACCAATCTAGATTGATGGGTGACCCACCCACAACCTGTAAGCGTGGCAGAGCTCAGCTAGTGTGCACAGATGTCCCTAATTTTTCCTCTTCAGTTTTCTTTACCAGATATCAAGAGTTTTGCCAAAGGCAAGTCCCAGAGATTGTCCCTGAAGTTTTCGCAGCTCTGTGGTGCTCCTGGAATCTTTGGTGGTGGTTTTGTTTTAGTATGCTTCTGCTTCGCATATTGCTGCACCTTCTGCTTAGCTCAGTGCCTTCTACTTCCCCACAGTACACTGCTTCTGCCTCTGATAGCTCCCTTCGCTTTGGAGCAAGTTTGAGCGGAGTTAGAAAAATATGTCTGAAACCCAAGAAGAAGTGCTGGTAGGTACAAAATACAGAAACATCCTGCGAGTGCTTCTGCAGATATCAAGGCCATCATTTTTCAAGAACCAGGACTGAGGTTTCCAGATCTTCTTTCCTGAAAATACCCTACACTTTGTGGCTATTCTTTCTCCTTCCCTCTTGTCATTGCTGCAGAATTCCAGAATTTTCCAGTTAGTCAGCCCCTTTGTCTTTCTCTCCAGTGACTTTTCACAGGAAGCTACCTCAGAGCCTTTCCTTTCTTCAGCCCCCCTCTACACTCTGCTTCCTGAGGGGTTCAGTCTCTGCTAGTGGGTTTACCCCATTCATCATCTCTAGTAACTTGCCTTTACAGTGTATCTAACCCCAGTGGTGTCTGTCTTGGAGTCTCCCTGGGTAATAGTGGTTCCTGCCTAACATGGAAGAATCTTCTGCTGGAAGAAGTGACATCTTGAATGCCATATTTATTCAAGTGACTCTCGTGATGCTGGTGTTTAATAAGCACTACTCTGATGATGTAGGAATTGCAGTTGTGAAGGGGGCGGGAGATCAGGATGTTCTCAAGGGTAATAGGTTCTCTGGAGCACAATGATTTTGGACTTATTCTGGATCAGCCACAGTGTTAAACGGACAGAGGTGAAGATAGTATGATGTTTCTGCATGAAAATGTTTCTGGTGGAGAAAAGGTGCAATGGCTTTTCTGTCTGAAGGGTAGATTAGCTCATTTCTATAGCCTCAGAGAGAGTATGACCCGCCTCTTTTTGGATTATGTGGTTTGGATTGTTTCTTGCTGTGGGAGACTTGGACAAGCTCAGAGAACTTTTTTTTTTATCCTTGTGCTCTTTATTGTTGTCCTTTCTAGGTTCTGTTTTTCAAAGAAAACACTCTTGTCTTTTGACTGTACTCTTGCGCAGTTCCACAGACCCATGCTCCGGTAGATGCTGGTGTGCTGCAGCCCATGACTCTGAATTTACTTTCCTCTCTGTGCAGAGGCCTCTCCAGTCCATGAGTGGGGTTGTAATGTCTTTTCTCTTTTGATGAGAAATGTTTCTGGATGATTGATTCGGATCAGACATTTCCGACCGTCTGACTCCCATTTTTCAAAGGCCATTCTGTCTGAGGTTGTTTTCCATTTATTAGGTTGCTGCTTGTTCCCCAAGCCTTGTGGGATTGAGCAGTGCTGAGCTTTTCGGGTGCTGTCTTTGGTTTCATGTGTCAGTGCTGGCTCAGCCCAGTAATGCTGACTTCCCCTTTCTTGATGAATTTTGCTATCTAGATCTCATTGGTCCAGATGGGTGGATCTGAAGATACAGAGAGGTTAATTTCTCATATGAAATTTAGGTTTCTGTGACTTGGATCCACCAATCCGGAGGCTGTCCCCTTGTATCTGCCTCCAAAAGGGCAGAATTGGCAGTTGTTAAATTATTCTTTTACCTTCTTCTCTGAACTCTGGAAATAACTCATGGGAAGCCGAGAAAGAGCGGTTAGTAGTGATCTACAGATGTCACAAGATGTAATTGCCTATTAGCTGTATTCTGCTTGGTTGACAGGTTGGTATCGGGGAACTGATCAGGCTGGATTGATGGATTTTCAGGTAAGAAATTATCATTTCTTATTACGTCAATGGAGTGAAGAGTAATGAATGGGGCTCTCTCTCCTGTTGAGGCTTCTGTCAGGAGGAAGGAAGTGCTGTTGGAACAAGAAGCCACTACAGAAGAGGTTACCAAAGCATATTCCATAGCCCAGCTATATTCTTCAGTATTTCACAGTGTGGCCTGGAGTTACCCTTACGTTTAACACAGAAGAGCACCATGCAAAGACCACAGTTCTGAACAAGCAATGTTCCAGATTGAGCTAAATGCTCTGACAGCTTGTTGGGAAAAAAAAAAAAAAAAAAATTGGAGAACAGTGTGGAAAAAATAGCATCAGAGATAACCTTGAGTTCAGAGCAGGGTTTTTAGCATCTGTGATTCTGTGAGGAGAGCAGGAGTGATGTGCATTGGCTGAATGGTGGCAGAGGGAGGGGAAAGATCAGGACTAAAGCAGCTAGATTGAAAGTACATTAGGAAAGTTTCCATAGTGACAGGTGTGTGGTACCTGGCTCAGTTCACTATAACTAGCCAGTCATTTCTTTTAACATTAAATAAATGTCTATTAAAAAGATTGGGACAGCTTCAGTATGTGACTTAGGGTACATTTTGAGTGTGTGACCTGCTGTTGCAGGCTGGATGCTGCTTCTCCTATTTCTTGCCACAGGCTCCGCTCGCCAGGACCCAAAGGAGACTTACCATGCCATACACCATGCATCCTTGTGCTTTTTTATTTACAGTAGAAGTTCTCACATCCCAGTTTCTGCCCCAAACACTCTCGGGGCTCAGAAGCTCAAGAATCCACTCCCTTCTTGCCAGCAACCAAACTACCCTGCTCAGCCCTGCTGGCCACACCTGTTCTTTGTTTCCTCTGCTGGCCCAGCTTACATCCCTGACCAGGTCCTCAGTTGCTCCTCATCTCCCTGATTAGGCCAGGGCTCTAATCACTGTGCAGCTGCTGCCTGCTCTGCCTTAGCTCCTTAGGCCCAGGCTAACAGAAGCAGGTGAGGGGTGTAACTGCTTCTGTCATGTTACACACCTTGCCCCTTTAAAGAACCAACCAGTTCATCCAGCCCCTACCTCTTTTTGGCTAGCTATACTGGCTGTTAGGAGGCAGCACATCCCTTGCGATGGGGGAATGCATGGGATCCTTCCCTTGAGGCTCTGCTTCCTCTGGCTCTGCCCACGCTCCACATGGACACTCACTCCCCTGGTGTTCCTTCTGCCTGCAGAGCCATCATTCAGGCCCTGACATAGGTGGGGCTTTTCCTTGGGCCAGAGCTCCTATTTGGCTCTATACATCTCTTGGGAGTCCTGACTCTCTAGGTTCTTGGGCCCCTTAGGCACCTCTGGGGTTGTGGACAACCCTGTTTCCACAGGCTCGTTACCCATGTCTCTTTGCCCTGGACACTGTTTTGAAAAGTGGCCCTTCCCCCACAGGTCCAGCACTTCAATGCAGCCTGGGATGATGAAGATGCTCAGCCCCCTGCCCTCACAGCCGTGGAGGTATCCATCCCCTGACCATCCCCTCAGATCCTTGGGGTTTCCTTCCTACTTCCTTTCTTGGAATCCATCTAGGGGTTTTACATTCAATAGGGTTCTGCATCCCTTTGTCTTCTCCATCCTCTTTCCTGAGGTTTCTCTGTCCTCTCAGCTCTCTGGGAGGGGGGTCCCAATATGGACAGTCCTCCCACTATCACAACCTGCTGCCATTTAAGTTGCGCACAGGCCTCAATGGGCACCTGGGCTAGTGGGTATTGCCACGTCTCCCCATGACTACAGCGCACTGTAACTATCCAGCACAGCTTCACCAGCCCCCGTCAAATCAGTGACTGGATGGAGGTGGCGTCTGCCAAACTCTGCTTGGGTTTCTTCCCCAACTGAAGGGGGATGATGTCTACCAGCCACCCCTTGGCCTCCCCTGGCTGCCTGCCCACCCACAAAAGACTGCTAGTCCGCACTTCATCTCTGGGCAATCTAGCTTCTTGGGACCTGGGTGGCCACACTACCAGCACACCAGTTCATGTGTCTTGCTGCCTGCTGGCTCAGGGCCTTTCTTGGGTGTTGGGCCCGATCTTTCCCCCAGGTTCCATCTCCTTGTTGGGCTTCCTTGTCCCCTTGGGCGCCTCTGTCTCCCCATATTCCTTAGTGAGCCTCACAGCCTCTGCCACCTGGACTGAGACTCAAACTGCCTTGAGTGGGCTCAACAGGAACTGTTCCAGCACTATATTGTCCAAGAGCACCTCCATCATCTGGGTAGTTGGTCAGCCACTGGGTAAATGCACACAGTCATCAATTCTCAAACCACTTGGCCATTTTGAATTTCTGCCGGTAGTGTTCAGCCAACAACCGACTCAATCCAAGATGGCTGCCTTCACCGTATCATAATCTCAGGCTTAGGCCTCCTCTAAGGCCATATAGGCTGCCTGGGCTTGTCCCCATAAATACGGGGCAAGACACAGGGCCCAGGTTGCCCTTTCCCAGCCAGCTGCTGCAGTCACCCTCTTAAAAGTCCCAAGAAAAGCATCAGGATCATCACCCAGGCCCATCTTACAGAATCCATAGCTGGGTACCCTGGCACCTTCCCCACTTGTGAAGCTCACTGCTTGCTGACTGAGCTGCTGCTGAAGGGTGTTCTGCTCCTTCATAAAGTCCGGGAGGGTCTGGTCTGCTGGTCTGGTCTGCACCTGCTGCTCTGTTTGGTGGGACTGCTGCATTTTTTGCATTGTCTTGACTAGCCACTGCATAGTCTCTTCCATTTTGACTGCCAATTGTGTGAATGGCTGGAGGTTTGGGGATCCTGGACAAGCCCCCAGTTGTCACAGGCTGGGCACTACCATTGAGTCTGCTCCCTAGGGCTCAAAGGAGACTCACCGTGCAGTACTCATGCTCTTTTATCTATACATTCCAGTTTTTGCCCCAAACACCCCAAGGGCACAGAGGCTCAGGAATCTGCTTCCTTCTTGCTAGATTGCCCTGCTAGCCACACCTGGTCTTTGTTTCCTGTGCTGGCCCAGTTTATATCCCTGGGCCAGGTCCTCAGCTGCTTCTTGTGTCCCTGATTAGGCCAGGGCTCTGACCCAGCCTAATCCCCATGCAGCTACAACCTGCTGCTCTGCTCTAGCCCCTTAGGCCCAGGCTAACAGAGGCAGGTGAGAGGTGTAATGGCTTCTGTCCTGTTACATCTGGGTTAACATTTTCAAAAGCACTTAAGTCCCATTTTCAAAAATAACTGCACGAGATTTTTAGAGGTGTCTAATGCCTAACTACCTTTACAAATGTGGGTGGTAGGCGTTGAGGAGCCGAAGGCCAGAACTCTGTCTTTGCTGGCAGAGGGATCACACTCTCGCCTCCCAGTTCACGGCAGACAGTCAGGTATTCCTGCAGGAGTTATGTTGCGTGACAAGTGACGGGAAAGTTGAGAGAATAGGACATTGATTAACCAAACACCCTGTACCTGCTCAGTGCAGAAAATGGAGGGTGGTAGGGGCCAGGATTCTGCCCTAAGCATTTTCTAAATTTGGGGCAAATCTGTTCAGATGTGGGGGGAATTAGAATCACCTCTAAATAGGAACCTGACTCCAAGGTGGCTTGGATTGAGATTACAAATGGGTGTATTTCCCAATAAAGCCATAACGGGTTTGGAACTTGGCTCCCTGAACTCTCTTTCCTGCATGATCCCATGGTGCAGCACTACCTTAATGCAGTCAGCAGAGGAAGAGGAGGAGTCATCATCTCTGGACATTACTTGGGCTCGTGGAACCTGGACTGTAAATTGAGGGTAGAGTGTAGCTCATCTGAAAAGTCAGGCTCCTAAGGAGTGGGTGGATGCAGTAAGGGGCTGTGTTCTGAGGTGTTGGTTGGGTCATTTCCCCGTGGGACAGACATTTGTGCTGTGGATTTTGTCTTTAAAAGTCTTCTTCCTCTGCATAAAGGGCCTGTGCCTGCTAGGCTTGGATGTTTTTGAGAAATCAAATTAATTGCCCTTGTTCTGGGTGACCTTTCTGGGACGGGCCAGCCTGGAGGTGGTCAGCCTGAAGTATTCAATGGAAGGGATTAAAGTGAAGGATTGTAGGTTGAAAATGGATTCTAGTTCTTACTGCTCCACTAGGCTATCGGCTCATGAACCTAACCACTTAATGGAGTCTAAAAAGAATGGGCAGCTCGTTTAGACCCAGCTGTGGCCATGGTTACAGTATCTGTGTTATGAATGATGGATAGTCTGGTGTAGCATCGGGCTTTTCTCCTGCAGAACTGTAAAGCACTTTGAATTCTGTAATGCAAAGGCAAAGAAATCCCATAATATGTCATTGTTGTGATGAGCTTTAAAAATACTGCCTCTGTTCACGTGATTTATGTTGATGAAAAGCAAAATCCATAGTAGTTACATTATGCAGGATGAAAAGTCTGTGCAGTGTTTCTGATCAGCTAATTATTCTGCCCCTCGGAAACAAAATTCTTGGTTAGAAAGACAGTATCTATAGTTCATCTAGCCAAGGCCTCGATTCAGGAATGTATTTAAATGTGCATAACTCTTTACAACTTAAGCATGTATTTACTTTAAGCGTGTGCTTAAGTTTCATGGAAGTCAATAGGATTTAAGCACAGGCTACCCGGGATGGGGCCCTGCTGAAGGTGGGATGTTAGGGAAGAGATCTGTAGGGCAATACACAACCTTTCATAGTCACCCCTTTTATTAAGATGGCATTTATAGTTTAGAAAAGGTTAATGAATGATTAATAGATATGTACATGTTACAGACATTTGTAATATGTGTTACTGAGGATTATAAACATTGGTGGAAGGTGTTAGAAATTATTATTAGACCCAGTTATAAACAATTTTTGATCTGTTGGACTCCAGAGCAATCTATAACAACAATGAAGTATTCACTCTTTCTAAACTATTTATAAATGGACCCTTACTGGAAAGTGTGGGCTGTTATTTCACTTTCTGTCTTCTGCATCCAAGTGAGATTTAGGTCACGAGTAAAATTAATGTAGTCAGCTTAGCCAAGATTCTGTTGGCTATTAGCACACATTACACAAGATCTCTAGTTATATGTGATTAGCAGGCTCTGCTGGAGGCAGACTCAAACACAGGAAGGATTGTTTGACTGGGCACAGTGGTGTGTGGGAAGATGGCATAAAGTCTGTCTGTACAACACCTGGCTCTGATTAGAACTGTTAGAACAAACGTAGTAGCATGAATGCAGTGATTTAGATTTCGGTGTAGGCTTGCTGGGTAGGGGTATTATTTCTGCAGTGTGCTGGTATTTTGGCACCAGGTTCACACTGCACAGTTTATCCTGGTGTGCTAGTGCAAGGACTGTGCCTTGGGTACCTATTTTTCACTGTGTTCTTTCATAAGCATAGGAATCCTGAGTGAGCTGTGTATGTGATCCGTCTGCTGCTGTGTCCCCCCTGGTACTGGGATGTCA
The DNA here is from genome assembly GCA_007922175.1 of Pelusios castaneus. NCBI lineage: Eukaryota > Metazoa > Chordata > Testudines > Pelomedusidae > Pelusios > Pelusios castaneus. Next base: position 8,414,529 of record ML685815.1, read on the forward strand.
GCATGTACCATTACCAGCTAGTAGGTTGAAAAGCTGTCAGGATTAAATGACTTCTTGTAAAAGTCATGAGCTCCCCTCCTCCTGAACTACTTGTTGGACTGTCAGTCTGTCTTATCCACTGCTCATAGGCCTCTGGTGCCTGACATTTTCTTGCGCTGGTTCAGCCTTAGGTAGGCGTCTGGCAGTGCAGCGTACCCCTTCTCTCATTATGGGATCTGAGAGGACTCACTCACAGACTTTCCAGGTGGCTCCCCAGTGGAACTAAAGGCTCATATTGTACAGTGGACCTCTTTTGCTGATGCAAGATTCGAGTCATAGAGTTTAAGATCAGAAGGGCCCACCAGATCATTCAGAATCTTTCATGAGCAAATTCAGATCCTCTTACAGACGTGATTCTGCATCTTCTTTCACATTTGTTTCATTTAAGAAGGTACCAAGGATTGTTGTTAAGGTGGAAAGGGCTTTTGAGAGTGGGGCCAGAATCTCTCTGAAGTGCCCCAAAGCTCTTAAATAACTTCCTGTGCATTCTTTCATGGCTTTTCATTGACTAGTTTCTAGCTATGTTATAGGTGAGATACCTACAGCTGGTTGAATAAGTCTTCCTGGGTGATTTATATGACAAATTTCATCTCTTTCTATTTGCAAATTGTCCTAGAACAAAATTGGAATGTTCTTAAATTTCCTTATTCATACTTATTCACCAAAAATTGTCTTTGGTTAATTCTGGGTATGTTGCTCGTCTGGGTAATCAGTTTATCACAGGTACTTGATATTCAAGTGCTCTTAATTTGACACAAGCCGTCTGATAACTTTCTGCTTCCTGATGGAATGAGCAGAACTCACAGTAGTTTCGAGGTCACTAGGATCTTTCTTTTCCATTTTTCATAATTAAGAACGTTTCTGATGCTAAATTGTTGGACTATGTCTGGGTATTTGCATCTCTTCAGAACATGACAATTCAATTATCCAAAGATCTCTGTGGTTGGTTGAAGATTGTGAAGAGCTGATGTGGTTTGCAGAACATCTTTGTTTAATGTCTCTGACCTTTGTGAAGGGGGTTTCCTCTTTGAAGAAGATACTGTTGCGATCATCTTGGGAGTTTGGATGGCAGATGCTACCTTAAGCTGTTTCTACCTGCAGCTTTCCTTCCCCTTATTGAGTTTTAGGAATCTTTCTCGCATGACAGTCTTACAGAGCAGAGATTCTGCACTTATTTTATTTGTAGGTAACTTGGGAGGAGGAGTTGTTGATAGCTTTGTATTTATTGAGTTATTCTGCATTCTACCTTCTTTTCCTAATCTCTAATTTATTTTCACTGTAAGAGGCACTCTGCTGAGAGGGTCTTTGGTCTCTGCAACACCTTAGTGAATTACTGGAGAAATCCCTATGGCTCCAGCAGCAAGAGTGATATGAGAGGACTTGTTTTGATCTTTCTTACTGATTTTGGCACATAAGTATCACATGGCACTACACTGCCAGGACTTCTGATGGTTCTTCTCTGATACCAGTACGGTCTGTCACTTGTGAAAGGTACAGCTGCAGCTTCCATTTACTCCAGTGGGATTTGGGGATACTCGTCACTCCTGAAAATGTGGACACTTACATTCAGGTGCTTAAATCTAACATAATATAATATCAATTTATCTGGCTCCTGTCACCTTAGTATCTGAGCATTTCCTACTCTTTTTGTTGCAGTTCTCTTCACAAACTTCTGTGAGATAGGAAAATGCTATTTACATTTGGCATAAAGATTAAGTGACCCCGAAGGACATACAGGAAGTCTGTGACAAAGAATGGAATTGAAATTAGCTCTCCAGAGTACCAGACTAGTACCCTAAACCCTGGTCTAGCCCTAGAGGAACCTAGCTTTAATTACTTGGGTTTGGAAATCTGGCCCACCTCTGCAGTAGTTATGAACCCAAGTGGTCAGAGCCTGGATATGTCCCAGTTGGACCTTCGAACAAGTACTTATTACCATAGATGATAATGCCTGGTTTTGGGCTGTGGAATGTAGAACTGATTGCCAAGTCTGTCCTCGGGATTGAGACCTCTGGCTTGTCTGCTAGGAGAAAGGAGCCTGGAACTGAGCAGCCAGTGAGCTGTAGAGGATATGACAAGTCTCTTATTGGCTGTAAGAATCAAGGAGATACATCAGGCTTGGAGCAAAGTCTGTCTATTGAATCTCATTACGTCTATGTGGTTAAGAGGGAGTGAGTTAGAAGTTTGGGCAGTTAAGGACACAGAGGTTCTCTGGTGTTGTCAGTCATCTGGAAGGCAAGCTAACAGTTAGAGACTCCAGCAGGCTGAGAGAGACCTGGAAAACAGTAGTAGTTAATTGTCAGAAGCTGTTAGCTAAAGGTGTCGCATGGAACACTGCACACTGTTTCCTTGAGCCATCACTTGCTGGCATGGGGAGGAAGGCATATTGGAGGGATTATAATAGCTTCATAATCATAGCTCATTCTGGAGGGAAGGTGGGCAGGACAGCTGTTCCAAAACCTGTTTTCAGTCGTATCTATGATTCATAGATTCCAAGCTAGAAGGGACCATTGTGATTATTTAGTGTAGCGATTCCCGACCTGTGGTCCAAAATGGCCCATGGGATCTTTCAAGATGGCTTGTGCCTTCCCTCCTGCTGGCTTCAGAAGAGAGCCTCCGCCTAAATATCCAGGTGGAGCTGGGTACCTGGTGCAGGCTACCTCCTGCAGCCAAGGGGATGGAAGATCAGCTGTAGCAGGGAGCACAGCAAAGCACTTTGCCTTGATCCCTAGGCACTGGGTCCCTGCTGGAGCCAGAAGAAGAGGAGCACTGATTTCCTGTCCCCCAGGCTGCAGAAGGGAGCCACTGCCTAGGGACCCAGGTGGAGCACATGGTTTCACTGCTGCAACCAGTGGGATGGGAGATGTTCCTCACTGACCTCCTTCCCCCTGGCTGCAGTAAGGGATGGGGGGCTGCTGGTGGAGACTGGTGGCCTTTCAGGATTATAAAAATCATATTTGTGGCCCTCAAGCCAAAAATGTTGGGAATCACTAATCTAATGTGATGTCCTGTATAATGCAGGCCAGAGAACTGCCCCACAATAATTTCCAGAGCAAATTTTTTAGAAAAACATCCAGTGATTTAAAAATGGTCAGCGATGGAGAATCAACCACGACCCTTGGTAAAGTGTTCCAGTGGTTAATTACTCTCACTGTTAAACAAGTTAAGCCTTTTTTCCTGTCTAAATTTGTCTAGCTTCAACTTCCAGCCATAGGCTCATGTTATGCCTTTCTCTGCTAGATTGAAGGGCCCGTTATTAAGTATTTGTTTCTCCAGAAGGCACGTACCCACTATAATCAAGTCACCCTTTAACCCTCTATGTTAAACTGGATAGTCAATTATTACAGAGCCTGTTTTTGAATCTTTTAATCATTCTTGTGGCTATTCCGCTAACCCTCTCCAATTTATCAGCCTCCTTCTTGAATTGTGGGCGCCAGAACTGGCCACAGAATTCCAGCAGTGGTCACACGAGTGCCAAGAACAGAACTATAGTAACCTTTCTACTCCTGCTTGAGATTCCCCAGTTTATGCATCCCACAATTGGATTATAGCTTTTTTGGCTACAGTCACACCGTAAGCTTATATTCAGTTGGTTATCCACCATGACCCCCAGAATAACTGCTTCCCAGGGAGAGTCCCCCATCCTGTGAGGCCAAAGATTTTATGGCCTACATTCTTTGTTTCTAGATTATATTTAAACATATTAAAATCCGTATTGTTTCCTTGCCCCCAGCTGACCAAGCAATTCAGATCACTATGAATCAGTTACCTGTCCTCTGCATTATTCACCACTCCACCGATTTTTTTTTGTCATCAGCAAATTTTATCAGTGATGATTTTATGTTTTCTTCCAGGTCACTGATAAAAATGTTAAATAATATAGGGCCAGTGAATGATCCCTTCAGGATCATACTGAAAACAGATCCCCCATTTATAGTTACATTTTGAGACTCATCTGTTAACCCACTTTATCCATTTAATTTGTGCCATGTTGATTCTGTGTTCTAGTGTTTTAATCAAAATGCCATGTAGTACCGAGTCAAATGCCTTATAGAAGTTTAAATATATCATGTCAACACTTTATCAGCCAAACTTGTAATTTCATCAGTAAAAGATATCAGGTTAGTCTGACAGGATCTGTTTTTCCATAAAGCCATGTTGATTGGTATTAATTACATTATCCTCCTTCTTTATTGATCAAGTCCCATATCAGCCTCTCCTTTATCTTGCCCAGAATTAGGCTGGTAGACTTGTAATTATCCAGGTCATCCCCTTTACCCTTTTTAAATATTGGCACAATATTTTCCCCGTTCCAATAGATTAATGAAGGCCTTGGATATGTCAAAGGCAGTTCTCATGAGGATGCATGTTGTTTAAAGACTAATAAGCCATACTACTTCCTCTGTGTAAAATAATGCTCTATATATGCAATGTGTGTACAGAAGTTGATCCTTTAGATTAGGGGTGGGCAAATCACAGCCCACAGGCCATATATATATCAGGCTGTCCAGCTGCCTGACAGGATTGCGGCAACTGCTCCCCCCACCCCGATACTGGAGCACTGCAGGAATCTCTCTCCCACCACGTGGGACCAGCGGTGGCACCATGGCCAGAGTACAGCAGCTGCTTCCACCCCAACCCTTCCTCCCACCCCCCATTCCTTCCTCTGAGCCCTCCCTACCACGTGGGCCCTGCGGCTCCCTTGCTGGAGCACAGCGGCCACTCCCCCCTCTCCAAGCCCCACCCTTTCCCTTGCTCCTCCCACACCCAGTGTCCTGCCATATAATTTCTAGACTTAGATGTGTCCCTCAGACCAAAAACTTTGCATACCCTTAGTTTAGATACTAGGTTGATGGGAAAATCCTGGAATAGATCAGATCAAGAGAAGATGAACATTCCAGAGGGACCTCAATGTGAGTTTGTAGGCCAACAACATAAATGTGATTTGAGTACTTGGTGAGAAGAAAGAGGGCAGAGAGAGATGGAATTGTTTCTGTGTAACATTTCCTTCATCAGAACCATATGAAATGGCCCAGAGTTGGGCAGGTGATGCGTTTCTTAGAAGACTGTTTGGAATCTAAATATGCATCGCTTCTTGGCCTATATGGCTAAAATCAAGCATAGTTCCTTTTTAGTGCCTGCTTTCTCTCTCGGTGGCTTACTCTTTCTTTTTATTTAATAATATGGCTTGCAAAATGACTTATGCCTGAAAAAGGGATTAAGTAAGGAAGATTCCATTGTCACAGAGTGTGCAATATAATGATAGAGATTATCCGAGAAATGTGTGTTCCTTTTATAAGTCTTCTTGGATGAGAGGATGGTTAGGTAAACCTTAGTCTAGTAGTAGTTAAGGACTCTGAAAGATGGAGTGCTTGGTGCATTAGATGTGAGATATCCCTTTGTATTTTTATTTGAAGGTAATTTAAGATTTTAGAAGACTGAAATTTGTTGTGTTTTTAAATCAGTTTTTAAAATATGCATTCACTTGCTACAACCCTGCCTTTGTGTACAAAGAAGTCACACACAGTCTGGTTAGATCAGTAATTACAGCCCTCTACCTATATTAGGTTGTCAGGAGTTTAGAACTAACGCTGTTTCTTCACTCACCATAGACACAGTTAAAAGGAAAATACTCTTTTGCGTATAGCAGACTATCGTGACTCTTAAAGGGACACCTTCAAATTGACACTAAAAAATGAGTTACAGGTGACTTTCGGTTCTTCATCAGCCCATGTGTCTCCTGCCTGTCTTTGGGATAGTACAAATATCTTTTCCTTTTTTTGTAAAAAAAAAATTTCTTTGTCTCTTGCTGTGTGGAAGACCTGCACGAAAGGAGGACATGAGACTATGGGGCAGAAATGAAAGAGACGGTAGGCAATCTGCTAACATAAGCACAAAGGGCGGGGATTTGTAAAAGCACTTAGCATTACCCTAAATCTGTTTCCATTGACTTCATTAGCTTTTGCACATCTCTAGCAAACAAACTGAGGGAGAATGTTGGAAAAAATTATATTAGTCATAAATATAATAATTCTTGGGTTACAGACAGGAGAGACAACTTTCTTTTAAAAAAATCCCCAAAATAATGCTGTAACAGCAGGCCTAGCAGAGTCATGAGAAAATATCTTGCTTGAAGAGAGTGTTTCCCTGTGAATGACACCTGCTGCTTTCTCGTCTGCTACCAACTATGTATTTCTAGTCAAAGCAGGAATCACACTTGCCTGATTTGTGTCCAGGACACCACAGTGACGTTACCTGATGTGAATGGGTGCCTTCTGCTGATCCAAGGCCAGAGAGGTTAGCCCTTCCCTGACAGCCAGTCGAGACACAATGTGTTCTTTGTAGTAAAAGATCTCTGGCTGGACAAAATGAGCTGTGATTGTGGGAGCTTCCTGCCTTGTTACTGATTATAGTATTTGTTACTTTCTGAGCACTCACAGTGTACTTGGTGCTGTGAAGGCACAAGAAGAAATTACAAACACTGTTGTAAGGTGTTTTTACAACCTAGTGGTAAGATTGAAGTCCATATTTACTGTAGATAAGAACAGATGCATTTGGATTGAACACCTCCCCTGTTTCCTGCTGCATTCTCTCTATCAATTCCCGTCAGAACCGCAGAAAAAAGGGGTGGATTGCAGCTTTCTTGGGACATCCTCAACTTCAAACTCTTACTATTTTCTGTATATTTCATCCACTGGTGCTTCAGTGACACCAAAGATCGCTATAACTCAAAGATTAGAGAGAAATATATATGAAGTCTGAACATAGTCCATACCACATGGTTTGTATTTTAAATAAAGTTTTAATCCGTTGTATTTAATTGCAGAGTATTTTAACAGTATTCAACTTTGTTTTGAAGTTGGCAAGATTCTACAAATCATTCTAAAACTGATGCTTCACATCTAACAGAGGAAATATGAGGCATTTTTCTCTTTGAGCCTTTCTTGACGATGCTCTTAGGACCAGCCAGTAGTAAGGTCTGGAGCATCCATTTTCAGAAGTCTTGGTCTTTTTATGCTTAAGGGCTAAGTGCCTACTCTGAATCCAGTGGCTCCTACTCTGTCCCTGCATATAGCAGTATTTCAGTGTAAATCAGTGGATGGGCCTATGTTGTTCTTTCTTTTTTGGAAAAAATATTGGGTGAATACTAATGTTTAAAAAGTAACCCTGGGTTTAGCATTAATTAGAATGAGGTGTTTTGGAAACAGAGCCATACATCATCACCACCTCATTTGTGGTCAGGCATGCTGGGCCTCGCTTAATTCACTTGCTGTTTTTGTGACATAGAGAACAGTGTGAGAGGGATTACATCATTATATTTGTGACTTAAGATGGTCTTAAACCCAGGACTCCAGAGATGAAGGCTAGTGAATCATGTTGCCTCCTGAATCTCCAGTAAATTTTTTGGTCTCTTAACTTTTCTAACACTTAAAGTTTGTCATCGGCAATCTGATGTTCAGGCTCCTGCTGCATTTCATTAAAACAGATAGCAAGTATTTTGTTCTTTAAATTTTAATGTCATCTTGCTTTCGTGTGAGCAGCAGTTTGTCTTTTAGTTTGGTTAGGCAGCACTGCTTTGAATCCTGTGTTCCACTCGTTCAAAACAGTAAATAGTTTCCTCTTAAGTCAATCCTCTGTCTTTGCCAAGCAGCATGAAATGGATGACAGGAAGAGGGAAAGTTGCAAATTCAAAGAATGGTGGCTCAGCCTTCCAGGCCACCATTGTCAGCTGTTTTTCCCTCCTTAATGAAGTTACCATTTCACCTAGTAGTGCAGGAAGTTGAGATCATCTGAGCTGAATGGATGGGCTGGACCCAGAAAAATCTGTAATGGTATCAGAATCCATCAAGAAAAGCCTATACAGAGATTATCATGGTAACTCTGCATGCTTAAGCATCAAGGCTTTGAGTAATTGGCCTGTTTGGTTTTTGGCCTGTATGGGTAAATTATTCTAGCCACTCCACTCATTGGAGAAATAGACTTCAAAACAGGGGAAATAAAACTAATCTGGTTCCTGATGTATTATGAATTAGGAGACACATCTCACATAGGTGGAATTGTGCCCCATCATGAAGGCTTTGCATATGGGGAGGCCTCAAAGCAAAGAAGAGTCAGATGTCCCAGAGGATCACAGGAGTTAATGGCAGCCTGGGAAGTTCTTTCTTTGAGCCAGGCCTGAGTCCCTCTTTTGTGATACACCTAGAATATTTAGAGATGGACAGACCATTTCTCCTTCAGACTTGGCTTCAGTGGTACATTGCCTGGCAAGCAGTCGTAATCAGTTAGAGATGAATAAAGTCCAACAAAATAGCTTCTGATTTCCAGGTTAGGAGAGTTTAGTTAGAGGTAACAGCCATCTTCCAGGAAGGTCTGGGCTCCTGGATAATCCATTGGGTCCATGGATTCTATATGACGTTCCAAACAGGTATCTCAGGACTGACTGATGCTTTCTCCCTTTTTATCATAATAGTTTTAATTTCCCCGTAGATTAAAGAAAGGAAAATGATTCTCTGGCAGCTGTTGGCTTTGCTCCAGGAAGCTTCCCTAGCAGTGTAGCCAAATTACTTTTTAGTCACTGGATCAGGCACAGCCATTTCAGATGGACCCAACATTTAAAATATGTCATAATAGTACTAGACTCAAGGGATTAGAAAGAATCAATACAATTGATCAGTTACCGACACAATCCCACGACATATTTGAGGGTTACCTCCAAAAATACACATCGTGTTTGGCGCTGTACCAGGATCTTCTAGTTAATCCTCTTGTGGCCTCTCTTGTGGTCACTGCAATTGTTGTCATAAATGCAGCCTTTGGGATAGGCAGTAGTCCCTCTTTCCTCTCCTAGGTGGCTGATTCCCTTGCCTCAAACCTATCCTCTTCTGCAGCAGAAACCAGAGTTTTACCACCAGGATCTGGTTTTCCTCTACAGTTGCACTGCATTTCATAATTAGCCAACAAGCATCATTTGCAAACTTCTTCCACACCCTGCTCAAACAGAGGAACCAATCCAAGCTAGAGATTTTAGGTCTCCTCGCACTTAACTTGAACCCGCAATAGAACAGTGGTTCTCAACACCGCCCTAACCCCCGGCCAAATCCAGCCATCTTCCCAGCTCTCTGTGACACACTTACAGTGGTGTGGCGATTCAGTAATGTGTCCTGACACAGAGGTTGAGAACTGCTGCAGTAGAGGATGGCCTGATTTACCTTGACCAACAGGTTTAAATGGGAAGGACCACCACTCCTAGATTGGTTGATCCAAGACACATTAGTTTTTCTGGTAAGAAGTTCTCCTTTATCAGAACCAAGAGGAACTATGTGATGATGATCAATGTGGTGAATCTGTGCAGTCTGTGTTATTAATATTCAGATATTTTGTTAGTAAATGAATTCTAACGATTGGTGTTTTTATTAATATTACAACTGACAATATTTCCATTGTTTTAAGAAAACAAAATGCATCTAGTATAATACATTCATAGTAAGTAACAGAGCAGCTCAGATCTTCACATGCAAGAACTATTACATTGCTCCATTTGAAGAGAGGTGATCAGTTAGGCTTAATGGGCAAGAAAATTATAATGTGCACTGATTTCTTATGCTAGCCATGGTAAAGGCAGTCTGACTAGATGAGTATATGTTATACGTTATTGTGTCATGTGATAACAGCACCATGTTTTCCTGTCATTTTCACAACTCTTCCTGGCTGAAGTGATACACAAGCAACACGGGGTAGTAATCACATTGTCCCGTTCACTTTCAAAAGGAGAGAAGCGGACCTCATCCAGAAACTTTCCAGCAGGCTACAGTAAGCTTAACTGTCTGTTAGCCATTGTCAAATATTTTCCATATCAGCAAAAATGGCATCTATAAAGTAATGAAGTAATTGTCTCAGCAATACCATGCCATTCCATGAGTTATTTCTATGTAATGATATCACATTTCAGTATTTTAAAATATATATATATATTATTCTCCTTATTTTTATGTTAATTCTGAATGATGTGTTATGTCTCTATTTTCTGTTCCCTTGCTGATAGCTGGCAGTGGCTTGTAAGGAAGGGTTATTAAATGAGCAAGCTTACAGATTTTCATATTACTTTAAAATTCTTTAATCAAACACAAGCCTAGATGGTCCATTCTTGGCAGATGGAGCAAGTGTGTTACTGCCTGACTGCATATTTAACTCCAAACAAAAATGAATATGGTGTTCTCAGGATCAATACATAGATCCAGATTCTAATGTGAGTTACACCACTGGAAATCAGGAGGACTCAGTTGTCTTGAATGTGGTTATTTGGAATCCAAGTTACATTGGTGTAAATCAGGACAGTTTCTATCAAGTTAATCAAATGAATTCAAAACAAAACAATGGAGTTTCTGAAGGCCTGATCCAATCCCCACTGAAATCATAGATAATCAAATACATTCAAAACAAAATATGGGGGTTTCCTGATCCAATCCTCACTGAAATTAGTGGGAGTCTTTTTGTAGATTTGAATGGGTGTTGGATTGTGTTGCAGGAACTGTGATGCACGCCTTACATTTTCCCATGCATTGCTGAGCTCTTTGCTTTGAAAAAAGTAGGTGGGAGCTCAGTTGAAGCCTCAGTTGAGCTTCTGCCATTTCTTCTTGACGAAAGTGAGGGACCTAGACTTTGGTTTTTGTTTTGCTTTGTTTTCCTTTGAATTTTACTGGCTGAGAGATGCTGAATGAAATTAATGCCTTCTTTTAAAGCATTTGCTGAATCTCTTCATCAGTGATTGGTTCTAGTCACATGGTAGCAAACAGAACGAGAATAAATAGCAGAACGACTTACAAATGAGCAAGTAGAAGCGAAACCACTACATTCTGTGCCCTCTGCTGGGGCAGAAATCCCTGTTAACTGATTAACTTCCTCAATGCAAGGGAGGTATTGTTCTCAGGACTCTGCTGAAACCTCAGCAGAGAGCTGACACTTCCAGGCCACTTGAAATAACTCTGCAGCTTTGCTATTGGAGGTTTTCCTTTTCCGTGAAGTACAAAACATGGCTACAGTTTTATTAATTTTGGTTAGCCTCCAGAGTCTATAGATTGCTCAGGAGAGAAGCTACATTTAAACGAAAAGCCTACAGAAATGCCACACTAGCTAATAGACTCCGTGCAGTTTGGTCAGTCAGCATCATAAACCTGCTTGTACTTTGGAATTGTGAACAGTGCATGGTGCCTTATTAAAAGCTGAACCTTAGGGAGAAAGCTTTTGTATTTACATTTACTTTTAGTCATTAATTTGGCTTGTTAATACGTTGTCCACAAATCGACTTCTGAAATGCCATTGTGAACAGCATCTTTTTACCAGGCTTGGGGAGAGGTAGCATGTGTGTTTCTACTAATGTCTGTGCAGATAGTGGCTTCCTTCAGAAATCCTGCATTAGACCAATTTGTGAAGCATAATTTGTCTGCCAGTCTTTTTAAAACCATGAAAAACTGTTTTATAGCATCATAGAATTAGAAGGTACCACGATGGGTCATAGAATCATGGAAACTGGAAGGGACCATGAGAGCTCATCAAGTCCAGTCCCCTGCACTCATGGCAGGAGCAAGTACCCATTTGCTCATCTAGTCACTTAGTCCAGTGGTTCTCAAATGTATTTGATCATGCCCTCCCCCACTATTTATGTCAGTAATTTACACCACCACCCTCCAGTTGCCTGGCCCACAACTGCTACTCTCTGGCCACCCAGCTCTGAATGTGCACAGTTAGTTTTTTTCCCCCTGAAGCTTCTCACAGCCCCCCAGCATGCATTATGCACTCCCTAGTTTGAAAACCACTGATCTAGTCTAACCCTCTACCACAATGCAGGATTTGTTATGTCTAAACCATCCAGGACAAATGGCTATCCAGCCTCCTTTTGAAAACCTCCAGTGAAGAAGCTTCCACAATTTCTCTATGCAGTCTGTTCCACTGTCTTACTGTTCTTACAATCAGGAAGTTTTTTCCTGAGATTTAATCTAAATCTGCTATGCTGTAATTTGAACCCATTGCCTCTTGTTCTGCCTTCTGTGGCAAGAGAGGACAACTTTTCTCCATCTTTTTAATAGCAGCCTTTCAAGTATTTGAAGACCGCTATTGTGTCCCTTCTTAATCTCCCCTTTTCCAAACTAAATATACCCAGTTTTCCCTCCTTTGCTCATATGGCTTCCATTCCATCCCTCTGACCATCTTGTCACTCTCTGCATCCTTTCCAATTTCTCTACATCTAAAATTGGACACAGCACTTGAGCTGAGCCCTAACCAGCACCAAACAGAGCAGAACTATCAACCTACCTTGACTTGCATGCTGTGCCTCTGTTAAAGCAACCTAAAATTGCAATTGTTTTTCAACAGCATCACATGGCTGACTCATGTTGAGGTTGTGATCCACCACAGCTCCCAGATCCTTCTCAGTGGTGCTGCTTGCAAGCCACTTCTGACCCCATCCTGTATTTGTGCTTTTGGTTTTTCTTCCCTCTGCATAGGACCTCACATTTGTCTTTGTCGAATTTCATTTTGTTGTCTATAGCCCAGCTCTCCAATTTATCAAGATTCTTCTGAATTTTAGCTCTATCCTCGAAAGTGTTTGCAAACTCCCCTCCCCCCCAACTTTTTGTCACCTGCAAATTGGATCTGTCTTCTCTCTATTCCTACATCCGGGTCATTATTAAAGATTATATATGACGTCAGACCCAGAAAGATCCATGCGGAACCCATCTTGAGACCTCCTTCCAATCCAGCATCGTTCCATTAAAGTTATTCTTTGTGGTTGTTTAAGCAATTATATATCCACTAAAATGGTAGTTCTGCCAACCTACATTTTTCCCAGCTTACCTGTCAGCATATCATGTGGAATTGTGTCAAAAGCCTTGCTGAAGACCATGTATATTATGTCCACAGCTTTCCCTTTATCCACCAAATCAGTTACCATGTCAAAGAAGAAAATCAAGCTGATTTGGCATGATTTGTTTTTGGTAAATCCAAGCTGGCTCCTAATGATCAGCTCTTCATCCTCCAGGTATTTGCAAATGGTATGTTTTTTACAGAGGCGTAGCCAGGTGCGGTTTTCTGGCCAGGGCCCATACTCTGTAGTGTGGGCCGGGCATCTTGCGGTCACATGACTGGTTGCTAAGATCAGGTTCTGCCCAGCAGCAGCATGAATTTCTCTGCCACAGTTGTGGGGCGCAGGCAGCAGCCGGCAGCCATAACTGGAGCCAGCAGCCATGACTGCAAGGGGAGCAGTCCTGGCACCTCTGTTCTACTTATGATTGCAGCTGCCAACTGTTGGCCTGGCCATGCAGCTGCAGTGGAGAAATTCACGCCGCCGCTGGATGCTGTGGTTGTTGGGCCCCATCCCACCCATGGCTGCGCCCCCTAGTTTTATATATTGCTGTAGTAGCTTCCCAGGTATCGAGGTCAAGCTGAGAGATCTTTTCCCCCATTTTAAAGACATTAGCCCTTCTCCAGTCTTCCGGGACTTTATCTTGGAATTCATGAGTTTGCAAATATTATTGCCAGTGGTTTTGAGACTTCGTCAGTTAATTCCTTCAGAATCCTGTAGTGAACAACATCAGGACTTAAATTCCTTCAAATTAGTCAGAAGATCTCTGATGTGTTCTTTACTGATCCTGATCTGCATCCCTTCCCTTTTATCATCTATGGTAACTTCTCTAGTTATCTGGTCACTTGTTATTTCTTGTGAGAAGACTGAAGCAAAGTAGGTATTGAGCAGCTCTGTCTTCCTCTCATCTTCCATTACCAGCTTATCGTCTGCAGTGAGCAGCGGATTCCGCACTGTCCTTGATTGTCTGACATATTTGTAGAGCACTGTCTTGTTGTCTCTGACATCCCTGCCAATTATATTGCATCCCTGCCCTCTTAGGCTTCTTTGGTCTCATGCTCACACAGCACAAAGGAGCTCATTGAAGATTCACATAGTTGCCCATGTCACCTATCTAGGCTGGCCCTACTCCATTATGTAGGGTCTTAGTGCTGGCACGTAACCTTCAGGCTTACCTGAAATTGCCCCACGATCTCTCTTCTTGCTCTTCATAGGCCTTCTTTCCCATGCCAAAGAAATGCTTGTTTTTAAAAGTTCTAGCATTCCTACTGGTGAGATACTAATGGTAGGACTTAGTTACTGCACTACAATGAATTTATGCCTCTCCAACAATTGTACAAATTTCTTTGTGGTTACTTTTCAGTAGATTTTCTTATTAGATTTGCCAAGCTTCCTGTGTGGATCTAGCTCATCAAGCTTTCAGTTAGCAAACTTCATGTCCTGAATTTGTTTGACATGGTCCTTGGACCCCAAAAGTGGTGCCTGGCTTCAGCCGGCTTTGAGGCTAATGCCAAGCTGGGTCTGTGAGCATTTTTTTCTGTCTGTCAAAGTGCAACTGTGATGAAGAATAATTGCCTTGTGTGGTGTTCCTAATCCCTGGAATATAATTGCTGTGACAAAGCAAAGTAACCATCTGTAGTAAGAACTATATGTTGGCATCCTACAGACACATTGCTGCATACAGCACTAGCTGTCTAGTGTTCAAGTCCCACAGGACTCCCAAGCCTTTGCTAGTTTTTGGATTACCATTCTAGACTGTGATTTTCAAAGGCACTGATGGGAGTTAGAAGCCAAAATTCTAGTGAATTCAATGGGACCTGAACTCTGGAGACCCCTCGACTCCTTTAAAAATTCCATCCATAATGAGAATGTCATCTGATCCCTCTTGTATGGGCATTAGAAATGATAGTGTAGATAAATCTTAAAATAAACCCCACCAAATCCATTTTTGGAATCCCTTGGATTCACCTTGTTCTATTAAGGGTTACATACCCAGCATGGAAATGGCTTTGTACACACGTTCCTAGCCTTATACACATTGATTGAATGGTCAGAAAGCAGAAGTGAATAGTGTAGGAGAAAAATGACATATTATGACCTCCAAGGTCAATAAAGATTCTTACCGAGCACTATGCACAAGTTATTGAAATCCAGCCTCCAGTAATGAAGCAGGAATCTGCCGTTAACTACTTCTGACCTTCTCATTGCTCTCTAGAGTTGGTCTTTTGTTAGTTTAATTCCCAATTCACTATATTGGCTTTGTAGTGCAGACTTTAAATGTACTGTCTGTAAGCGCTTGTGTCCAGTAGGGATTTTTGCACTGATGTGGCTATAACAGTGTAAACCCTATCGTAGATGCACTGCACTGCAATTAAATGGAGTTTGCACTTATCTGGGTTTCACATCCCTGCACTCCCATGTTGTAGCAGTGTAGTGCAGGACTCAGTAAATCCTGTGTGCCCTGCCCTGGCACCCAGCAATGCCTAGCAGCCAGGGAGGTGAATGTCCCTTGGTGCCTTAAAAAAAAAGAGCCGGCGGTGCTGACATTTCCAGCGCTGCCATCTCTTCTCCCCCACAACCAGCGCTGCTGAAAGCACCATCAGCAATGGCTTTTTTTCGGTGGCAGGGGGCTTTTGCATGCCAGGCTCACCGCCAAAAGTAGCTGTGGCAGTTTTTTGGCAGCAGGGCACTCGGTGTGCTTTGTACCGCCACGGGAAGAAGTGGCAGAGGCCGTCTTTTGGCGGCAAGGGGTCACTTCTCTGCCACACACTTAGGGCGCCTCAGTTTTTGAGCTGTCCCCTAGATGTCTGGCAGGTTTATCAAGGCCTGGTGTAGTGCACCTACTTGGGGGTATGCACTGCCATGCAGCAACGCTGGTGTAGAGGTCCTTATATTAGACAAGTCCTAAATTATCTTTCCACTGATGATTTCCATTTTGTGCTGAAAAATGTTTGCGCTCCAGCTATGATTTTTAAATCATACTGTGCTTCTTATAGGAAAACTGCAATGTTTGCTTCAAAGAGCTTAGCTAATTGAACAACGTCAGCGTGCCATGCCACTCTATTAAACGGGTCATTTGGTCAAATGACTATTGCATTTGAACAGGTGACTGAAAATACGGTCATGATTGTTCGTGGCATTTCCCTAGGACTAGAGCAAATTGCTTTCGTGTTTGTAGTTCCATGGAGCACCCCTGCTTCACACCAGGATCTCACTGCAAGTGGCACCTGCAGTCCCCTCCGGAGGAAGAGAGGCATTGCCAAGACCTCTGACCACCAGCCCCATGTTTGTGTCTTCCTCCAGCCGCAGCAGGGACAGTGACACAGCTTGCCTTCTGGCTACACCAGGACAGGAAGCTCATTTTCCATTTTGCTGGAAATTCCAGGAGTTTGAATTCCTTTCCCATTCTGGAAAGAGGAGGAAACCAAAAAAAAAAAAAGAAAATTCCCCCCCAACCCCCCCGCCCCCCCCCCCCCCCCCCCCCCGCCCAGGGAATTAATTTGAAGTCAATTAAAACATTTTTTGTTTAAAAAAAATCAAAATGTTCCATGCAAGTGCCTACAGCTACATTTTTTTATAATATAAAATAAATTTAGAAGTAAAAAGTGATTTCAAAACAAAAAATGG
The DNA here is from genome assembly GCA_007922175.1 of Pelusios castaneus. Taxonomy (NCBI): domain Eukaryota; kingdom Metazoa; phylum Chordata; order Testudines; family Pelomedusidae; genus Pelusios; species Pelusios castaneus. Next base: position 8,431,051 of record ML685815.1, read on the forward strand.
AAATGCTCTGTTGTGAAAATGTTGAAGTGGAAAATGTGGACTTCATTGAGCTTCCTTGGGCAACAAAATTTTGACACAATTGACGTTTCTGCTAAATGTTTTACTTTCAATGACTTGACACTTTCCAATGGGAAAGCATCCCATCAGAAAATTTCCAACCAGCTGTAGCTCACATTCTGCAGTAGCAGGGCTCCTTGTTTCACCAGCTTGCATGTCTCCCCGCCATTTCCTCCTGTTACTGCTTCGGCTGAGAAAACATGAGCAGAAGGGGCCATTTCTAAAATCTTTCAGAGCAGCAGTTCCCAGCTCTTAGCTTCTCCCAGCCAATGCAGAACCATGTTCAGGTTACTGTCAAATAAAATGTGCAAGCAGTAAGGAAGGCTCTCACTCTCGTCACCTGAATCCCAGGGTAAATTGCTTTAATGTTCAACACAGGCAGATTGCAAAGTCTGAGGTGAGGTTTCTTCTGTTCTGTTCTTCTGCTCAGTTTCTTTGACTTCTTTTCACTGCCTCTTGTCTTCTGTTTCCTTTTTTCATTCCTTGCTTTTTGTTAAGCAGATTCCATACACAGTCTGAGTCAATTACACACACAGAAATCAAGGAAGGCCAAGAACAGATGAGTCTTTTGCTGATTTTTGTGTCCTTCATGTCTGTGACTTTAATGTGCTCCCATGAGCACAATCTCCCCTGCATTGTGTTTAACTGCAGTGGGTTCAGATGGGGAGTAGCAGACTGGGGAAGCCACAATGGGGGAAGGGGAACAGCACCATCACAAAAAGCAGCTGGGAGAAATATAGAGTTGCTGAAGAGCTGTTCAGTGAGATTCTTCTAGGAGGTCCAGTTTCAAGGACTGAGAAGTGCGGCACCCATGTTTCATAAAGGAGTTAGAACGCTGCAGATGAGGTGCCAGTAAATGGGTACTTTGGGCCTATTCTTGCCTCCTACAAAGACCTAACTTCCAGCGAAGCCTGAAAGGGAATGTCTACACAGCCGCTAGGAGCCAGTCGCACAGCCTGGGTCCACAGATTTCAATAGCGGGGCTCAGGCTAGCCTGCTTACAACAGCTGTGGAGATGTTAATTTGACATTCAGTCTTGGGCTTGGCCTTTGGCCTCGGAAGCCCACCTCCTGCTGAGGCTTCCCAGCCCAAGTCAGAAAGTCCATTTGTTGTTTTGTGCCCACTAAGATAGGTCTGTCAACCTGGGGGCAAGACTTGCCAAGAGCTGTGTCGGCATACTCAGGGAGGGCCCATAGCACTGTAGGAGCAGGTGCCATGTACACCAGCTGACTGATAGATATTTTATTGTATTTATCAGCATGGAATGCACATTAGTATGTTTATTCCTTTAGCTGATTGACCTGAGAATCTTTGAGCAGTCAGTCAAAGATCTGTTCCTTCTTATCACTCATTTGACCAAGTTCTGGAATTATCAGTAGCTTGATCAAATGCCTGAATGAAATGGTCAGTGTCCAAGTGAGTATTTTGACAGAATCTCCTTGGCTTTCACAAATATCTATTTAATTTAATGCCTCCATAACACCAGAGGGTTCTGGGGCCAGTGACCTTTTGGTTAATGTGATTTTAAAGCAGGGAGCCCAGTCCCCTGGCATAGATTAAGACCAAGAGAGTGCTAATCAGCAGATGAATGGATGAGAAACACTGGAGATTTTCACAATTGTTTTAAGGTAAACACTATTATTTACTAGGAAAAAAGTGTAGAAAATACATACACTTTTCCTATTAAACCAGTGTTAGCAACAGAATTTGCAGAAGGTAATAGGAAGCACCTTGAAATGACTGTGGAAGTCTATAACTTTTGTCACAAACTGTGGGCATCATCCAGCATTTTTTACACAGACAAATTCCCATTGAGGTCCATGAGATCTCTCTGTGTCCAAGGATTCTGGGTTTAGGCACTTTGTTAAGGAACATTTGATCTGGCAGCTTCTGGTTTCTTGAGTAATAGTCAATTTGCATTATGTTTTATATTTAAATATGTCTCTTTGATGCCTTTTTTCAGCTAGATGAAGTGATAATACAATATTTGAAATAAGTTACAGTTTTTCATTGAGATCGATAGGGTCGTCATAAACCTGCTAATACAAACAGGAGATTTAGTTCTCCTCCACATGGGTCAATACAAGTAAGGCATTACCAGCAAGTGGCATTTTGCAGCGGAGGTGATATGCATAGCTTTGTGTACATGGGACTGGGAGAGCTGTAAACACTCTTGGTTCTTCATGCTATACCAACTTCTGCAACAAGTCTGGTGTATTTCTATGCAGAATAGAAAATAGCCATGTAAATGAGAGTAATCAGAATGACTCTGACATATTAAGCCTTATGCCACAGCTAAGACGTAGTTAATTAAAGCTGTGACCAAATGTATCTCTTTTGATTTAACATTCTCCCTCCACCCTGCATTCCCAAATAGAATCCTCGCTGGAATCACATTGTTGCTGTAGCCTCTGTGAACCCCTCTCTTATAATGTTTAATCAAGTGCTGCTGAAAAGAGAAAGTTACAAACAATTTAAAATGTGGAAAAATTGCTTCCCAATATTTTTGACAGAGAGAGACTGAGAACGCACAGCATTGAATCATCAGGAAAATTGAAGATTTCCCCTGAACAGCATTGGGATTTTACTGCAGAGGACTTGAAAGACCTTGGAGAAATTGGACGAGGAGCTTATGGTTCTGTCAACAAAATGGTCCACAAACCAAGTGGGCAAATTATGGCAGTTAAAGTAGGTGATGCCCATAATTGTGTTTGTACTTCAGTTCATTCAGGATGGACCGTGATGGAGAATAATATTCATCCGTCTGTCGCCCGTCTATTGTTCTGTTCTGTATATCTCCAGTATAAAGGCTGCTTGTGCTAAAAATACAGTGTATAATGGGCATGTCTGTCAAGTGAACTGTGAAGGTCTTATAGCTTGTGAACTTTAAAAAACTGACTCTGTCTCTCAGGAAGCTACTACTGTGGGTGTCGGATGGCTCTGGAGAGTGGTGATGCGTTATGAGGCCTTTCACCTGCAGATCACTGGTTCAAATCCAGCCTAGGTTGGTAGTAAGCACAAGTTAACATCCAATGGCAGCTTGGTGTCCTTTGTGAAACGAGTTAGTGACTGAAGACTGGTTCCAAGTGGGTGTGTATCCATGCACAGCCTCAGCAGAAAGGGTAGGAAATGAGTGCATGTGTTAGAGAATGTACTGCTCTGGCCCAGCTGCCTCCTGTGCTGACCCCATTCTCGCAATGCAGACAGTATCCGCCTCCAGGGCTGACCATTTGGGACTTTACACCAGCACCAGAGTCGCTTTTTAAAAAAAGATCTTGTTTTTCTAGCCCTTGTGTAACCTAAAATAACCGTTGTCTTTGCTGTAACACGGCACGTTGTTGGCCATTTCTGATGAGTCACTTGACAGTCCACTTGGGGGTGAGGGGGGTCAGGTATGTTGTTTCAGTCTGGAGGTGATGAATCTCTCTTCTTTGCTTGTGCCGCGAAAGAGTTAATGACACCCACCTCTTAAATCTAGTTACAGGTACAAATAGTGACACATGCGCCTCTGGCTTCACTGGAAGAGTGGAAGTGAGCGCTGAACCCAAGCTATCTAGAAGTACGTGTCGCTCTCTTTAAAGGTCTCTCTCTGAACAGTGTCTAAGCAGGTCTGGACACATTCATTCCCAGCAGGTTCACGTTCTGGCTGCAGCCAATTTGGGACGTGCTGCAACCGTTCTGCTAACAACCATTCTATGTCATAGAGGCGGGTAAGACTAGTTGCTTGAGATTTACGTATGTGTTGTCCCAGGGAACACGAAAATGCCCTTGGGGTCCTCTTACTGCCCCAGCAGCATGGCACCCTCCTTCCAGCAGACGGGGAACCTGACCCAACAGGGCTCTTTATGTTTTTCAGTGAGTGACTTGTGACACGTACAAGGGGAAAAGGCTCCCTGTGTGCTGGTGGCCACCCCTTCCTGTGGGCCGAGGCCTGGGTGGTGCTCTCTGCTGCCCTCCTGGCACACTCTTCCCTTCGGTTTTACATGGGAAAACTTGCAGCACTTTTTTTCTTTTCTGTTTTTGGATGGGGGCGGGGGTTGAGGGAACCATGTGCCACACGTTGGAAAGAGATAAAAGCAGGGAGGCAGGGTCTATTTCAGGAGTTGGCAACCTTTGCCGGCCCCCGTACCAACCCTACCTCCCCAACCCTCAGCAGGTGCTGGGGATGGGGCCAGCAGGGGACAGGAGCCGCAGTGGCTCTTGTGGTCCCAGGCCCTCCTGGGGATGGGACAAGCAGGAGGGAGCGGCCACAGTGCTGCAGGGCCAGGAGCCCTGCATGCTGCCAAGAATAGGGGCGTGTGCCAGCTTTGGCCCGTGTGCTGGGGGTTGCCGACCCCTGGTCTATTTTGAATAGTACAATAGGGCATAAAGGGATGAAATTAGAGAAAGGAACACTTGGGTGGAAAACTGGCAAGACCTATTAGTCCAAATTAGTCCAATTAGTTCAAAACAAAACAGATTTATTTATTGCATGAGCTTTCGTGGGAGAAAATCCCACTTCGTCAGATGCTTTAAATAAATACATCTGTTAGTCTTTAAAAGTGCCACAGGACTTTGTTTGTTTTTCTGCAATAGACTAACACAGCTACCCCTTTGGAACTAGTCCAAAACAGTTATCCCAGGGCAAGGCTGGGAACCTTGATGTTGGAGTTGTTTAGGATTAGTTTCCCACACACAGCCAATCTTGAGCTAGCTGCTGCGGAGTGCACTGGATGTGACTTTCTCTGATTTCTTTGACTGTGGCTCTTCAGGCAGTGCAGGATGTGTGTCAGTCTCTTAAGGCCAGTGGGACCCCATTGTCCCTCGTGGGCAGTTGGTGCTCTGGGATTGGTCACCCCTGGATAATCTGCTTTCTCTTGAGCTCACAGTCTACCATCAATCAACATGTGGGTCATTTCAGAGAACTGACTCCCTTCCATCTCCCAAGGTCTTGCTCAAAGAAGCAGGGAGTTCTCTCAGCCTCTCTACTTTGTCTGAAAGCAGGAGCTTTCCCCACTATATTTTGGTTTTTCTCCCTCTGCTTGGTGCCCCCTTGGCAGGAAGAGGATTTCTGAGAACAGGAGTCTGCAAGAAACTGGTACATAAGGGGAAAACATGAGGGGTAGAGACCCAGCGAAGATCAGAGAGCTTCTGCACATGTCCAGCCGCACAATAATGTGCCACCTACCCCACTTTGCAGCAGGGTGGCAGCAGCTGGGAGTTGTTGGAGGAGAGATTCAACAGCAGACTCTCTGAGCTGGCTGGCCGTAACTGCTTGGTACTTCATTGACTCCGACACCAGTGATGTGGGAGCTAAACATTCAGTAGCAGAACATGACATTTTGGAAGTTACAAGCTACAGACCCTTGGCTGTTTTCCTCTGTTCTGACTGGAGCGAAATAAAGGTCCTAGGAGTGTGTCTGTAAATGGTGGATTGTCTGTAACTTGAAGCCTTTTTATCATGATTTGAAGATTTCAGTAACTCAGCCAGAGGTTAGGGGTCCATTACAAGAGTGGGCGATGGCCTGCATTGTGCAGGAGATCAGACTACATGATGGTGATGGTCCCTTCTGCTCTTAAAGCCTGTCACTCTACGAGAGGCTGAAAGTTAGAGGGGCAGGAAAAATCCTTGGTGCAGGATCTAATCCCCACCATTCCTTTCAGGCCAACACAGTAACCAGGTATTTTTGCCCCCACTTGTTCCAGGAACGGCTGCAGCCTCTCCTGGTTGTGGTTGGTAACCCCTGCCTCCTCAATGGACTTGCCTGAGCTTCCAGCTGCACGCCGCCCTAACCCGGCCAGCTCTGACTCCTACAAGCTAGAAACAAGTCACGGCTTTTAAAAAATGAACAAACAAACCAAGTTTCCCCCACTCCAGTGGCTCAGCTGCATATTTATTCCCTGTTCCTTTACAACTGGGCAGCTCCCTCAGAGAGGTCATTTGTGCAGCAAGGACTGGCCTGCCATTTTCCACTTCTTCCACTGACTTTTCATCAGAGTCAGCTGAACGATGTGGCCCACTGCTACTAGCCTCCTGGTGACCATAAGCTCATTATTCTCCAGGCTCCCTCAGATGTAGCCTACCCCAGTCCTCCATTTTACCACTGCGTTCTCGATTTCTTCATCACAACGCAGCTAAGTGATCTAGCCTATTCTGCTACTGAGCCCATCACTGTCAGCAAACTTCCTGTTTTCTGTTTGGCTTTCCTTAGGTGGCCACACCTGCTGGGTGCTTTTCTTACCAAAGCAGCAGAGCAGCCTAACCCGTCCTGCCAGCCTGCATGGGCCCTGACCCACCAGAATAGCTGGTAATCAGCAGGCAGAGGTACAATTCTCTTTTTCTTTTTTTAGTTTCCTTTCATGTGTGCCCGTTTGGCTCAGCCAGCCATTTTATGGAGCCTCGCGGCAGCTTTCATCCACATATTTTTGCAGACAGCGTCTAGTTGCACACAGCATCAGCCTGCGAGTTTCAATGGACAATCCAAAGCTGTGATCCTACTCTTAAATGTCAGCATTAAGAGAGGAGGGTGAACCATTTTGTTGCACAGGTGTAAAAACACTCCAGCAAGTCTTTAAGCTCATACAGCATTACCGCATGAGCAGAGGACTTCAAGGGGAGTTCACATGGCCAGCTGTGCTTCCCTCTCCTCTCCTTATCATCCTCTTTATCTCTATGGTTAAAAGGAACTAAAAAATATAAATGTATTCCCCGTCTCTCCAAGGGGGATAGCGTCCACAGCAAAGTGATAGCTGCAGAAGCAGCTGTCTGAACCTGTGAGGCTGGGTGGCCGAGTACTTTAGGGTTTTGCTGACATTTCTGAGCAGGTGAGTTCAAGCCGTCAGCATGATACTTTGGGTACCTTGCTTAAAAGAAAAGAGCAGCACCCCAAAATGGTCACAGGAAGAAGGGAGGGCAAAAATAAGAGAAATGCCATAATAAACAAACAAAAACATGTACCTGGTGGTATTCCATGTTTCCCTCTTGGACTGCAGCTTTTTTCCAAAAATTTCAAGCCTCTCAAGTCAATTTTAAAACAAAAGAACCCATGTCAGACAGATGGACTATCACAACTCTCAGACAGTACTTGCCCATAGATTTACATTGCCTTTCTCTTCTGTGGACCAGTATTAGTGCTTTTTTTTTTTTTAAAGGTGCCAATACTCAGCCAGGGACCTGGGACTGCTGCCAGCATGGCAGGAGCTGGGGCCTCATCGCAGTAAAAAAAGGGTGCTGGTACTCAGTACCCTTGAGAATGACCATTAAAAAATCCCTGACCAGCATACAGGCGATTAAGGGCAGCACTGCAAATCTCATGAAAGCAGAAACAAGAACTCCTTCTCCTGAGTATTTTTAGAGCGTTCGTTCAACACTCTAACAGGCTGGAAGGAGAGCAAACAAGCTTTTCTAGCCCAGCGCTGGTTCTTACAGGAAAGCTCATTCTCATGCTCCAGTTTGCCTTTGTCAGCAGTGCTGCTTACACTTTGCCATGTGACAGGCCCATTTCCAGGCAATGCTCTTTGACATGTCTCATGTTTCTTGACCCGTCCAGTAGTGTTTCTGGGGGAGAGTCTACAACAGGAAGACCTAGATGACTTCTTGATAGCCTGTTCCTTCAGTTTCTGTATATTCTGATCAGACCTTTTAACTGCTCAAGTTCCTCAATTTCATCACCTATTTTCAGAGGCAATCCTTAGTGCCTTCTCAGGCTCTGGCCCAGCTCCATCAAACTTCGTTGTTTCTCATCCAAAGATCTCACAAGTTGTATTTCTACTAGGACCTGCTCAAGTATTTGCCCTTCAGGCTCTCCAGTTACTTGTTGTGACATGCGATGTGGTGACTGTTCCATGTTACACCTCTGCACCCTATATATTGTCCTGATTATCAGTGAAATTTCCAGAATCAGGGGGCTGATTATCTTCTGCACCAATGAGGGAGTTCTGTAGGCCCCCTTCAATTCCAGGTGAATGATTGTCCTGGTAAGCTCTTCAGAACAAGTTCCTACAGTTGCAAGCGGTTAGGAAGGTAAGCTTCTCTACCCATTAGCCTTCCTCTAGATTTGTTTGCCATACCTGTGGACAGCAACAATCAGAGCTCTGTGGCACACTGGCAATTCCAGCTGGAATGGGAAAGTATCAACAACAAATCCTGGCTGAAGCCAGAGAAATGTTCTTGTTCTTAGCGTAGGAAGCTTTTTTGATTACCCCAAACAAACAAAACAGATAATAAGCAGTGCCCGCTGTGTGCTGAGTGTTTTCCAAGCCCTTACTAAAGACTGTCTTTGTTCTGTGAGGAGCTCACAGCATAAAGAATCTCATAATTAAAATAATCTACATTTGAGCTAAAGAGGTGGCCTATAGGTCAATTGACTAAGCAGACATCGGTCAGAAATATGAGAATAAGAACTAAATTACTGAGCCTTCCTCTCAAGCAGTTTACAGAAATAAGTGGTCCAATGCACCCATAATCTTTTAGGGTCCTACATATGTCAGTTCAGCATCTTTGAACTTCCTGGACTGGTGGAAACTTTTCTTCTAGTGTCTTCAAACTCCCAGTCTACAGCACCTGTGGTTCTTGCCCAGATATTTAACTTCTGGTGAATATTCAGGAGAGCTTATGGACTTCCTACTCAGCTCCAGAAACTGTTCACTACGATGGGCTTTTCAAGGGGTTCAGCGAAAGTGATTTTCATGGAGCACTTAAAGGAAGAAGAATCCTTTCTGTATTATAGCCAGGGATATAATGGAGCTCCTTTGAGATCCAAATCTGTATTAGGAGCCTTGTAGCACGTTACTTCCATTTCTAGCCTTTTTGTGCAGCACCCTCAAATTTTCTGATTCCTTTAAAATGATTTGTCTACAGAGATTCTGTTAGAAGATGAGTAGAATGATATCTATTTAGGGTAATCTCTGAACTATATGGAGGAGTCTTCCCCAAACTTCCTGTAAAATGGTTTTCCTATTAGCAATTGCATTGGCCAGGATAGTTCATAAGTTTGGGAGCTTTATTTAACTGAAATCCTTTGTGCAATTCTTTTGCTGGATGAGGTGATTCATAGATTTCAAGGCCTTAAAAGAGACAGTTGTGATGAAGTCTGACTGTGTGCTTTAGGGAATGTCCCTAAAATAATTTCTAATGCATATCTTCTAGAAAACATCCAATATTGATTTTAAAATGGTCAGTGATGGACAACCCACCATGGCTCTTGGTAAATTGTTCCAGTAGTTAATTATATTCACTGTTAAAAATCTATGCCTTATTTCCAGCCTGAATTTGCCTTCCTTCATCATGCAGTCATTAGATCATGTTATGCCTTTTGGTGCTAGGTAAAAGAGCCCATTAGTAAATATTTGTTCCCCATGTAGGTACTTTATATAGACTGTTATCAAGTCACTCTATAATCCTCTTTTTGTTAAGCTAAAGAGATGGAGCTCTTTGAGGCTATAACTATAAGAGATGTTTTCTAATCCTTTCATCAATCTCATGGCTCTTCTCTGAACCTCTCTAATTTACTAATATCCTTCTTGAATTGTGAACACCAGAACTGGACATAGAATGTAGAAGATGGATGTATTTGTATTTCATCATAATAAAATGCATATTATTTGCTTGTGCCCAGTTTACCCCATGATCCAAATCACTATGTATTGGTGACCTGGTCTTTTCCCAATTTCTAATTCCCCCAATATTTGTGTCATTTGCAAACTTTGTCAATGATGTTTTTATGATTTCTTTAAAAAAAAAAATTATAAATAGTGTTAGGCTAAGAGCCAGTCCTTGTAGGACCTCATCAGAAACATACTGGTTTGGTGATTATTCCTGTTTATAGTTACATTTTGAGACGTATCAATTAGCCATCTTTTGATCCATTTAATTTCTGCCATGTTAATTTTATAGCTTTTAGTTTAGTTCACTTTCCTTCTAAAGCAGAATTTTTTTTGATCAATAAGGATCTTTTTCAATTTGAGATTTTGGCTTTTTGTTCATCTAGTAAAGTGTTCCTAAAGAGTTCCCAATTATCATTCATATTTTTCTGATTAAATTCTTCCTTCGAGCTGATTTGGCACACAATTGTTTTCAGCTTTGTGAAACTGTTTTTTTTAAAAAGCACTAAGTATATAGTGCTTTTATCTATCTATCATTCGTCTTGACTTCATTCTGATTGCACATTATATATTTGATCAAATCATGACCTCTTGTATCTAAGTTACCATTAATTTCTTAGTTCTGTGATCAGTTCCTCTTTATCTGTCAAGATGAAGTCTAATATAGCACACCCCTATGTGGGTGATGACAGTCTTTGCATTGGGACATTGTCAACTATAATATTTAGAAATTCTAAGAGTGTTTTAATATTGACAGCATAAGACCTCTAGCATGTGTCACTCAGATTGAAGGCCCCTATGATCATGCAGCTTTTTCCTACCAACTATAGATCCCGTTTCCTATTGTGATTGGTGGTCTGTAGCAGAGACCAACTGTACCCCTCTTGTGCTTTATCTGCTAGAACATTGTTCGAAAAGTATTCAAGATAATTTTTTCCCAAATTATCAGTGACTCAGTAACAAGTAACACCATTTTTGACACAGAATACCACTCCCATTTGTCTACTCACTCCTTCCTAAATAGGTTATAAATATTGATTTTAACATTTCAGTCCGTGATTCAATCCATGGGAATCATTCACCCACATTTCATTAATACTAATTAGATCAAATTTATGCTCATAAACAAACAGTTCCAATTCCTGTTGTTTGTTATCCAGGCTTCTAGCATTGGTATATTGGCAACTATAGGATTCCTTCTCTTCATGTCCTTTGGTTCCTTGATTAATCTTATACTCAACATCTCGATTTTGTGTATAGTGTTAATATTTTCCCATATAATTTGATGCCGGCACCATAATTTTCTGTTCCCTGAAATTGTTTTCACGTGGTCATATCTGTTTATTTACCTCCTTTGTGCCAAGTCCTTCTGTAACTAGGAAAATCAATTTAATACATTAGTGAGCTCAGGTCATTCAGGTTCTGTTTGTGCAAGATTTGTAGTGCGATCTAAGAAGGGGTTCATATCCACTGTTGGAAGATGGATACTTCCAGTGGTCACCAAGTGAGGCCTCACCTGATCAGGCTCATCGCTATTTCCTGGATAGAACAGTACTATGCTTCACTCATGGTAATTTTGCCATACAGCTACCTGGTCTTCAGTGTTTTCTCTTATCTGTCACTTAAGAATAGATGTTTTAAGTTTCCCTCCCATTTATAGAGATTGATTTTATTGCTAGCCAACTCTCACTTGTGATAGATCACATCGCACGAGATTCCCACAAGAGAGAAAGGTAAAATGTACTTACCCATCTGTAATTCTTCCTTCTCTGAAGTGAGCACATGGAGCTCCATGACACCTCACACAGGATGCCATCAACTTTTTTATTAAATTATATTATATTTTATATTTATATTATTTCTCCTACTGGAGGGGAAAAATCTTAATCCTTTCTTTTTCCTTTACGGAGCATTCCTAGAGAGAGATGGAGAAATTTTAGGATTCCCTTATATTGCAATCTGAATTTGGCCAAAGTCTTCATTTTAATTTTTTCTTGTATAATAATGAATGAGCTGATAAAGCCCTGCTGGAGAGGGCTAGTCTTCCGTAACGTTTGTTAATCAGAACTTACAGTTTGTCTTCTCCCCTTGAGCAGTTGGCTGGGAGTTAAAGAGGCAGTCAGTTTTCTGAACAAGTCTACCTGCTGGCAGAACATTGCGAACTAGAAAGAGAAAGGTTTTAAAACAGAGAGCAGAGCCTCCATGGTTGGAAGAGGAAGATGTATAACCCAGTTGTGATGTGTCACAGAGAACCAGATGTCCATGTCAGATAAGAAAAAATTATAGCTGGGAAGTAGATTTTACCCTTCAGTAGCAGCAAGTATGTCCAGGATTCTGTTCCTCCCAATGGCCTTGAGTCCCTCTGTCAAAGGCTGCAGAAAGCACTCCCATCCATGAAAGCATGTCCAGTTTGATTGACAACTTGATGGCCCTCCAGATGTTTCCATCTCTCTCGCTGTCATGCATTGCCCTGGTGCGAGTGTTTTGCTGATCTTCGCTTCTAGGCTGAAGTAGCCCAAAATGTCTCTGCAAAGAGCTTCAGTGGTTTGTCCTTTGTTTGAGTTTTGTAGCTACATGTGTTGGTCACTTTTCAGTGCAGCTAAACCCTTTTTGTTGTAGGTAAAGGTTGGATGGAGTCTCTTCTGACTTGGATTCCATCTCTGGGTTATAATCGCTTTAGTGCTGGACATTTTCTGGGGCACACACTGTAGACAAGCTTTGCTGGGGCTGCAGTAGAGTGTTTGCGAGAGCATATGCTCTCGGTGCAAGTGGTTCCTGCCCTGGGCGAGTCTGATGACTGACCTAGATGACGTTTCAAGCAGATTTTCTACCACTTGACTTGTTGGCCAGGTACCAGGAGTCAAGGATTATAACTAGGGAATGAGGAGTAAGATACGGAATTGGATTGAGCCTTTACTTTGGCCAACCTAAGCCACTCTTGCTGCAATTTAAGCCCATTGCTTCTTGTCCTATCCTCAGAGGTTAAGGAGAATATCAGCCTCCCTAACTTTCAGGGTAGTTAAGCACTAAAATAAATTACATAGGGAGGTTGTGGAATCTCCATCATTGGAGATTTTCAAGAGCAGGTTAGGCAAACACCTGTCAGGGATGGTCTAATACTTAGTCCTGCATTGAGTACAAGGGACTGAACTAAATGACCTACTTGAGGTCTCGTCCCACACTTCCATGATTCTGTGCTCTTCCAACTTGATTGTGGACCACTGATGGAAACAGTTTTCCAACTAGTTATGCACATACCTTGTCTTAGTTCCCTCATCCCTAGTTTGTTTATGAGAAGGTCATGTGAGACAGTATCCAAAACCTTACTAAAGTCAAGCTGTACCACATCTACCACTTCCTTTCTATCCACCAGGCTTAGATTGGATTTATTTGTGCCTTGCTCTACTCTCTAGTACTCTTGAGCTTTGGAAGAGTTTGCCCAGTGGAGAGGCTGCAACATGTTGCATTTGTAGTTTGAGTGTTAGTTGGCAGAGTCTTTGCACAGTCTTGACATGCTGCTGGGTGGGGGATGCTGATCACTCTGTTTTTGTTCTTGCAGAATGTTTACTTCTTAGCCAGTTAATCAGGCCAGACTGTGGTGGAGTTTCCCTGGTGCTCTCTGGCTAAACAATACCATCTCTTTCTGGTGCAGCCCACTCACAGCCAGCAGTTGTGCTCGATGCAATGTCTGCTTTTCCCTATTGGTAGAGCCATGCATGGATACAAAAATTTAGATCTGCAGCCTATCTGCAGCCTGATATTAACATGTCTCTGACCTGCGATCTGCACTCCTCTGTTTATATGTATCTAATCTGCCCCAGCACCCTATCTCACTGTTAGAGCCCTGCATTGATATAAAAATTTGGATCCACATCTGATCAACAATCTGCAAAGATGGTAAACAATACAACTGCATTGGTGGATACAGATGCCCACAGATATAAAGCAAATATACACAGACTTGCAGAGCTCTACCTATTGGGATCACCTCTCTTCAATCTCCAGCACTTTTAGATGGGACCTTTTCCTAGTCCCATCATCAGATCTGCCTCTGCACTCCCTGAAGGTGCATTAGTTGAAGGTATCAAGATAACTTCTTGGGTTTTCCTGTAGTTCTTATGTCTACTTGAAAGACTTCTGTAGTATAAATTAATTTTTTTCTCAACTCTGGGCATGCTTCTGTCTCCTTCTCCTCCTTTCCTGGTGAGAACATACTGGGAAGAGGCTCAGTGGGGTGGGTTTTTGGTTTTGACATTCATTTCAGTTTATTTTTATAACAGCATCTTCCATATAAATACATCTTCAAGTGCTTTGCAGCAGTTAGTGATAAATAACAGCAGGAGAGGTAATGGCAGAAAGAGATGTTTTGAGCTGATGTTTGAAGTGCAGCATGGAAGGCCAGAGGCAGAGATATATTGATGGCACTTGCTGTAGGCTGTTGTACTAACCTTGATGACCTTGTGCAGGGGAACAGGGAGAGGCCAGCACTCTACAGAGAACACTGTGGATCTGGGGAGAATCCATGGAAGGTCTTAAAAATAAGAACAGTAATTTTAGTCTGGCTCCTGAAACAAAAGGAAGTCAGTGGTGCTGCACTTCTTTCTAGGTGGGGGGTGGCTGACAGCATCATTCTGCGTGTGATGGAGCAAGGAGAAATTGGAGGCCCATCGAGAAGAGCATTCTGGTGTTGAAAGGAGAAGGGAACTACTGATGAGGGTTCAGCGACATTGTTGAAGAAGGATGTGGGCAGAGGACAATGCCAAGATTTCACATTGGAGAAAAGCTCATTTCTGAGCCACCACTGTTTATCTGCTTTGTGAGTGTTCCAGATGGAGACAGACGAGCCATGTGGCAGTATTCTCCATGAATAATTGTCTGAACCAGGAGCTGCCCAGGCAGAGATCAGTACAGTCAGTGTTCTTGAAAGGCACTTGGCTCATAGTCCTGCGCGCTAATGGTCTCTGTCCATACGATAGCTAAAAGCTGCAAGCTTTTTTGGACCCTGAACACCTGCCTTTCCTCTACCTCAAGGGAGATGGTAGGTTCTTTCTTTGCTTCATTCAGCCTTTGGCATCTCTGCTGAGAGGTCCCAAGGGTCAGGAGGCTGCCACTTGTAGTTAGGAGTGTCTTTTATGATGAGGAAAGAAACAGACTCACCAAGCTCATTTCACTTACACTACTGAACTGCTGTCAGAGAGATTTGAACCAGTGACCTAGACATGAAAAGCTTCATAGCATCATTATGATTCCCCCGAGCCATCCACTCTCCCCACCTAGTTGCTGTGTCCCACCCAGTAACCTGCACTGGAGAGAGCGAGAGAGCGTGTGCTTGTGTGTGGGTGTAAAGTAAGTCCTGCATATGCTGTGCAAGAAGCTTGCCAGTTTTACAAAGTACTGTAGGATCCTTTGGGGAAGAAAGGAATAATGATTTTAGGGTGGCTAAAACATAAGTTACTAGAACATGAACTCTGCGTGGTGAAGCACTTAGAATATAAGGAAATATCAAAGATAAGACCAATTGCTCAGCCGCTATTCTGTCCCTGTGTATATCATAACAAGACAGTCTGCAGTTACATGATCATATGTTATTTCTGCAATAGTAAAGTACAAGAGCCTGACGCTGAAAAGACACCCAAAAACCATCCATAGTCCCTAGTAATGAGTCGTCCCTCTGACCTCCATGGTTCTACACTCAGTAAAGAGCACTATGCTCAATAGTGTTGGTAGGATGATGCCCCCGTGTCACAAATTTTCCCACAAGATTTGGTAAGAATTGGTCGATAATGATAAAAGTGTCTCTTTTTCTCCCCGTCCCCCGTCTCGTATTGGGAAACAGTTGAACTGCTTTTCCTAAAGCTTTCAAAAAAGAAAAACAAAAATCTTCAGTCAGAAAATGAGCATGGAAAATTTTATCTTGAAACACAAGTTTTGGAAATTTCTTATAGTTAGAATGCAAGCCATTATTTATAAACTGTAGAGGCCGCTGTCAGGCAAGAAATGCAAAGTTGTTTCGTCTTGCATCCTGTCTAGCATGTCTGGTATAGACCACGGCGTGAACTGGTCAACTGGTCTGAAACCGTGGTAGGCATGCTGTGGTGGATGCACAGTGTAGGGAGGACTTTCCTCTGAATTTCTTTCCTTTTTGTAAATTTAAATGGTTAATTTAAGGGTTACATTTCAGAACAGTGTTCAGTCACATCTAGCGTCAGTGTGAGTTGCGACTCACTCGCCACTAGGTGTTGTTGTTTTAAAGAGTGTAAATAACATTTTTGATAGTCTTTTGCTGCCTAATGATGCCGCACCTGGTGACGCTGAGATTTGGAATATAATTTGGCCAGAGAGTTCATAATTTGAACTAATTTGCTTTAAGTTTTTATGAACTGCAATTTGTTCTCATTTAAAAAGATGATATAATTCTCTGGAGCTTGTTGTTTTCATGTCTCTCAGATCCCATACCCATCCTGGGACCAGGGTCCTGACATTTTCTCTTGAATTGGCTGCTGCTGATGTAGTAGTAACATATTAGTGATAAAACCTCTGCCACTCCTTAATCTTTCAGAGAATTCGGTCAACGGTGGATGAAAAGGAACAGAAACAGCTCCTGATGGACTTGGATGTAGTGATGCGAAGTAGTGACTGCCCCTATATTGTTCAGTTTTATGGAGCACTCTTCAGAGAGGTGGGCGCTGAGAGCTTGTTTCATTTATACCAGAGGTTCTATTTTTCTTTAAAATTTAATTTGCAGCAGCCTTCAATTTACTGTAAGAGGAAGGAGTTAATTAGCTGTGGGATTTTTGAGTTTCCAGTTGTAATCAAACACATTGCTAGAAGAGAAGAGGCCCTGAGGTCTAACTGCTGGTACGTATCTTTTTTGCTATGGTTTTTGATAAGACCCCTGCCATGTTCACTGCTGCTCTCCTGCCATGCTCTCTCACTCACATCTAGGATTTGGGGGAGTTTCAGTGATGGCTTGATTGTCTGGACAGCTGAGTGGCACTCAGATGTGACACATCAGACGGGGTGACTGTCAGATCCGATTGGTATGTGTGCACTACACAGACTCTCAAAGGTTGTGTGCTTTGCACCCTGCCTTGTGTTGGGGAAACCTGGATCTGCAAAGCCTCTGGAGTCCCTGCAGCTGGGGAGGAGGGACAGAGGCACAACCTTCCCAGAGCTTCCTGTCTTGCCTGCTGCATCATGGCATGCCAAAGCTTTTTGGCCAAGGCAGTTTTTTTGGAGTGATTTGCACCTGAGGGCACTAGGATGGGGCCAGTCTATACTGCCCTGAGCCCAAAGCCTGTGATTACCTTCGGCTCTGTCACAGGGCTTGTTGTCCCTGGGAGAACACATTGTGTAGAGCAAGTTAACATCATGCTTGGTAACCAGGAGTTAGCTCTCAGCATAGTTAAGGACTGAGCTCCTTAATGGCCCTACTTAATGTTGGTGGGTTATCCTGAGCATGGGCCCTAGCGATAATGTAACCCCACCCCCCGCTCCAGTCGACGAGATGTTCAATGCTACATGTCCTGACTATGCTGAGTGTTTACCATCGTATTAGGTAATGTGTTTTCAGGCAATGTAATGGAAGTGTAGCAATGAGGGGAGTGTCTCTTTGCTCCATCCTCAGGCACGCTGAGTGGCCAAAGGAATCCTGGCTGTAGTGAGAGGGAAAAACAATGGGAAAGGAGGCCCACTGCATGGTGGGGGGGAGGGGGGGAGGGTAGAAGGGAGTGCAGCTCTGTATTCCTGTGCCCAGAAAACCTGTCCCACATTCTGTGTAGGCCCAAATGGAGGGAGCGGTCTGCTATGGCAGGGGTTCTCAACCCCTTGCATGACACAGAGACACCCCCACTTACACCTCCCACTCCCCATGCCGCCTAGCTTCCTCCATGGCACCAGTACTTTTGGCAGTGGCTGACTTCAGAGTGGTCCTAGCTGTTGAAAACCCTGCCTCAACAGGCAGTTTTGGTGCTGGGAGACTTGAGCAGCAGCCCCCACCGCCACAAAACACAGCAGCCCAGGGCAGGTTCAGTGGTGGCTCTTTGCAGAGCCCGCACCACGCAGAGAGCTGCTGCCACTTGGGCTTCGGCAGTGGCTCTTACAGGACCAACAGCCGCCTGCCACAGGGTTCCTTTCAGCGCCACGGGTGCGGCTTTTGGTGGCAGGCTGATTGCACACGACACACTACACACTTTTTGTGTCACGACACAGCGGTTGAGAGCCCCTGAGCTATGGGAACTAGCACAGCACCCAGAATTCAAATGACAAGCAAGACTGGATTGTAAAGTCACAATCCAGCCCACCCACTTGGCATGGCAGGGCTCAGGTTATGACTGTGAATATCCTAGTCTTGTTCCTGTCTCCCGCTTTCTCCAGGTGGGAAGTGGTCCATGCTAGCCTTTTGCTGGTCCAGATTATTTCTCCCTTTGCAGTGGCTCTGGCGCTCGAGGTCACGTGATGTGGTGGGGTTGGGTAAAAAAGAAGGCAGAGACATAGCTCTACCCAGGCTTCACTACTGCCCACCCACCCCCTGCACACCTTCACTGGAGGCAGCGTACCAATCTGCCAGCAGCCTGTGCAGAGGACTAGGGGGTTCATAACGGAGCTCTGGAAGAAGAAGGTTGGCCTTATAGGGTAAAGCCGTGGACTACAACTGAAAAACTTCTTGTTCGATTCCTAGCTTTCCAGACTCCCTGTCTGATCTCAGACAAGTCACTCATCTCCCTGTGCCTTAATTCCCCATGTGTGCAACAGGGATGATAACCTTTTCCGTCTCCTGACCTCTGTCTGTCTTGTAATTCTTTAAGGGAAGGGATTCTCTTCTTATATCCAACACATGAAGCCTTGATCTCAGTTGAAAGCTTCTAGAGGCCGCTGTAAACCAGATATTTATCAATAATTCTGGTAAATTGTTTTGAAAAAAAATCCCTGGACAGGAATCTCTCTTGCTAGCTGCTGCTATTATTTTGTGTTTCTGGCACTGCTCCACAGCTTTAGGCACATCACAAAATGCATACACGCATCATCAGCAGGATGGTTTGATTTAAATTTCCAGTTACAAAAATAACACTACAGACTTCATTGCACTTTTGCTGTATCATGAGCCCCTGCTGCATCATGTTCCCAGCAAGTTCCAGCCTGTCCGCTTGCAGTCCCCAGCCTCACTGAATATAGGTGGTATGCCTAGAAGACTAATCCATCCAGGAGATAGTGGACAGAAGCCCATCTTCAGGAAGATCATTGTTGGTTATAGGCTGTTGGCCCTAGATCTACATTTGCCAGTACTACTGATGGATCCAGAATTGGCAGTTCTTTTGCAGAGACTCTGAACCAGCTAATGAACTGATGTCTTCTTCTCTGAGATATGCCTTCCCAGACGAGGGACCCTTTCCAGTTTAGAATCAACCTCCACCTCCTCTTCTGCTGTGGAACTGTTGGTACCCTGTACCATAGGAACCTCTCCAACCGCCCTTTGACCTGTCTTACTGGTCACACTGTGGCTGTACCATCCTGCAGAGTTGACACAATCTCCTATGGAGTAAGTCCAACCTTCCTGCCCTCTGAGGACAGCAAGAGCTTCCTTCCAACCACATAGAAGAGAAAGATTATGAGCCAGATCTGGCAGTTCTCCATGTCCTCTGATAGCCATAAGCTTCTCATTGAAAAGACACATCAGGAAGCCTACAAGTTATCTTCAACTCTTGTCTTGTCTTCCCTAGGGGTCAGCATAAACTTGGGAAAGTCTGTGCTCATTCTAACACAAAACTTTAGACTTCATAGGAGAATCCCTAAATTCAGTCACTGCAAGATCTTTTCTGCCAGTGGATAGGTTTCAAGTGATGAATGAACTGATAGATCAAGTCATGAGCAATACTTCACCACTCTCTCCGGAAACATATGGCTTCATGTACTTTGTCACACTCTTCACCAAACTCCATCTATGTTGCCTGCAAGCATGGCTTAAACTGTACTCACTAAATCAACAGTCCATGGGTGCCATAGTAAGTATTCCTGTTAAAGTAACCAAATACCCACCAGGTGTGCATGGGCATTCCTTTCCCCCTTACCAGACATGATGATCATTGCAGATGTCTCCCTTTTAGGCTGGGGAGCCACATGGAGAGTCACACTTGGACGTCTCAAGAAATTGGATGCACATCAATATTCTGGAATTGTGAGCCGTCCGAGGCAAAGCCTTTCTCCCATTCACTCACGGTCACCATATCTTCATGACAAATGTCTTTTACATCAACAAGAAAAGGAATGAGATCCATTTTCCTGCGGGCAGAAGTGGTCACTCTCTGGAATCAAATCTTCCAGGAAATCAAAATCACAATATGCTGGTGGACTCCCTCAGCAGTCACTTCTCTATGGACCACGAGTGGGAGTCCCACAGCTCTGTAGTAAACAGTATTTTTGCTCCATGGGGAATCCACACAATGGACCTGTTCACCTCTCAAATGAGAAAAAGTCCAACATGTACTACTCCAGAGGAGCCCGAGGACATCACTATTTCTTCTTTGGTCAGACCATCTGAACTATGCCTTCCCTCTCTTATTGCTCCTCTCTCAGGTCTTAGGGAAAATTCTTCAGAACAAGGGACAAGTCATTCTCATAGTCTCCAGTTGGCTCAGCTCTTTAGAGGCATTGTCTGACTCCTCCCCAGCTGAGCTTGATAATCAAACAGAGCTGGCTGGCCTTAGGCCCCGTAGCCCTTAAAGGGGTGAGCCACTCTGTTACTCACACCCTGAAGCTTTCCAGGCTAATCCTGCATCACCACATCATGACAACCACCCTCTGATGCAGATTTCCTGTAGAAGAGGGCCCCTTAATCTAGCAGACAAAGGTGGTATGAGCTCCAGTGGCTGGAAGCAGAAGCTAGATAAATTTAGATTGGAAAAAAGGTACAAAATTATAAGTGAGGGTAATTAATTATTGTACCCATTGAACTATTGGAACAGCATACTGATGGTTGTGGTGGATTCTCCATCATTCAAAAGAGCTGACTGTGCCAGGCCATGTGCTTCAGTGTGTAGTGACAGTCACGCATCTACACTAATGCTTTGTCTGTGAGTGTGACATACTGTAAGTCATTTGTAGGTGTAAAATAATGAATGTCAAAATGAGCACAGTAGTATCAAAATGCTAACCTTAAATTCGAGGGGATTGTAGTCCTTAATGTGTATGTCAATATGTTTTTTATGAGTTGATAGACTGGTGGCCTTCAAGGTTGTAAAAGTGATATTTGTGGCCCTCGAGCCAAAAAGGATGGGAACCACTGCCCTAGACAGGTCTTCTCTAGCTCACCAGAAATTATGGGCTTGATGAAGGAATTATTAGGCAAAGCTTCTGGCCTGTTTACACCAGAAATGATGATAATGGTCTCCTCTGGCCTTAGAATTCACACCTTGACAAAGCTTCAAAATTTCCCCCAGGACTTCTGGGATTTATCTCCAGGTGAACATGGCCCCAGCTCTGTGAAATGGGAGTGAGAGGTTATAACACCTATTTTTTTTTCCTCCTGTGAGAAAACAATGAGTTTTTGATCACATAAAGCCTTTTCTTGGGCACCTTTCCAAGTATTAGAAAGCAAGACCTTTTCTGATGTCTAATCAGGAAAAATCTGCCGCAGAGCTGGGAAGACTTTTTTGAAGGAATCACCTACATTTGTTGGATTGTGAGTGACTTACACCATAAATCGGTACCTCTTTCATAACCACACGCACCCAAGACTGTACTCTGAATTGCCAGTCATTGGCCCAGGATCTGAAAACTATACTGGTAGGTATCTGGATTGCAGTATCTGTTTCAAACAAGAATGCTCGACACTTAGAAGCTCAGACTGTGCTCACCTTTTAATTCTGAACTCAGTGCAACCAACTTTATGAACTGCTTTTCCTAAGAGTTTGTCTTGTCCGTGCACTGCCCTTTAGACATCTGCTCTGGGCAGTGGTCAACTAGAAGAAAAAATCCAAACTAGTTGTCTGAATATTAGAAGCCATTTGATGTTTTAGTCACACGTGCCTACTTGATTAATTAATCTAGACTTTAGTTCAAGAATACAGTGCTGCTTTCAGGATAAATGTTGATTCCATGCAATGCCTATATTTATAACAAGGAAGATGTACTATCAGGGTGCAAAAATCCAACATGAAAACTAAGCCGTTTGCCTAACAGTTAGTTCAGAAAAACAAACAAGGAGTCTTGTGGTACATTTAAAGACTAATAAATTTGTTTATTGAATGAGCTTTTGTGGGAGAAAATCCCACTTCGTCAAGCGTCTGATGAAGTGGGATTTTCTTCCATGAAGTGACATGCAATAAATAAGTTTGTTCGTCTTTAAAAGAGTCACCAGACTGCTTGTTTGTTTTGCTGAACTAGACTGACACGGCTACCCCTCTGGAGTTAGTACAGAAGATTATGAAGCCAGTAGTCTTTGGTTTAAATAGAGAGTTGGTAGAGTTTGAACTTTTTACTTCCAGTTAAAGTTTGATTTAATCAATAGTCAATATGTCATCATTGAAAAGTAACTTATTTGATTTTAAATAAATATTGTGTTATAACTTAGTAAAATGCTGCAGCCTTCTATTCTTAGTTTTATCAATGCTTGTTTCTCCACACCGGTGTAATTCATTTAAGGTTACGTTCTGCAGGTACCACTGTCCTGGATATAATAAGTGCAAATATAAAATATGAAATCCTTTGTAAATCACCTTTAAAGATGCTCATCTCTCAGGAGTAACAGATTGCCCAGGAGGAGTGCACTGTTTGAAATGAGGGGATATTAATCAATCATGGAGGTTTGGTATTCTGGGTTTTGAATGTTCTGGGTTTGAGTTCTGGGTTTGAATGCTTTTATCTGGGTTCCAGTGTGCTGTGTAATTTGTTTTTTAACCTTTACATCTTTTAAATAAAAGGATATAAATCATGGAAAGTGATTTATATCTGGGTTTTAGCAGCCCATTTCCAGTGCCCTGGGACCTTACATGTAGGAGGGCGGGAGATGCCTCTCCTTCCTGTGGGCTTCTCTTTCATCTAGTAGGGTCAGATTGACATAAACTGAAGGGAATGTCTTTAATTTTACTGTATGTGCATCCAAGGCTCATCATAATGGCTTGAGCCTTCCCAAGAGCCAGACAGTCTCAGCATAATAAATGCTGCCAGTTCGTGTGCCTGATCTAATTCAAAACCTCTCCACATTCTGTTGATTCTTTGGTGTTATTTTATTCTGACATTTCTTTGTTCTTTTTTAGGGTGACTGTTGGATCTGTATGGAACTCATGTCTACCTCGTTTGATAAGTTTTACAAATATGTATATAGTGTATTAGATGATGTTATTCCAGAAGAAATCTTAGGCAAAATCACTTTAGCTGTAAGTATTTACATTTTGTTGCTTACTTTTCACACATTTTTAAAAATAATTTTAAAATTTAATGTTTTTGATTTGTTAGCCCTGTTTCCTCAGATGGTGAGAGCTGGGATATTTGCATTCTGTAGACTCTTTATGGTTCTGGTTTTACTGTTGCTTTATTATTACATTAATTATTTCTTTCTTGGTGGAGATGAAGTCAACAACCCTGGAAGGAAAGGTCTCAGCAAATAATGACACTCCAGAATCTTTTGCCTGAAATTCAAACTGACTCCAATGTCCCTCCTTTTGTTCTAGCAACCATTGCCCCAGATTGTCATGCTTACAGATGGCACTGGGCTGGGCTGGGTCATTCACTAGCAGAAGGCTTTCATTGACAACAGGGTCAGGGAGAAACAAACTTTTCTGCTTTGTCCTCTTTTCATGCTCCTCCCAAGCTTCTGGAATTCATGAAAATGAGAACTTGGCCAAAAAATCATGAAAAATCACAAGTGTTTGAAATGCAGATATTTTTGTGTCAGTGATCATATTTTAGCCTGAGAGTTTCATAAAGGGGAGACCCTAAGTCTGAGTGTGGGAGGTTTTCCTGCAGCCAATTTTCAATCTGGGTGCCTAAAGTTAGGTACATAAATAGGTATGTAGAGGTGCCTCACGGGGATTTAGTCATGGGCCTGAGAAACTAATGTTTGAAAACTGAACCAAAATACTTCTCTGCCTGTTCCTGTGTAGACCGCAAGTGATAGGTGGATAGCGGAGCACAGGGATAGGTTGTCTGGCACCCCATGTTAGCTGATAACGATAATGTCCTTGCATACCATAGTCCCCCACTAGCTTTTGCAAAGTATCACTTTCCCACTGCGGTCCAAAATCATTCATAATAGCAGAGGGAAAGTGGGGAGTGAGCAGTAAAGACCTCTATACCTAAACAGACCAGCTGTCAAAATCCATGTCTCTTGGGACATTATGATTTATTCAGGAAAATGCAATTCTATGATTTGTCTAAAGAACAGCTTCCAATTGGCTCAGTCAGGAGACATGGCTGATTCTCCTGGGATTACTGGCTGACTACTGGCAGCTTCGGGGTTAAGAGTTTTTCTCTTCTTTATGCCTCTTGACCAGTGACACAGGCTTTCTTCCTTTCCTGTGCAGTCTCTCTTGAATTTGTTTGTATTCTCTTTGGTGCTGTAACATCTGAACAACCTCACTCGCTTTTGTGTTGTGTGGAAACCCACCCCACTTTATTTTGTCTGACAACAAATGATTTCTTACTAATATTTAATTATTTTATTTTATAATACATAGTTATTTTTTACTTTATTTCTAAAAAGTCAAAATATATAAAAATTATTTTTTCCTAAAAATACATTCTATTACTGATATTGAATGCCTTTATTTCTAAAAAATATATACAAATATTTTTTCTCTAAAAAGGCCTTTTAACATATTTATGTCTTTAATACTTTATTTCTCTATTTACTAAATGTTATTTAAAATGCGTAAAAAGTCTCTTTGCTTAAAATCTTTCAACAGCTCTAACTGTGAAAAAGCACACACGCAAGCTCTGCTGGTGCTCTCAATAAAAAATTCAGAATGGCCATTATTCCAAAAGTGTGCATGTCCAACAATGAGACTGCAGAGGGGATAGACATCAAAAACGGGGCGTGGAAACCTGTCAGAAATGTATATGATGATGACAAGTATAGAGGTCTTTACACTGGTACCTTTAAGATGCTCAAGGGTCTTCTTTATTGCTCTAGCTCATTAAGCTCCAACAGCTTATTAATCACAGGAATCTCACTGCCGTCATTTATGTTTCATCCATAAAATCTCCTCTTTTCTCCTAGACTGTGAAAGCACTAAACCACTTAAAAGAAAACTTGAAAATCATTCACAGAGGTAAGTTTGTAGGTTTCTCTTCTGCAAAAGAAGTATGAATTTTTTCCTCTTATCTACAAAAAATTAATTTAACAGAATTTCAGGCGCTGAGGTAAAAGTGTAATTGTGGATCATCATTAAAATTAGTTTTATAACGATTTCAAATAAATACTTTCAAATCATAGTATTCTGTTTAAGGGATGATTTCAGTCATTTCTCCATTCTCCCTTAACATTTGAAGTATGCAAATGCAGATAATGAGAACATAGTTGTTACCCCTTTTCACACTGGCACGGGATTAGGTTTCTTCCAGGTCTCTAGAACTACCCCACAGTTCCAAGTCTATACCCTAGGACCCTCTGGACATATCTGTTTTTATCTCCCTATAAGAGGAAATGGAATCAGCCTAGATCAGATGTTTTCAACCTTTCCTCCCCTGGAACCCCAAAGGAGGCACAGTTTTTGTCCTGACTTCAATCCCCGCACTCTATGGAGTCACAACAAGAAAGCCTGCATGGAGAAGTGCTGGTGCTGTTTCTCTTGTCCTGCCCGCACTGGGCTCTGTTCCTGGGAGGCAATGATTTAGCAGGGCAAGGAGCCAAAGTGTGATCCCCAAAGGCCAATGGCCAGTTGAGCTGACTTCCTCCATACAGGCAGGAGGGAGAAGCTACCGTGGGGATGAAGTACTGCAGCAGCAGAAGGGAAAAGGGGCAGAGCTTCCTCTTTCTGCCCTTGTCCTCATTCTCCTGGGTCCTAGCATTCAGCTGAGGGCCTTGTCCCCTGTCTTGGGACCTTCATACTTAGGTCTTAGCACAGGAGGGCCCTGAAGGAATTGAGATCTCAGGTGAATTGTTCTGTCCGCTCAGGGGAGTCGAGAGCAGACACAAGCTGATTCATTAAAGGCAGCTGCTCTGTATTATGAAGGAGAGGATGGTCTCTAAGCGAGGGGTGCTGCCAGAAGGACCGTTCTCCATCTTCTCAGGAACCTCCCTCGAGGAGTTGGCTTAGGTAGACCCAGGAGCTCAGCCCCATGCGGTAGGGTTTGTTTACAGAAGGGACAAGCTTGCTGCTGGGAACAACTTCCACTGTCCTGATTCAATGCCCACACCACCAATAGCATCCTGCTCCCCCTTCATCTTGCTTCATGAGAACTTTAAGAAGCCCTCTGTCATAGTCTATGGACATTCTCAATAGGCAGAAAATCTGCCTTGCACACTCATGGCATGCATAGGGTGCTGGGAACAAGAGCCCTGGAGCAGTGGGTTTAGATCTGATTTTGTACAAAGACATCTCCAATATGGAGTGGGATGCATGATTCCCAAATGAATCAGTGCTTTCCCTTGGTAAGTAAAGTGCCATAGCACTGGCTGAGTGGTTTCTAGCTCTTGATGTGATCTCTGTGTGTTTAATGCCATCATACTGGTGACACTTTCTGAACTGTGCGAAGTGAGTGTCTCAGGCCTTGTACACACGATCAGATTATCGCGCATTAAAGCTCATTACCGCGCGATAGCAACAACGGCGTACACACGTGCAACAGGGCTCTTGCGCGTTAAGTGCCTTGTTGTCGCGCAATCCAACAACCACTCCGACGAGAGTGGTAACAGCTGTTGCGGATCATATATTGCGCGTTTGAGCTCGTGTGTACGCTTACCGCGCATTGACTGGAGTCCGGAACTGTCCCAGCATTCCCAAGTCGTCCTCTCTGGTCTTCCCCCCACCCGCTCTGTGGCCG
The DNA here is from genome assembly GCA_007922175.1 of Pelusios castaneus. NCBI lineage: Eukaryota > Metazoa > Chordata > Testudines > Pelomedusidae > Pelusios > Pelusios castaneus. The sequence goes on from ML685815.1 coordinate 8,457,670, forward strand.
TGACGAAACTGTCCCCGCCCTGCCCCGAACTTATTCCCGGGATTTTCAAATTTCAAGTCTCTTTCACTTCCTGCTCTCTTCCTCGTGGAGTGTGTTTGTGCTCCGATCATCAGTAGCAATGGCGGCCCGCCGTGGAAGACGCGCACCCCTTTGGAGCACGGCAGAGGTGCTGGACCTGATCAGCATCTGGGGAGAGTCCGCCGTGCAGGCGCAGCTACGCGGCAGCAGGAGGAATTATGACACATTTGGCATAATTTCTCGGGCCATGTCAGAGAGAGGGCATGATAGAGACACAGTGCAGTGCAGATCAAAGGTGAAGGAGCTCAGAATTACCTATCACCGAGCGAAGAAGGGAAACCGCCGTTCTGGATCAGCGCCTGCAACATGCAGGTACTATAAGGAAATAGAAGCCATCCTCAGCGGGGACCCCACAACCACTGCCAAAAGTCCCGTGGACACTTCAGCCCCTCCTCGTCCGGTGATTGCCAGAGCCGAGCAGGATGAGGACGTTGTTGAGGAGGAGGAGGAGGAGGAGATGGAGGATGACACGGAGGAAAGCGCAACCGCGTGTAGCCAGGAGCTCTTCAGCAGCCCCGCTGAGACGTCCACCCAAGGCTTGAACTGCAGCTTGTTCTCTGAGGCGGCAGAGGGGGGTTCAGGTAAGTTTCTCCTTCATTCAGCTCTGCTCCTGCTAAAATATCATTGTCTGGGGTGGGGGTGCTTGCGGGTCCCCGCTGTGCACGCTATTTACTCTGCATTCATTAGCAGGGCATCAATACAAGCAGTGATTGTAAAATAATCATCTGCATTTAGGTCAGAAAAGGTTTCCTCGATGTACCTCCAGAGCCTAATACTCAGGTTAGATGGGAGAGCGTTTGTGTCTGCGCTCCCAAAGACGGACACTCTGCCTCTCCAGCTGCAAAGCACAGCCCTGGGAACCATGGCAGCACACAGTGCAGCAGCATACGGTCCCGGCCTGCTACCGGCGGCATGTAGGAGATGTAGTCTAGATGGAAGGGGCACTCTGAGGAGAGGGATATTGGGTTCCATCTGTGTGCCCTCTTCCGATTCTTAGCCCCCGGTAAGCCGTCTATTAGAATGTACCTTGTCTGCTTCAGCGCAGCGTAGTGTGTTGACCGCCCTGTACCTTCCAGTGGAATGTGCTACTGGAAGGTTACATTGGCTATCTATGCTATGTGTTAACAATGTCTATATTGTTATTTTTGTATTAGAATTGAGCTTCACAAGGCCGGTGTCTACCCCAGCTGACCGAATGAGAAACATTAGGCGGCGTTCTCGAAGAAACAGGGAGGATATGTTTAACGACCTGCTGAAAGCAACACAAGAATCCGCAAGGGAGAATAGAGCCTGGAGAGAGGAATCCCAGCAGAGGAGGCAGAAACACAGGGACGAACTGATAAGCGTCATGAAGGAGCAAACAGAACTGCTAAAGAACATGATAGCTTTGCAGTCCCAGGCGATAAATGTCCGGGCTCCACTCCAGACAGTTCAGCCGTGTATGCCTCCCACACACCGCAGTCCCTCAAAGCATTTCTTTGAAGGCCACCCTCCACCCCGGTACAGGACAACATCCAGCCCCCCCCCCCCCCAAGCTACTTTTATGAGACCCGGAGCTACACCAACCTGTAACCCCCCCCCATCTTTCAGGTTTCAATAAAAACAGTAACAAATACTTTGAAGAATGCATTTATTTATACACATTACTGAAATGATCCTAAGGTGCACCTCATGCGTCATGGAACTTAACTAGGGAAGGGCATCATTGAAATGCTCCCTGAGTGCCTCCCTTATGCGAGCAGCTTCTCCTTGTGCCACCCTAATACTCCTAGTGGCTGGCTGCTCGAAAGCTTCCTCGAGGCGCTGTGCCTCCGTAGCCCACGTAGGGGAAAACTTTTCTCCCCTACTTTCACAAATGTTATGGAGGACACAACATGACGCAATCACGGCAGGGATCTGGTCCTCCGCCAAGTCCAGCCTCCCATACAAACAGCGCCAGCGCCCTTTTAAACGGCCGAAGGCACACTCCACAGTCATTCTGCAGCGGCTCAATCGGTAATTGAACCGCTCCTTGCTGCGATCAAGGTTCCCAGTGTAGGGTTTCATGAGCCATGGCATCAGTGGGTATGCTGGGTCTCCGAGGATGACTGTGGGCATCTCCACCTCCCCCACTGTTATTTTTTGATCAGGGAAAAAGGTGCCCCCTTGCAGCTTCCGGTACAGACCAGTGTTCCTGAAAATGCGGGCATCATGCACCTTTCCCGACCACCCAGCATTGATGTCCGTGAAACGACCCTTGTGATCCACGAGTGCTTGCAGCACCATGGAGAAGTAGCCCTTCCTGTTTATGTACTCCGTCGCGAGATGGTCTGGAGCCAAAATAGGGATGTGTGTGCCATCTATGGCTCCCCCGCAGTTAGGGAATCCCATGGCAGCAAAGCCGTCCACAATCTCTCGAACATTGCCCAATGTCACTGTCCTCCGTAGCAGGATGCGATTGATGGCTTGGCACACTTGTGAGAGGGCTAATCCGACGGTGGTCCTCCCGACTCCAAACTGGTTTGCAACGGACCGATAGCAGTCGGGAGTCGCCATCTTCCATACAGCAATCGCAACACGCTTCTCCACAGTTAGGGCTGACCTCATGTTGGTGTCTTTCCGTCGCAGGGCAGGGGCCAACTCTGAGCACAGTTCCAGAAAGGTTGCTTTCCGCATTCGAAAGTTCTGTACCCACTGCTCGTCATCCCACAGCTGCATAACAATGCGATCCCACCACTCGGTGCTCGTCTCTCGCGACCAGAAACGGCGTTGCACCGTGTGCAGATGATCGGTGAAGGAGCTGAGCAACGCGGTGCTGTTGCTCTGCATGGCATCGATCAGCCCCTGCTCCTCGGTGTCCTCATCTCACTCGGAGCTCATTGCGTACTGAGCAACAAGCCGAGATGTATTCAGAATGTTGAAGGCGACAATGGAGATCATAGCAGGATCCATGCTGTCGCTGTAGCGATTGATTGCAAGTGGTGCGTTGCGTCACTGCAATGTTGAAAATAGGCGCGAGTTGCTATTGGCAACGAGGAAGACGCTAGGGGAACACAAAGCACCATGGGAAACTGAGAGTTTACCCATGGCGCTTTGCGTTCCTTTCCTTCATCCCATGATTCATAGCGCCGATTCAGGGAAAATGGAACGATGGGATAGGTGCCCAGAAGTCATTGCGCTCAACCGCAATAATGCGTGTAATTTTGTTGCGTTGCAGGGAGCAACGTGTGTACGCGTTGTCCCGCAATAAAGGTCACGTGAGTTTTGTAGCGCGATTGCCTTGTTGCGCTTTAATCTGATCGTGTGTACATAGGCTCAGTTTGCTGCATGTCTAATTGATACCATAGGTCTCCTCTGGGGGCAGAGTATGGCTGAAAAGAGAGCGTGAGTCAATGTGTTCACGGTACATGATGCTATGGTTGCTGAGGAGAAGAGTCTCTGTAAAGGGTAGAGCAGATTGTTTTAAGTTTCTGATTGTTCCCAGGGTGATGCTCTGTGGGCAGAGTTAAGGTTGTATCAATGACTTTAACTGCACCATTGCATGCTTTCAAATGTTGAGGGTGGAGTGGGGTGCCGTATAGAGAGGAACTTTCCTTTTGTATTTTCCAGGATTTCTAACATTTTTTGTGTCTATTAGAAAGTTAAAAGTTTTATTTGTTTATCTGTTTCCTAAATGACAAATTCTTTCAGACTCAACTGGAGTGAACAAGGATTTTTGCTTGGGCATTGAACATTTAAGTGAGGCTCTTTAACTTAATTAGACACCAACAGGGTGTGAAGACTTCAAGGTTATGTCATACCTGTTGGGCAGGAATCTTACCAGCTGCCGTTGTCCTAATACTGTGTGGTGAGGCCGCCTCTGGCTGTGGCTCATAGTGCTGACCTTGCTAGGTGACTGTTGTGCTAACTGCCGGTACTGTCTCTCCACTAGGATGTCACAGTGAGACACGGTGCATTAGTTGCCTGAGTGATGTGCATCCATAAACTCAGTTTGATGGTTTGATGGCACTGCTCAGTGTGTATGTCTGTCTGACATGGTAACCTCTGCACACTGCACCTGTAAACAGCACAGGTTTTCTGTTTCCAAGTGCCAGAGATGTTTGTACCTGCATTGCAGAATGGCTTTGTGGAAGCAGACCCTGCCCCAAGGAGCTTACCCGCTGGTCTAAGCCATCTGGAACAGTCCAGGCTCACAGAGCCCACCAGGGGCAGTGTAGGGAGCTCACAGGGGCCACTCTTAAGTCAAATGAGCTCTGGGGAGGAATGTGAAGGCGTGGGAGGTCCCATGACACCTGGGAAGAGGGGGACCAGTTACACTCAGGAAAGGGGGGCATGGAAGGCAATGTGAAAGTGACTGGAAGAAGGCTACAAAAAGGGACTGGTGTGGGAGGGCTGGGAGACAGCTGGGGCTGAGCAAGGGATGCAGGTGGCAGTGGAGCGGGGCAAGGCCTCACAGAGCAGGACAACCCTGACCTTGATGCTGGAGGCACAGGAAGGGCAGTTCAGGGGGCTGGAGCAGTCAGTGACCCTGACAGGGCAGGCAGGGGCTTTGAGCAGCTGGGCTGGGGGGACTGAGGCCAGGGAGGAAGTGTCTGTGGGAGTCCCAGGGTGACATGACCAAGGCAGGGAGCAGAGTTTAGAGTGGGAGCAGGGCAGGGATGGTGAACGATGGCAGCTGGGGTAGTGAGGGAGTAAACAGCAAAATGGAGGTTGGAAGCCTTGGGTGGTGGGAAAGGTGGGGACAAAGAGGGGGAGGGGATCAGGGCTGCAGGACTGCCACTCACTGAGGCACACTTACACGGGAGCTGGAGATGTAATTTCCAGTTTGGGGAGCCGCACATGCACTAGCTGGAGTGAGCTGATGCACCGAAAATCAAAGTGTAGTCACAGCAGCACGGGCTAATCGCCCTTCCAAGACCTAGGTACATGCCCATCACAGCTCTACTGCTGTTTTACTGTACTAGCTCAGTGGTTCCTAACCTGTGGTCCGTGGACCACTGGTGTCTGCGAGGGTATGCAGGTGATCTGGGGGGTAGGGGCGGGGGAGGAGGGGGAGAATTCGTGCAGGTACTGTACTGTACAGGTATTCGTACTGTAGGTAAATATACTGTGACAAGTGCAATATGTTCGTGAGTGAGTAAATTATTAGAAACAGCTGCATTTTTAATACCCCTTGGTATACAAGTTTGGCTCCTGTCAGCCACAGGCTCTGTTAAAAATGTTTAAAATGGCTTGCTTATGTGTCGGTCTGCAAAAGCTTTTATTGACAGTGTAGTGGTCCGCGTAAAGGAAAAGGTTTGGAATCGCTGCACTAGCTCAGTCAAAGCTAGCATAGGTGTATCTGTCTAAGTTGGCAAGCACAGTCCCAGCTGCCTGGAAGACACCCTGTCTACGGCTATGTCTACACTTGTTAATTTAAGTCTACTTAGCTAAGTCGACTTAACAAAGTCGACTTTAAGTCAACTTTGTTAAGTCGACTTAGCATGTCCGCACTTAAATTTTAAGTCAACTTTCAGGGGACCCTACAAAGTCGACCTAGAGCGTCCACACCGGACGCCTAGGTCGACTTGTAGGGGCTAGGTGGACCTGGGACTGGTCCATGGTGGCGGGGGGGGGGGGGGACATCCCTTGCCAAGTGCCAGGGGGCTCAGCCTTTGCCCCATTGTACCTGGGTACAATAGGGGAAAATGGGACAGGGACCCTGGCAGGGCATAGGGGCAGGGTGGGCAGGGCTCTGTCCTGCCCTGTGGGGGGGCATGCCAGGCTATGGCTGTGCCAACCACCCTGGCAGGGAGGGCAGTGGGCAAGTCCTGGAGCCCCCTAAGTCAACTTAGGGCCACTCCACGTCTACACTGGCTTAAGTCGACTCTAGAAAGTCGACTTAAGCAGAAAGTCAACTTAAAAGTAGGTTTAACAAAGTCAACTTAATTTTTCCTTAAGTCGACTTAAGAAGCTGCTTAAGTCGACTTAAGGAAAGTGTAGTGTAGACGCAGAGTAAATTAAGTCGACTTAATTTACAAGTGTAGACGCAGCCAATGAGTTTACTGCTCAGCCTGCATGGGCTGTGAAGTGTGCAGCCTCTGGTACAATTGCTGTAAAACCCCACCTGTTTTGGCAGTGAAGACCTAGCCCTACGGTCATGTTCAAGGGGTATTAAAAACGCATGGATGTGGCCTGCTGCAACCTTCCCTGCCACTAAAGGCAGTTTTGTTGGTTAATTAAGAGCCAAAGACGGTGACTAATGAGGCTTCTTCAGAAGAACCCGGTCAGTCTCTCTTAGCCACTGCTCCCATAATAAACTGCTGGCCACCTCTGTGAGGGAGCTGAAATGGCAATAGATACTGGATTTGGGAAATATGTGATGACATCACCAGTGAACACAAGTGTCCAAAAAGGCAGAGTTAACTGTGAATATTCAACCTTGGCTCTGATTTTCTGATGTCTGTGTCTGCCACCGCAGAATCATGTGGCTTTTGAAATGAAAATCTCCAGCCACAACTCATCTGTTTCTCTCTTTCTTTCACTCACAGACATCAAACCTTCCAATATTCTTCTGGACAGAAATGGAAATATTAAACTCTGTGACTTCGGCATTAGTGGACAACTCGTGGACTCCATCGCCAAAACAAGAGATGCTGGGTGCAGACCATACATGGCAGTAAGTGGGAACTGACAGTCTTGTTCAGGGGGCTGGAATATGGAGCCTTTTGCCCTCTAGCTCAGGCTCAAGCAAGGCCCAGCTCCTTAATGACGCCCACCCCCTCAGTCCAGTTCCCCAGGGAGAGGCATCCACACACCAAAAATAGCAGTTGCACATCTAGGATGAGCTGCTCTGTTGGCAGCCTCAAGAGGGCCACTGTGGACAAAACAGGCCACAGAGACTGGGATGTCTTCGGACCCAGCTGGTGAGAGTTAAAGGTACTGTCTAGTAAGGACTTCACTCCCTCATCCTTTTTTATCAGCGTCAAATTTGAATGCAGAAATAAACAAGCAGCATGGCGCAGAGCAGAAGGAAACTCAACAGGACAGGGTTCTGTGTCTATAATGAATCTCTTTTTGTGAGGTTATGTCATAGTTAATAAAAAGCAAAGTGTTTTCAGAAAGATACGATTCTGGGGAGCAGCAAATGGTTGCCAATAGCAGCTGAATGTAAATTGCTCCACTGTGCAGTGGTTTCTGATGAGTTGCTTCATTCCACCATTGTGATTTCAAAGCAATCAGTGGGATTTAGGGGCATCTGCCATTCCCTGCACTGCTTTGAAAATCTCAGTCCATATTTTCAGCTGAGCTAAGGGTTTGGGGGCTGGTTACGTGCATAACTATCACCGCTGAGATCAGTGTAACACAGCCCATGAATCACACCCATTTTTTCCTGCTTGTCTTTAAGCTTTTTGAAAAGCTCTTTCTTTAAATCTTTTCTTCTGACAAGTCAGAAGGCCAGGATTTACATACAGTAGTGACTCAGGATTACACTGAAAGGAGATTGTCTCAGAATACAAGGTTGCTGGGTTATTCCTGATCAAAATCTGACTGTTTGTTTACCACCCAGACATTTGTTTTCGCTTCTAGGCTATTTATACATCTCTTGACTGACACTATGGCTAGTTCCAGAGGGGTAGCCATGTTAGTCTGTGTACAGCAAAAACAACGAGAATCCCATGGCATCTTAAAGACTAACAAATTTCATATAAATTTCATTATTTTCACATAACAAAACTTACGCCCGAAGAAGTTTGCTAGTCTTTAAGGTGCCACAGGACTCTTTTTGTTTTTACTATGGATAGTATTGATTCCTGGGGTACACTGTTATTAGAGCCAGTCCACAGTGACTTTGGCCATCACGGCTATTTTTGATTGCATACTGCATCTGTTAACCAAACTGAATCTCAGTGAGGTTCACACTGTGCTTTCTTGCATCCGTAGCTGTCAGTCTTTGTCTAAATTATTGGCTCTACTCATTCATCCTCCTTCACCATTTTATCTATGTGCCATCATTCTGCGAGCTACGGTGGCACAGCGTACTGTTACAAAAATGGTGCCACTTCGCCCCTCTCATTTCATACATGTCAGCTGTTGTATAACTTGTTCTATTACTATTTTCTCATCTGGTTTTGGTTCTACTGAAGTGAAGCTCTGTGGGCTACAATATATCATTATAATTATTGGCCCGCTTCTGTTACTCTTCAAGGTGGGTACAGGCATCTGGTCCAGTCACTCTTCTTAAGGATATAAGGCATATTTGTTAGTATGTCTGCTGCTTCTGTTCCTGCATAACTCATGAATGGACACATGGATGCCATTCTCCTTCTCGCTCATCACTATGTACGTTGAAGGGATTCACATATACCTCTGTGTTCTCTGTCCACCTCTCTAGGATCAGGTCAGGGCGGCAGTTGTCCATTTGTTGACTTTTAAATGAGGAAGAAACAATCGATTGTGGTTTGCATTGTGAAGATCTTTCATGTCGTTTGTAATTTGGGGGAGAGGCCAGCATGCTGGTATCTGCTGTGGCATGCTGGCACCTTTCCTTGCATTCAGCTGATTCAATGCCACTTTGCTATGTGGGGCATGTAATGGAAGCTTGAGGAATTTGGCTGCATGACGGTCAAGGTGGGTTTACAGCCATGCTCCCTGGCGTGGGTTGAGAGCAGGAGCTGTGAGTGTTTCTGTGTCAAGCCTGCACTTCAGGGACTTGTAACTAGGAGCAGGTAAGCCAGCTCAGATTTCATTCCTTCTGGCATGTCTGGAGTCTGATCTCTATAACTCTACTAAGTGGGCACAACAGGGATCACAGCAATGGAAGCTTTCCCCGGAGAGGCCCTATTTAAAAGTGGGAAGACATTATTCTCCACAGCCCACTCAGTCCTTGGTGTCCCTGTGGCAGTTTATGTGTTGTGGGCACCTGATGATGGGCCAGGAGGGACTGGCACCAGTGTTCCCTCTAAGCTGCGTGGGTGCGCGGCCGTGCAGCGGCCTTCGCACCCCCCGCGCAGCAGTGAGGGACCCCCGCTGCTCCCTCCAACCCCTGGGGCAGCGGCTCTCCCGCGGCACACCCGGCCTGCGCCCGGCCTCTGGGCTGGCCCTCCCCGCCCCCAGGGTGGGACAGGCAGGCTCAGGCTAGGGTCAGGAGCGCGGGCCTGCCTGCCTGCCTGCCCCACGCAGCCGGGGCAGCGGGGTGGCTGCGGCCGCGGCGGGCTCCCGGGGTCCCACCCGCCGACCGCCTCGACTTCCGGGGCCGGGGCCGGGCTAATCCACGGCCTCGGCCTCCCAGCACGGGGCCGGGATCAGCCTCCGGGGCTGGGGTCAGCTCCGCCCCACCGGCGACTTCCCAGGGTTGCGGTAGGGTCCTCCCCCGCCAGAGGCCTTGGCTTCTTTCTTTCTTTCTTTCTTTCTTTCTTTCTTTCTTTCTTTCTTTCTTTCTTTCT